>JAJJWX010000850.1:0-600000 GCA_023529315.1 Papaver bracteatum | reverse complement strand
TCTATTTTCTTTTAGATCATCAAGTTTTTCCAAGATCAAATCTGTGTTCAGGTTCTTTTCCCATGTTTCTTTCTTTGTTGTGGGGATGATAACTTCAGTTGGCAACACCACCTCTACTCCATATGTTGGAAAATAGGGTGACATTCCCGTAACTTCTCTTCACATCGTTCTATACGCCCATACTGCATTATGTACTTGGTCGCACCACCCCTTATTGTGCCCTTCTATCTTCTTCTTAAATATATATACTATTGTTTTATTAGTTGCCTCAGCCTGCCCATTGCTCTGCGGATATAAAGGATTTGACTTCCCACTTTGGATTTTGAACGCGTTAAGCAACATTTCTATGTTTTCTCCCTCAAATTGCTTTCCATTATCAGAAACTAATTGCACAGGGATTCTAATTCTGCAAATGTTATTTTCAAATATAAAGGCGAAGACATCTCGATTTTGGATATGTTGGACTGCTTTCACCTCTTCCCATTTTGTAAAATAGTATGTTGCGACTATTAGGTATATCCTTTGCCCCGTCCCTAGTATAAATGGGCCTACAATGTCCAAGCCCCATTTTGCAAATGGCCAGACACTTGTTGATGAATTTAGCGCTAATCCGGGTGCATGTATTCTTTTCCCGTGACGTTGGAATTCTTCACACCGCCTAGATACCTCCTTTGCGTCTTCATGCATGTAGGGGCAGTAATACCCTTGTATCTTTGTTTTGTAGGCCAGTGATATTCCTCCACTATGGTTCCCTGCGTCTCCATAGTGTATTGACTTCAGTATTTCCATCCCTTTCTTCCGTGTTAGGCTTCTGAGTGATGGACCAAGGAAGGATCTTCGATAGAGTATGCCTTATCTTAATTCATAATTTGTCGCTCGACTCTTTAACTTGTGCTCCTCTAATCTGTTTCTTAGTACTCCTCCCTTTTCCATATATAAATGAAGTTGGACTCTCCAATCTGCGTCTTTATCCGCTTGCCTTTCTTATGCATTTTCCACTATCATTACGTCTGCGTTTTCTTCTTCTTCTTTAATTAAGGGGAAAAAGATCTTCTTTATCTTTATATATCTTGCGGTAGGATCCACCAACATAGAAGAAATGAATGCCAGTGCGTCTACGAATCGATTATCTTTCCTGCATATATATGTGCCTCTAACTTATGCTTTTAATTTTTTCTAATAGTTCTTCAACTAGCTAGTTGTATTTTTGCAGAGATGTCTCATTTGTATTGTATAACCCTTGTATTTGTCGTATTACCAATTGTGATTCACTAGTTATTATAGCATCGTCTAATTTTATTTCAATTGCCAACTGTAACCGTGCACCACTGCTTCATATTCTGTTTAGCTATTGGTTGATGCGAACTCCAATATGAATGAGTAAGCCATTCTTGCTCCTTTTGGTGAAATTAATACTATTCTAATTCCGTTTCCTTCTCCATTTGATGATCCATCCACCAATATCTCCCATCTGTTTGAGTTACGCTCTGTTAACAAGTCTTTAGGATTTCCTTGGTCTTCATCTATATCCATCATTTCTTCTATACTTTCGTCTTCTTCTAAAGGAAATGCTGCTAAGAAGTCCGCAATAACCTGTGATTTTAGTATAGATAGTATTTCGTATTTTAATTCAAATTGTCCTACTTGTGCGTTCCATCTTTCTATTCTTCCTGATCTTTTTAAGTTTTTCATTACAAATTTTATTGGTACTTTTGTTAATACTTTGATTTTGTGAGCTTCAAAATACATACAGAGCTTTTGTGTTGCATAAACTAGTGCGAGGATAAGCTTTTCAACTTTTGTGTAATTCTTCTCTGGGTAATTGTAAGTTTTACTTATATAATAAATTGGATTCTCGATTCCTCCATCTAGGCGAAGCAATACGGCACTCAATGCGTGCGTTGTTGATGCTAAATATATTAGTAACTCTTCTCCTGGATCCACTTTCTACAAAATATATAAATTCATTAAGAAATCCTTAATACTTTGTAGTGCTTTCTCGCATTCTCCCGTACATTCGAATTTTGTTCCTTTCTCCAAGATGTTAAAGAAATGCTTGCATTTATCTGAGGAACGCGAGATGAACCTCCCTAATGAAGCTAGTAGTCCATTTAATTTATGCACGTATTTTATCATTGCAGGTGATGGCATATCACGAACCGCTTGCACCTTTTATGGATCAACTCCAATTATTTCTTTTGATACAATGTAACCTAAAAATTTCCCCGATGCAACTCCAAAGATGCACTTTGTCGGATTTATCTTCATTTTAAATTGTCGCATCTGTTCATATATTTCCTTTAGGTCTTCAAAATGATCTACCGCCTTCTTGATCTTCACTAGCATGTCATCCACGCAGACTTCTAATGTTGTATGCACCTCGCGAATATCTTTTCTACCATTCTTTGATATGTAGCACCTGCATTTTTTAAACCAAAAGGCATTCTCGTATAACAATATAATCCTCTTGGTGCTAAAAAAGCCGTGTGTTCTTGATCTTCTTCCGCCAAAGGGATTTGATTGTAACCTGAATATCTGTCCATTAGTGATAACATGCCATTATCTGATGTTGCTTCTACCATTAGTGGTATATCTGGTAGTGGGAAACTGTCTTTCGGGCATACCTTGTTTTGGTCGCTAAAGTCGATGCAGATCCATATTCATTTATTTTTCTTTGGCACCACCACCATGTTTTCTATCCATTCCGAGTATTTTGATGGCCTTATTATTCCTGCGTCTAGCATCTTCTGTAACTCCGCTTCTATTTGAGGATGATATGTTGTTGCTACCTTCCTTATTCTTTGTTTTAATAGCCGTGCGTTCTTGATGATATCTAACTTTTGGCACACGATTGAAGGATCTATACCTGCATTTCGTCTATACTCCATGCAAAAATGTCTTTATATTCGCGCAAAAGGTTGATTGTCTTTTCTTCTTCTTCCTTGTCCATCTTAGTTCCAATTTTCAACATCTTTGGTTCTTTCACTGTCCCAATGTTTATGTCTTTTGTTGGTTCTGCCGCGGTGAAATTGGCTATTAATTCTCATAATGGTGATGGATCTTTTATTTTATGTACTGGTTCACCTTCCTTATCTGGCATCTCACTTGGTATTCCCTTTCCCTCTTGTGCTCGTATCATGTATATTATTAGTTCTTCTTCCTTTATCAATTATTTTGCTTTCCTCCATTGATCTTTTCGCTTCTTTGCGCATCCTTCATAGTTCTTTACATCTGTTTGACCGCAGACTTTTGCATTCCTAGCATCTCCCTTAATTTCGCCTATTCCACTTGGTATTGGGAAACACACACACTGATGAAGAGTTGACTCCACACCTTTTATCGCATGTACCCATGGTCGTCATAGTAGCATATTGTATGGTGACTCTACATAAACTACACACAAGGTTACCTGCGTTTCTATTTATCCCAATAGTATTCGCATGGTTATCTTACCTTTTGGTTTTGTTATCGTTTTATTAAAACCATGAATGTTATATGTAGAGCGCGTCATATCCGCATCCTTGTATCCCATGCTCCTGAATGCGCCGTAGAATAGAATATCTACCGAACTGCCCGTATCTATCAAGGTTCTATTTAACGCCCATTCTTCCGATGCTTTCGCGCTTTCACTTCTTTCTTTTCGCTCTGCAGCTATTATGACCACCAGGGGATCTGTTCTACCTAATTTTTCTTCCGGTATCTCATCCACTGCAAACTTTATCTTCTTATTTTCCCACTCTTTTAGGGGTGATACTTTTTCTACTGTTATGATTTTCCTTCCTTCATAATCGCGTTTGTGTATATTTCCTTTGATTCCTATGGGAAAGTCTGCATCATCGATAATCGTTTTGGTTATTGAATTACATTGTATACTCCTGCCTCCTTCTTTTGCTCTGATTATCCTTATTACTTCATGCAGTTGTTCTTCTGTTGGATCTGCTCTTGGATTTGCCTAAAGTTGTTGTTTCTTTCACTCATTTATGCATATTTAACAATTTTACCTCTTTTTCTTCCAGTTATTTTTCCTAGAACAATATCTTCACTTGAAAAATGAAAAAAGTGGTCTTCAAAAAACTAATAATTTGTTATGGATGAAAATAATTTTTTTAGAGTAGATCTAAGTCTCCGAAACTTTCAAAGATTGATGATAAGATTATGACAAACTGTGAACACTTAAGAGATGTATATTTAAAGGATTTCACCAACAAGATATATATCATCCGAGCTGTTTCTAGTGCCAAAATATAGTTGTAGGAAATCCTACAACCACACCCTATTGATAATCTATGAAGTAATCTAAGAAACCATGATGAAATACTCAAAATATTTTATTGAATCTTAGAACAAGTACAAAGCTGATGAGGGGAAACCCTATCTTGGAAAGCAAATAACTCCCTCACTCTCCTAAATATCTTATCCCATCTTACCAAAAAGATCTCTCTCTCACACACACAAGGACCTCTCACTCCTTATATAGGAGTTTACATAGTGGAGGACATCTAATAAAGCCCCTAATTTCGGATCTGACGCGCGTTAATGTCGCTTGGACATTTACCTTACCGCACGATTTCTTTAATGCCACATAAATTTTCACACTTTTATCGTGACTTTAGTGACGTCATCTGGTTCATCATCTTGGATATATCGTATGCGTTCGTGTTCGCTTACTACTAAGGAGTCATTTCACACACAAAATAAGTGTGCGGTATTTTGTACCCACAAAAGAAGAGAAGGAAAGAAGCTTTTGTTTGGGAAAGAGGGAAGTTATGGGACCAACCAATCACCAAGTTTCATTTTGAGATTGGGAAAAAGAGGTTAAATAGGTTCGAAATATGAAGCGGTAGCGGAAGCCGAAGCCGAAGAAAAAGTGAAAGTTGGGTTTGAATTGATTTGCTTTTGGCATTTCGAAACTGTTGAAGTAAGTCTTTAAATATAGAATTGCACATGTTGATTCTGGCCAGTGGCCATGCTTGGGGAGTGATATTTCTTAATTTATCTTAAGGTGGGACTGGAAGTATGGTTAGTCTAGCGGCTTTCCAGTTATTCATCAATAAATAATGTGCGCTAATACTATCCACTAGAGCTCCAGAACTCCTTGTTTCTTCATCTTCTCTTCTCCTTCTAGAGGAAGGTGATAAGTTTTGTACTAAGAGCGTGTTTGGTTTGAGTTGTTGGATGCCCAGGAATACAATTACAAGGTAATCCAATTCCAGGAATTGGATTCCTAAGAATGAGATTCCTGATTCAAATATTATTGTTTGGTTGACATTTTTTTTTTTGAAAGAACAGTCCATTATTATTACTCACATTGAACTTTTCTGGGGTAAGCTAGCCCTATTGCATCATTCGTTATAATTACATTAAGAAAGTTTGGACAAGAGTTGTCCCACATATAAGAACATATGTTTTCTCCTAGCTGTAATTGTTGTTATGTTTACAGGTTTTCCAATCCATCTGCGGCTCGGTTCGCTTCTCTGTAGATGTGTGCTATAAAAAAGGGAGTGATATGTTGTAGATGAAATCGAATCTCCAGTATCATATTTTGAATGATCCATGGTGCTTGTTCACTATCATTTTTCAGTAGAGTCAACAACGTTGTCGAGTCAGTTTCAAATAGGATATGTGTCCATCATTGGGTACTCGCCATTCTTGCTGCTAGTAGAAATGCCTATGTTTCTGCAAATGCTGCTGTAGTTATCCCTATTGGGGCCGCCATAGCCATTATCACCTTTCCCTGTGCATTTCTACAAATCCATCCCACTCCTGCCTTTTCCGGGGGTTCTCCTGGTCTGCCTTTGCTATCTCCATCCGTGTTAATCTTCAGCCATTGTGGGGGAAGGGTCTCCCATTTAACCCATATGATATGTGGACTTCTGCCTGCTGCATTGTTTCCTTGTTGTTGTTGTTGGGGTTCTCCTGTGGCATTGAGTTTGTATTTTGAGGCCCATTTGTATTCTTGGCCAAGCAGTATGGCTATGTGGCTCGTCTATTGCGGTGTCTGGATATTTTTTTTATAGACATGATCATTTCGAGCCAACCATATGCTCCAAATTGTATAATATCAGATAGTAAAGTCGTCTTTCATGTCCGATAGTTTCATGAATTCTTCAAAGTTACTAGGAACTTTATACGAATTTGTTGTGGGTGTATTGGTTCTTCTTCCCTGGTTGACATAATCCAATTACAAGTAATTAATAAACGCTAAATCAAATATTATTCCCAAATCCTACTGTGACTGCAAAGCATCGGTTTATGTCGAAAAAGAAGATGATAAGGAAGAAGAAGAAGATGAACGATTAACAGTAATCGATTAACCTTGGTCGATCTCTATCTGTTTTCTAAGTTTTATTCCTTTCTCTCATTCTCTCTCTCGGTTTTAGAAATAGAAATGAGAAATGAAAAGGTGAATTTAATTTTCTTTGAAGGACAATTTTGTCATCAATTCTTGTGTTTTTGTTATCAGGAATCGGATTCAATTCCTATTATATGCCGCTGGAATATAAAACAAGGAATTGGGGGAATCCAATTCCGAGATAATCTTGACTGTTTGGTTCGGGGGAATCGGCCCCATGCCCTCGGAATATAATTCTGGCGCGTCCAACAACTCGAACCAAACACGCTATAATAATTACACTGGAAAGAAATTCTGTTAATATGCACTTTGACTAGAAGTAGAAAAGACACTTAATTTGGATACCGCTGCCTACCACACCCAATAACTTGTTAGACACATCTAGGCTGGAAAAGAAGAAGAACAGTTACTAGTCGAAGATCTAGCAACATTATCTCAAATATTCTTGCTTGTTTAGGTATTCACAACGTTAGTTCCGGATTAATGTATGGGGATAATGATAAGAACATTCAAGAGAGAACAATATCTAATGATGAACATGAAGCCACAGAAGTAGAAGGACTGACGCAGAAAGAAGACAATCCATTGGAAAGTAGTAGTACTACCAAAAGATGGATAACACATTACAGCAGTTTATCAAGATTGAACCAAAATAGAGAGATTCATTGATTGAGTGTTTAGATAACAAGAATACAATGTTTTTGATATTTTTGGATGATTACAAAATGATACTACAAATGCCTATTTATAGGCTTACAAAGAGAAGAAGAGAACTATGCCATGGAGGCTAACAACTATGCCTTTGGAGGCTAACAACTATGCCTATGGAGGCTTACCTTATATTCTTTGTTTCTAGAATAATCTACATGTTTAGAACATGTTTAGAGGTAATTCTAACACTCCCCTCAAGCTGGTGCATATATGTCGCTCATGCCTAGCTTGCCAACAAACTTCAGAAATATTTTACTTGGAACTGCTTTAGTTAGAATATCAAACTACTGTTCTTCCGATCTAATTCTAGGTAACTCCACGATCCCATTATCCAACTTCTCTTTAATGAAGAACCTATCTATATCCACATGTTTTGTGCGATCATGATGAACTGGATTGTGTGCAATATCACACGCCGCTTTGTTATCGCAGTACAAACGAATTGGTTTCCTAGGAGGATACCCCAATTCAGTTAGCAGACGTTTTAACCACATAACTTCGCAGATACCCAGCGCCATACCTCGCCATTCAGCCTCTGCACTTGATCGTGAAACAACTCCTTGTTTTTTGCTTCTCCATGTAACAAGATTACCCCCAACGAAGGTAAAATATCCTGAAGTAGACCTCATATCATCACATGACCCACCATAGTCATAATCAGTATATGCCTCCATACTTTTTAAGTCTTGACCTTTCTTAAACAAGATCCCTTTTCCTGGAGAAGACTTCAGGTATCTTAGGATTCGCATTACCGTATTCATATGTGGTTCTCCAGGATTATGCATGAATTGACTAACAATACTCAATGCATATGCAAGATCGGGTCTTGTATGTGCCAAGTACATTAGTCTACCCACGAGCCTTTGGTATCTTCCTTTATCAACAGTACTTGGTTGCCATCCTAACATAATTTCAAATCTGGCTCTCTTTGGTGTATCTACAAGTTGACATGCTGTCATACCTGTTTCCTCCAACAAATCAAGGGCATATTTTCTTTGTGACAAGAATATTCCTTTTGTTGATCGAGATACTTCAATTCCAAGGAAGTATTTTAAAGAAGCAAGATCCTTCATCTGAAATTCACTTGATAGATAATTTTGGAGAGCCTTTCTTTCTTCTGGATCATCTCCTGTAACTATCATGTCATTTACATATATGATTAAAGCTGTAAACTTACCTCGATTTATTTTTAAGAATAAAGTATGATCTGAATTTTCCTGGCGATAACCAAATGCTCTCATAGACTTGGTAAATCTTCCAAACCACGCTCTCGGAGATTGTTTCAGACCATACAATGACTTGTTTAACCTACAAACTTTTCCGTTATGCAACTCTGACTCCATCATTCCTGGTGGAAGCTGCATATACACTTCTTCGGACAAATCTCCATGTAAAAAGGCGTTCTTGACATCAAACTGTTGCAATGGCCAACCCAAATTTGCAGCAAGAGACAACAAGACTCGCACTGTATTCATTTTAGCTATAGGTGCGAATGTCTCATTATAATCTACACCATAAGTCTGGCTATACCCTTTAGCAACCAATCTTTCCTTAAAGCGTTCAATTTCACCATTTTCCTTGTATTTGATTGTAAAAACCCAAATACATCCCACGACTTTCTTTCCTTCTGAAATTCAACCATGTCCCAAGTATTATTTTCTTGTAAGGATTTCATCTCATCGATCATAGCTTCCCTCCATTTCGGATCAGATAATGCTTCTGCACGACACTGACTTTAGGAATAACTACAGTAGATAATTGATTCACAAATGACTTATTTGATTCTGTCAGACGGTGATTAGAGACATAATTACTCATGGGATATTTAGCTTTTGATGAAATATCAGGTTCATACATAGTTTTAGGGATACCTCTATTCCGACGTTCTCAATTGTTTCTTTGCAGGGTTCAAGAACATCTTCAGCGAACGGTTGGATTGGGGTTGGTGATGTATCATTATCTTCTTCAACTTCATCTGCATTATCTTCTGATCCATCTGCATTATCTTCTTCAACTTCATTTATAGCTTCAATTTCACCATCTGTGTTAATTTCTTCCCACTAACTTTCTGTTCTTTTGGAATATGAAGAACAACATCTTCTTCGATTATGTCTTCTTCATAGTCAAGAGTCTGAATTTCTTTTT
Source organism: Papaver bracteatum (assembly GCA_023529315.1). Taxonomy (NCBI): domain Eukaryota; kingdom Viridiplantae; phylum Streptophyta; class Magnoliopsida; order Ranunculales; family Papaveraceae; genus Papaver; species Papaver bracteatum. Next base: position 590,792 of record JAJJWX010000850.1, on the reverse strand, counting down.
CATACTCCCCCTGAAGTTCAGACTTCGAGTAATACATCACGTGTTCGTGAAACTTAACATCCAATGTGATGTACGTTCGTTTAGTTGGAGGATGGTAGAACCTATACCCTTTCTGACTTTCAGCATATCCCACGAAGACACATTTTAAAGCTCGGGGAGATAACTTGCTCCGTTGGTTCTTGTGTAAGTGCACAAATGCTACACAACCAAATATGCGTGGTGGCAAGTTTGGAAATGTTGGTGAAACTGTTGCCTCAGTGAGAGCTTGAAATGGTGTCTGAAAAAATGATAGTGCTGGAAGGTGTGCGGTTGATCACATATGATGCAGAGGTAAGAGCTTCACCCCAATAAGTTAACGGCATATGAGCTGATATTAATGAAGCACGCACAACTTCAAGCAAGTGACGGTTTTTTATTTCAGCTACCCCATTCTGTTGAGGAGTATTAGGACAAGTTGTCTGATGAACAATACCACATTCTCTTAAATAATGTTGAAAATCAGTACTTAAATATTCGCCTCCGTTGTCACTTCGAAGAACTTGAATCTTTTTATTGTACCGTGTGTTGACTAATTTGTGAAACCTCTGAAATAAATTATTCACTTCATCTTTTGATTTCATCAAGCAAACCCATGTCATCCTAGTGCAATCATCAATAAAGGTGACGAACCATCGTGCACTTCCAAGAGTGTTAACTTTAGACGGCCCCCAAACATCAGAATGAATAATCATGAATGGAATAGGACTTTTATTTAAAATTGATGGAAACAAAGTACGATGGATTTTAGCTAGTTCACATTCTTCACATTGAAAACTAGAAACATCAACCTTTGAAAATAGACTAGGAAATAGCCTTTTTAAGTAGCCAAAAGAAGCATGCCCTAACCGTCTATGCCATAAACAAATTTGCAATTTCTCCTTCTCCCCCTGAGTACCATTCACAGCTAAAGCATTAGATAATCTTTCTGAAATTTTTGACGCCAAATCTAGATAGTAGAGCTTTCCTCTTCTAACCCCAGATCCAATCGTTCGCCGTGTTCGGATGTCCTTAAACACACAAGAATTAGGCCAAAAAATAACAACACAATGTAAGACTTTAGTAATTTGGGAAACTGATAATAGATTATAACTTAAAGAGGGAACGAATAAAACCGAATCTAGACTCAATGTATCAGTAAGATTTAATGATTTTTCTCCAATTACTGGAGCCAAAGATCCATCTGCTGTGCAAACGGAGTTGTGTATGGATGTTTTAAGAGGAGAAACTTTGTCTGGAATCAAAAGTCATATGGTGTGCAACCCGAATCAATTATCCATGAGTTATTAGGAACAACTTGCGAAACATTAAAAACCTTACCATTGGTTGTTTCCATAGCGGATGTTAGATTGCTAACCACATGTGCTGCTGCAACGGAGTTCTTTTTCTTGGGATCGCGCTTATCCCACCAATCTGGATACCTGACAATCTCAAAGCAGTTGTCTTTGGTATGACCACGTTTATTACAATGAGTGCAGGTGGCGGACTTATCTTTAATGTTGTATTGACGACGGGTTGCCATTGCAGAAGTTTCAACTTCAGTTCCTTTGTTCATTGTAGTATGCCGGACAGATTCACGTCGTACCAAAGCATAACAAGGTTCTAATTCAAGTATGGGATCCTTCCTTAGAATTTCCCCACGTATTTGTTCAAATTCACTGTCTAAACCAGCAAGAAAAATATGCACCCTCATACGTTGAACTGATTTTCGATATAGTTCAACATCTTTTTTCATTTTCCATAATCACCTTATCACTTGATCTAGCTCATCAAGATTTCTACTAATTCCCCATAATAGACCGGGAGTGGTCTACCATTTTGCCTGGCAGAGAAAGCCCTTTGATTTAAGATATAAATTTGTAGTTCATCTTCTCCATCATAGAAAGCCTTAGAAACAACATCCCAGATCTCACGAGCAGTAGGTAAACGAATATATCGTTTCATTATTTCTGGTGACATAGACATTAATATCCATCTCTTGACCTTTTGATTATCTCACGTACCATTTATCATACTTGTCATCATTTTTAGATGGAACTGGAGACGTACCGCGAATAAAGGAGATCTTCTCCTTCTCAGCAATATGCATCTCAATGATTTGAGACCACAGATCATAATTTGATTCATCCAAAGTAATTCCTGCCTTGAACGATGACCCATCGAATTGAAAAATAATTGTGTCGGAAGGTTTTGTGGTTTTAGAATTTTCTGTATCTGAATCTCCCATGGTTCCATACTAGATACAAGGATCCTTAACCTTTCTCTGATACCATATCAAGATTGAACCAAAATAGAGAGATTCATTGATTGAGTGTTTAGATAACAAGAATACAATGTTTTTGATATTTTTGGATGATTACAAAATGATACTACAAATGCCTATTTATAGGATTACAAAGAGAAGAAGAAAACTATGCCTATGGAGGCTAACAACTATGCCTTTGGAGGCTAACAACTATGCCTATGGAGGCTTACCTTATATTCTTTGTTTCTAGAATAATCTACATGTTTAGAACATGTTTAGAGGTAATTCTAACACAGTTCTCAAAAGATACTACTTGCTGGGAAGGGGGATTTCTCATTCTCAGTTTGTTTAGTTAGAGATTTTGGCTCTGCTGCCAATATGGTTACCACTTTTTTGGATTCCGCTGGTGATTATTTTTCTTCTTTTTTTATTTTTGTATTGAGAACGTATATGTGAACATAGACATTTAATCTACAGAAACACTATGGAGAAGGTTACCGAGTTCTGAAACCAGCATTGATCTGGAACTAGGATGCTTGATTCTGCATGAAGTTGACAATCATGATATGGCATCATTATACACAGAATTGGAGAATATGAAGTTTGACCGCATCATTTTCAAATTTCCTCACGCAGGCCATTTCCGCAGGTTACGTGAAGAAGATGAAGATTTAATCATGTAAGTATCAACTATCAGTAACAACTTGTCAATGATTTATACATATACATACATCTTAACATGGCCTATTATCCAAGTGATTTTTTTTTAGGTGAGTTGAATATCATATTGAGTATAATACTTCATTCCCCTCAATCTGTCTGACGTGAATAATGTGTGTACTTATAGAATGCATAAAACACTCTTTTTGGGATTTTTCATGAGCTCAAGTAAGATGCTGAGGGAAAATGGTGAAGTGCACGTAGCGCTCAGGGATGACCATCCATACAATGCATGGGGCGCGGTGAAACTTGCCAAGAGAGCTGGTCTTCGTTTAATTGAAAAAGTGGAGTTCCAACAGGCTGCCTATCCAGGATACATCAACAGGAGAGGCAATAACATAAAATGTAACGATTCTTTTGGTCTCGGATACTGCCCAATGACCTTTGAGGGTATAAAATACCGCACACCTATCAGATATGTGAAATGACGATCACCAAGACTGAGCGAAGACAACCGCATACAACCTATCTAGAATGACGTATCAGATGGCGTCACCTAAATCACGAATAAAATATGAAGAGTCGTGCGGTAGTAAAGAAATCGTGCGTCAATGATAAAGTCCACGCGACATTGACGCACGTCAGATCCGAAATTAGGGGCTTTATTAGTTGTCCTCCACTATGTAAACTCCTATATAAGGAGCCGAGCGACCTTGTATTGGGGGGTGGGGGATCTTTTGGAGAGTTTAGACAAGATATTTAGGAGAGAGAGTTTATTTTCTTCCCAAGTTAGAGTTTTCTCATAACTTTGTATTAGATTTAAAGATTTCAATGAAAGTTCTTATGATTCGTATGGAGTTCACCTAGATTGTTTTATAGATTTCACTACGGGTGTGGTCGTAGGATTTCCTGCAACTACATTTTGGCGCTAGAAACAAGGAATGAATTATATACCCTGTTGGTGAATCTACTTGAAAAACAAGTTTAAAATTGTTCATAGTTTTTCGTCGCTCTATTTGGAATTTTTGAAAGTTTAGAAGTTCAGATCTAAAAAATAATTTTTCTTGGTGAAATTATCATATATGCACAAATGGGAGAAAGAAAAAACAACCTACAGCAAATCCAAGAGAAGACCCAACAGAAGAACAGATGCAGAAACCAAGCAAGTGCTGAAACATAAGATGGACGAGCGAAAACAATCAAAATCATCAAAGAAAAAGAAAGTAGTAGGAGAGTGCGCAGTGTAATCTAATAACCAAAACAATTATCAATGATTTTCATGAAGGAATCACAGGAAAAATACACAAGCACGACTTTGAAGGAAGGAAAATCATGACGGTGGATAAAATATCTCCCTTGAACGAGTGGGAAAAGCAGGAGATAACGCTCGCAGCAGAAGATATAACGGAAGAGAACTTAAGGAGAACAAACCACTTGGTGGTTATAGTAACAGCAAAGCAAAAGGAAAGAAGTGAAGGAGCGAAAGCATTAGAGGAATGGGCGATAGATAAAACCTTGGTAGATACGAGAAGTTTGGTAGATATTTTATTCTATCGCGCATTCAAATGTATGGGATATAAGGATACAAATATGACATGCTCAACATACAACATTCATGGTTTTAACAAAACGATAACAACGCCAAAATGAGAGATAACCATGCGAATAATATTTGGAGTAGAGCTGGAAAACGGGCGGGTTGGGGCTGGCCCGTTGCGGGTTACACGGGTTCGGTTTTACACGGGCCAAAACCCGCGGGTTGAAATTCATCACGGGTGGTCGTTTCTTCAACCCGCGCCCGTAACGGGTTAAACTTGCGGGCTTACGGGTTACCCGGCTTGTTTAATTAAAAATAAAAATAAAAATTAATTAACTTAATTCTTGACAAATTATAAGATGTAAAATAATTACAAGGATTAATCAATTCAAATCAAAAGTCTATGCCTACAAAAATCAATTCAATCGAGAAATTGAGATGACTTATCCCTAAGATTTCTGCCCCTAAATTCTTCAACCTCAATTTCACTCTGCTTCAAATTCTCAATCCGCCAAAATCCATCAGAACATCAAAAAATTCACACAAAAACAGAACTCCCCTAAATAGCAATTCCCACAAATTTTATTCAATTCAATATAAACCACTAGTTTTCAATCAATCCAATGATTCCAATCAAACAAAATCTCCGGGTCATTTACACAAACACCTGTAGTACAAAAACTGGTGCTTTCCTGTAGAAGAGTGAAAACATAAAATTAAACACCAAAATACAAGAAATTGAACAACAATCATAGAAGTAATCAATTAAAAACATAAGAATCTCGAGAAGATCTGTGAACTAGTTACCTTTTTCAGTTGTTTGAATGATTTTTCATTTCAACTGCATGCATCCCTGTCCGCTGATTGAAGAAGAGATTTAAGGTCTTTAATGGTTGATTGATCTATAGAAAGTGATTCATTTGTACGTTGTAGCAGCAACAAACCCAAACTTCTTCATTTCCCTTCTCTGCGAATCCAACGGAAATTTAAACAATAATCAAAACCATGTAATTCCATAATCCAAAGTTCCAAACCCTAACAGTAAACCCTATTTTCTTCTCAGATTCTCTTTACTATCATATCGAATGCATCCCTATCTCACAGATCCACCTTGAACCGAGTAAAAATCAAACTTTAAATTAACTCCCGACTTCAATAACTTCTCACACTCGATCTGATTATCTTCAACCTCTAGGGAGCACTAGCAACACCCTGTGAAGTTATTGAATGAATGTGATTAATTCAAGTAAATATGACGGTGGAAATTAAGTGAAACTTACTAAGTTATTATTGTAGACGGGTTACGGGTTACACCCGCGGTTTTACGGGCCGGGACGGGTTAACCCGTTTACTCACAAGCCGGCATTTCTCCAACCCGAACCCGGCTTGTTTAGACACCAGCCGAGCCGGGCCGGGTTTTTTTTTTACAGGACGGGACGGATAAACCCGCGGGTTTTGGCTTGTTTGCCAGCTCTAATTGGGAGAAATAGAAATGCATGTAACATTGTGCGTAGTCAATGTAGAATCACCATACAACATGTTATTGGGACGACCATGGGTACATGCGATAAAAGGCATGGCATCAACTCTCCACCAGTGTGTGTGATTCCAAATACCAGGTGGAATAGACGAAATCAAATGAGATATTAAGAGTGCGAAAATCTGCGGCCAAATAGATGTAAAAACTATGAAGGATGCGCACAGAAGCAAAAGATCGGTGGAGAAAAGAAAAATAATTAAGGAGGGAAGAAGAATTAAGAATATACATGATAAGAGCACAAGAAGGAAGAGGAATACCAAGCGAGATTCCAGAAAAAGAAGGTGAACCAATGCACAAAATAAGAGAACCAACACCACTAGGAGAACCAAAGGAGAATTTCACCGCAGCATAGCCGACATAAATGTTGGAACAGAGGACAAACCAAAGATATTAAAGATTGGTACTAAGATGGGGAAAGAAGAAGAAGAGAGAACGATCAACATCTTACGCGAATATAAAGATATTTTTGCATGGATCATGGAAGAAATTCCAGGAATAGATCCTTATGTCGCATGTCACAAGTTGGATATCAACAAGAATGCACGATCATTCAATCAAATGATAAGGAAGATAGCAACAACATACCATCCTCAAATAGAAGCAGAGCTACAGAAGATGCTTGAAGTGGGAATAATAAGGCCAGCAAAGTACCCAGAGTGAATAGCAAATATGGTGGTGGTGCCAAAGAAGAATAATGGAATAAGGATTTGCATCGACTTTAGTGACCTAAACAAGGCGTGTCCAAAGGACAACTTTCCATTACCGGACATACCACAAATGGTTGAAGCATCGTCAAGAAATGACATTCTATCACTAATGGACGGATATAAAGGATACAATCAAATTCTTCTGGCTGAAGAATACCAAGAGCATACTGCTTTTTTGTGCCCAGAGGATTGTATTGTTATACAAAAATGCCTTTTGGTTTGAAAAATGCAGGTGCGACATATCAAAGAATGGTAGAAAAGATATTTTCAAAATGGGTAGATACAACATTAGAAGTCTATGTTGATGATATGTTGGTGAAGAGTAAAAACGCTGAAGATCATGTTGACAACTTGAGAGAAATCTTTGAGCAGATGCTGCAATTCAACATTAAGATAAACCCAGAAAAGTGCTTATATTGAGTCGCATCATGAGTTTTTTTTAGGTTACATTGTATCAAAGGAGGGCATAGAAGTTGACCCAGATTAGGTACAAGCGGTTCGTGATATGCCATCACCCATAACTGTAAAATATGTGCAGAAGTTTAATGGATTGTTAGCTTCATTAGGGAGGTTTATTTCGCGCTCATCAGCCAAATGCAAACACTTTTTCAACATCCTTAAGAAGGGGACCAAGTTCGAATGGACAGAAGAGTGCGACAAAGCACTGCAAAATATTAAAAATTACCTAATAAATCTATCTATTTTTCCGAAAGCGGAGCCAGGAGAAAAATTATTAATATATTTGGCATCAACACCGCACGCATTGAGTGCTGTCTTGCTACGCTTGGATCAAGGAGTGGAAAAGCCAATATACTATATAAGAAAAACCTACAATGTCGCAGAGAAAAATTACTCAAATATTGAGAAGCTAATCCTTGCATTGGTCTATGCAACACAAAATCTCCGTATTTACTTTGAAGCCCACCCGTTGAGTCCGTAATGAAACATTTGAAAAGATCAAGAAGAATTGAAAGATGAAATGCACAAGTAGGGCACTTTGAGATCAAGTATGAAATATTATCTTCACCAAAACCGCAAGTTATTGCAGATTTCTTGGCAGAATTTTTATTAGAAGAAGACGAAAATGTGGAAGAGATGAAGAACACGGGAATCCTAAAGACTTGTTGACAGATCATAATTCAAATAGATAATAGATACTAGTGGATGGATCATCAAATGGAGAAGGAAACAGAATTGGAATAGTATTTATCTCACCAGCAGGGGCAAGAATGGCTTACTCATTCAGGTTGGAGTTCGCATCCACCAATAATGAAACTGAATATGAAGATGTGGTGCACACATTGCATTTGGAAATCGAAATGAAGTTAGAAGATGACAGAATAACTAGTGACTCACAATTGGTAATCCACCAAATATAAGGGATATATAGTACAAATAAGCAATATTTACAGAAATACAAGAAGCTTTTCGCAGAGATATCAGCACCAATTCCAAAAATAAGTTGAAGACACATATGCAAGAAAGATAACCTATTCGCAGACGCACTGACTTGCATTCCTTCAATGTATACATACGCTCTTTTCACCCTCTATCAAAAAGGAAGAAGAAGAGGACGCAGACATAATGATAGTAGAAAACACAGAAGAAGACCAAATGGACAAAGACGCATATTGGAGAGTCCAACTTAATTTATATTTAGATAAGGGAGAAGTCTCAAGAAACAGGTTGGAGGCATACAAGCTGAAGAGTCGAGCGAAAAATTATGAACTAAGAGATGGTGTACTTTACCGAAAGTCTTTCCTTGGACCATCGCTTAGATGTTTAACGTGAAAAGAGAGAATGGAAATCCTGAAGGCATTACACTATGGGGATGCAGGAAACCATAGTGGAGGAAGGTCTTTAGCATACAGAACAAAGAAAGAAGGGTATTACTGGCCCTATATGCATGAGGACGCGAAAGAAGTATCGAGGCGGTGTGAAGAATTCCAACGTCATAGAAAAAAGATACATGCACCTGGACCGGCGCTAAGCTCATCAACAAGTGTATGGCCATTTGAAAAATGGGGCCTAAACATTGTAGGTCCATTTATACCAGGAACACGACAGAAGAAGTTAGAGCACTGATCGTTCGAACTCGCATGCGTTGCTATCTCAAGCATGTTTGTCAATATTAGTGATCAAAAATATAAAGTCTTGATTTCTAGTCTACTATATCTAAGGTCTCAGACTAGGATAAAAAATTTAGTTGAGCTCAAGAACTCCATGGCAATCATCATACAAGACGAAGGACTACTCAAGGAACCAGTGTATTTTCATCGAATAAAAGGTATATGGAGACTTGAACTTATCTATCACTCAAAAGTCTATATACTCTATTTCCTATCTTGATACAAAATTCGTATTACTATATAGACTAAGATTACACACATGTGGTATTTCGAGCTGAGTATATCTCGCTTATCTATTTCTCGACATATGTGTTGGTAAAGCTTTCGCTTTAGTCAAGTCCATCTTTACCTAGTGACGAAAGTCAAGTTATGTTTCAATCACTTTGAAAATCTCTCTGACGAAAAATAGTTTGTGAATAACAACTATATAATGCCCTCTGAGAATGTTTCAATGATTGAAATGAGAGTTTAGACAATATAACCATTGGAGGATATAAGCATTGTTGTGGAAATACATATATGTATAAGTCCTTATTGCTTGAACCAAAGTTTGCGAACTTTGTTGATCAAGTAAAACCAGAGAAGTACGTGAGCTTCAGTCCGCGAACTGGCGAAGTTCTCAAACCCGAGAGTTTTTGATGGAGTTTGTGAACTCCATCCGGGAACTTAAGTCCTCGAAACCGGTCCGCGAACTTGAGTAGGTTATGTCTAAAACGATGTTAGTGAACTTATCTTAATAAACTAAGGAATGCTATTGCAAACCGTGGATTTATAGTTCATAAATCGATTCGAGTGAATCACATCGTTTTTGCTTCAATTGTGTCTTATGTAGTACATAAATATCTAAGCAATTGAACAACTCTTTAACTAGTTCATTTGAGTCATTTGGACTAGTTATGGTGAAGAAGAATATGGTTGATATGAAAGTTATCATATGGCCATTTGGTTAACTATTGTTAAACCAACTAATGTACAAGTTTGGGTACGGTTTTCACAAGCCTATAAACGTGCATTTCACGTGTGTGTAACAAGCTATGTTTTCGATCTTACGGTTGATAAATATTAGCTGGAATCTAATCAGGTTTTCATCCAACGGTGAATATTGAATGCTTTGTTACTAAGCTAACATTGATTGCAAACCCTGATTTGAGAGACTATATATGGGAGAACTCTAGCAACTGGGAAACCTAATCCCCACACATTTTGTGTGATACTAGTTTGCTAAGCTAAAGTTGATTCTCCTTTAACCTTTGGTTTTCTTCTTCTAAAACCAGGTTAACGAATTAAAGACTTCATTGGGATTATGAAGCCAGACCGATACTACTTTTATTGTAGTTGTGTGATATGATTTTGTTGTTTCTATCGTACGAGTACAATTGTAATAATTGGCTTGAGAGTTCTATCTCCGATAAGCAAGATATAAAAGTAGTCACAAACTCTTCCTCTCATCGTTTGTGATTCCACAATATTTTTTTTTTGCTGCGTCGATTAAGATTATTGAGAGGTGATTGATAAAGCTGAGCTGTTCTTCGGGAATATAAGTCTGGTTTTATCAATTGGTTCCTGTTCACCTTGATTTATCAAAAGACAGAACAAAACTTGTAGGTATATTCGTGGGAGAGGGATTTATCTATTACTATAGACTTTTTTGTGATACTGATTTGTTTATTAAAGTCTTCGACTTTGGGTCGTAGAAACTCTTGGTTGTGCGTGAGATCAACTAAGGGAATAAGGTATGCAGTATTTTGCTGGGATCATAGGCGTAGGAGCACAACTGTTTCTTGGATCAGTGTGAGATTGATTGGGGTTCAACTACAGTCCAGACCGAAGTTAGCTTGGAGTAGGCTAGTGTCTGTAGCGGCTTAATACATTGTATGTTTAATCTGGACTAGGTCCCGAGGTTTTTCTGCATTTTCGGTTTCCTCGTTAACAAAATTCCGGTGTCTTTGTTATTTCTTTTCCGCATTATATTTTGTTATATAATTGAAATAATACAGGTTGTGCGTTATTTAATCAATTAGAATATCCGACCTTTTGGTTGTTGATTTAAATTGATTGACACTTGGATATTAGTTTTTGGTACCATCCAAATTATCTCTCTTTGATAAAGACTTGTAGATTTTTATTTGCTTGAGTCAAGATCAAATTGAGAGATTGAGATAATAACTCCATGAGATATTCTTATCTAGATTGAGTATGACTGTCTAGTTGATTCTCTAGAAAGTAACTCGGAGTTTGTCCATACAGATTTCTAATCGAAATATTGGGTGTGGTTGTTAGACCCCCGCTTTTTCAGAGGAGATACTTAATAGTCGCAACAAATTACTTCACAAAGTGGGCAGAAGTGAAAGCAGTACAGTATATTCGAGATCGATATGTGTTCACATTTATATTTGAAAATATTATTTGCAGATTTGGAATCCCTGTACAATTAGTTTCTGATAACGGAAAGCAATTTGAGGGCGAAAACATAGAAATGCTGCTTAACGCGCTCAAGTTTCAATGCAGAAAATCCACTCCTTTATACCCGCAGAGCAATGAACAGGCTGAGGCAACCAACAAAATAATTGTAGATATATTGAAAAAGAATTTGGAAGGATACAATAAAGGATTGTGCGAACAAGTGCATAATGCAGTATGGGCATACAAAACAAATAGGAGAGAAGCTACAGGAATGTCACCTTTCTGCCTAACATATGGAGCAGAGGAGGTACTGCCAACTGAAGTCATCATTCCTATAACTATAAAAGAATCATTGGGAAAGAATCTGAACACGGACTTGATCTTAACAAAACTTGATGATCTGGAAGAAAATAGAGAAATTGCTCTACAACATATATAAAATTACCACAAAAGGATAGCCCGAGAATATAACAAGCATGTCAAAGAAAGAGAATTCCAGCCAGGAGAACTAGTATTGAGAGAAATACCTCCTTATCAGAAAGGAGGTGATGAAAAACTGGGGAAAAGATGGGATGGACTATACATAATAAAAAGGATAGTTGAAAATGGAGCATATGAGTTGATGGATCCTGAGGGGAAAAACACAGGTTGCAAACTTGAACATCCGTGGAACAGGTTATATTTGAAGAAATACTATCCGTAAATCATGCGGTAGTAACCGCACACATGAAGAAGGCAAATTACACATGACTCAAATGAAGCACTGACAGTTGAAGATGCAAAGTTCTTCACATTCAACAAAGATGTACTACTCAAGTAGATGTATAGATTTAAAGACTTTTCTTCTTTATAAATAATTCATATCTCAGGAAAAAGGCAAAAATAAGACATTAATAGAAGGCAACAGAAGTAACGACTCTAATTAGGGAGGCTAGGCATCCAATTGTGGCATGCAACCTAGTTCACATACATCAAGAGGAAATAGTAAGACCTAACGCGCGTCATAGTTGGGAAAACCTAGTTAGCATGACTTAGGGGAAAGCTACACTGACCCTGAAACCTGAGTCATAGAGATTTTGGGTGAAACGAAAGACCATCCAGGAGAGTCGCCTAAGTCGAAATATTAAGGTGACAAGGTCTCTCCTAAGGAGTGCATAAACTCGATCACGGTTGAGTCAAGAGTGCCTGGGGCATACCTGGTCGCTCTTGAAAAGTCCTGACTATGATGCACTCGGTTCTCAAGAAACCCCACTTAGGGTGCGGTCTCGTAACCACAAGACATATCGGCGGAGGGATAAGAGGCCACAAAAATAACTGATTGTTGCATCACTAGATGGGAAGAGCCCACCCTAACCCGGTAGGGGTAAGCTTCCTTGAAGGGGCGGTCAGGTGGAATATAGGGACTGCACCTTCCATTAGGGAGCTGAATTGTATCAAAAGACGCAAATATCATGAGGCTTTTTACTTAAGGGGGGAATAAGACTTGTCGTAGTTGCGCGTCAATACATCCTATAGAGGCAATAATACGAGAAGTTGATAAGGCGAGATCAATGGGTCATTACATGGAAATATAAAGACTGCCTGCGATTTCGCCGCACATAAGAAAAATTATATCTTAGGCAAAATAAGACCTTTACTTAGGGAGGCTCAATAAGACCTCATGAGAAAAATAAAATTGAAATTAATATTGTTTTGCAGGAAATAACGAAAGAGCAAATGATGCACGGACATACTCGCAGATTGAAAAGCCAAAGCGTATTTCTTACAAGGAAAGTAATAAGAGGAAAATATGGGAATTAACACAAAAAAGATATTATCCTCCTTGTTAGAAATGAGTAGCAGAAACAATAGTGTGCTTCAAAAATACATATCCGAAGACTCATAAGTAGACGCAAAATACTAAATAAAGAGAAAAGCTAAGCATCATTAGAAGGCGCGTCTTGGTTGATTGCAGAAGCTTCAACGTCATCTTCGTTGATGGGGTTAACATCAGAGCTCGAACCTTTTGAGAAATCACCACCAGATCCATCATTTTCAGGCTGATTTTCTTGAAGGGGAGCTTCATCATCTTCCTCATCATCACTCACATATTCATAATCACTGCCGGGCTCAGGAATCTTCTCATCTTCGCTTACATCAAGTGGCACCACATCTAACAAATAAAGTGAGTTATCATGGCAAACTTTGTTTGCGAGATCTTGAGCCTTAATATGAGCTTTACGGGCGACACCCTTCTCATCATTCCTTATGCCAACCTCCATGAAGTTTTCAAGATACAAACACCTCCTATTAGCTCGGTCTCGAGAAGAGGTAAGTGCTACTGAGAGTCTCGCGCGTTCCTTATGGACCTTATTCAGGTATGATCTCAACTGGGAGATGGTAGACTGGTGTGATTTCTCAAATTCTGCAAAAGAAAGATATTTAGTTATTACCAGAGCGACACTTTCGCAGCTACAAGATATGAACAATCAAAAAGAACAAGTAAACTGAGGCAGCCAACTCAATATGACTATCTTCCTTATGAGAAAGGATATATTGAAATAAAACAAAACCACTATTTTCCATGTGCTTCATAGCCTTATCAAAATCATCACCAACTAAACCCTTAAGACGAGAGCGAACTTTATTTTCATCCTGAGAAAGAGAAGACTTTTCCTTCATGAGAATATCGTGAGACCCTTTTAGATGCGTATGTTGTTCTTGAAGTTGGTTCATCTTCACAGTCAAATTTATTTTACTCTCGATGATCTTTTCATTCTCCATAATTAATTTCCTCATCGACTCATCATGTTGATTTCTTAGTGTACGAAGAGATTTCTCTTGATCATCACAAATCTTTTGGAGAAAAAGATATTGACGAGTAAACATCGCCTCTTTCTTCCAGAAAGACCGCTTCTCTTCGGCCAGGACCTAATTCTCATCTGATAAAGTTTGATGCCTCAAATCATCACTACACAACAATCCATATAGATGGGAAACTTGAGAACCTAGTAGCTCATTTTGACTATCTAAACAAAGATTCTCATTTTTTAGATTTTCAATCTGATCAAGCGAGTACGAATGGGCATTAACTAATTGATCTATTTGACTCTACGACCTCCCATTATCCGCTCGAGCATCTTCAACGGAAGATTGAAAGCTAAATCTCTCCATAACACACTTCTGGTTTAAATCTTAACATATGCATGAAGGAATTTAAAACATGGATACAAAAGTAAATTACTCCTAAATGGGTCATAAGGATGAAGGGATAAGTACCTATGAGATCTTGATTTTTGTTGCGAAGACCTTCAGACTCGAGAGTCGCACCTTGGAGTTCCCCCTTAAACTTACTTAGTTCCTCTTCTAACGCGGTATTCTGACGGGAGAGATCTAGTATGGTACTACCAGATTCGGAAAACCCTTCAGCTAGAACCATGCGGCGACGAGACTCCTAAAGAAGAAATGAAATAAGCGTGAGGAAGCGGTAAGATAACACTAATAGAAAAAGGGGAAGCAAAAAAGTACTAACCAGGAGATCAAGAGCAAGATGGACGCTTGGATCAAGCTGAGATAAGATTTCACTCCTAGTTGGTTTGTTTGATGGAGAATCACATAACAGCTTAGCCAGAGCATTACAAATGCGAAGCTTAGAAGGATCATTAATGAATAAGTGAGCGGTATTAATGATATATGACAAAGCATGAGTAACATAATCAACTTCTTCAAGAATCCCCTTATCAGCATAGACAACTTTCGCAAAGAAGAAGTAACTTTAGAAGGAGAATGGATAATCACAAGAGAAAGGAGGTCTTGAGATATGGGTGCGGACGTGTCTCTTGCTAAAGCTAAAATATTTGCTGATAGGGGAAAATTCAAAAAAGTAAAAACGGTATGATCCACTACTGGTGCGGTTACATTCTCAGAAGTGGAGATTTCCTCTACCACATGATCAATTAGAGCATTATCTTGAGGAGCAGAGGTTTCTTTCGGTGAAGCAGAAACATTCAAAGGAATTGAGGCAATCAAACCTTGTGAGGGAGCGTCAGCATTGACATGAAAAGGAATATTAGTCTCCTTTTTTCTTACAATCAAAATCAGGAATGACAAGATTAGTGCTGAGCGTTGGGGCTTTGCGAACTCTTTTAATCCTTGTCTTTTTCTCACCATCAATCTCACATTCAGAATCCTGCGAAGAACAACGCAGATAAGAAATAGAGGCAACAATATTGTTTTACAAAAAAGAAAGTATTTCTTACTCCTTTGTTATGCGAAGGCTTCCTCTTGAGAGATTCCATATCTTTCAAACTTTAAGAAGATTTAAGGTTATAAATTGTAATCTTGGTATTACTAGAGGAAGAAATTTTGCTGCAACATAACCAATATGCGAATGAGAAGAATAATGGCAGATCAGCAATGGCATACGGCGGTTGAAAATCTAGGAAAAAGGAAGAATAAGAACAATGGTGATGATATATACTAACCTTGGGTGGAAATCCATAAGAACAACAAAGTAAAATCAAGACTTCGAGAAGATGAGGAAAAATAAAATTTCGAGAAGATGAAGATGGTGAAGATTTGAAGGAGATTCACAGAGACTAGAAGGGAAGACGAAGAGAAAAGATTATTTCTCCTCAACTCAGTTAATAAATAGGTAATAAAATGACCGGCTAAACTCGGATGTGCCGGTAGAAAGAGGAAAGAAGTCAACACGTGTAGACGGTTACACCGAAATCACGGAATGTGTCGGCAGATAAGAATACGAAAGGATAAACGGGTGCGGCAAAAAAACAAGTAGATTTCCTCATACCGCTCATTCTATCAAAAGAACGGTATGAGAAGAGGGAAAATGTGGGTACAAAATACCGCACACCTATCAGATATGCGAAATGACGATCACCAAGACTGAGCGAAGATGACCGCATACAACCTATCTATAATGACGCATCAGATGGCGTCACCTAAATCTTGAGTAAAGTATGAAGAGTCGTGCGGTAGTAAAGGAATCGTGCATCAATGATAAAGTTCACACGACATTGCCGCATGTCAGATCCGAAATTAGAGGCTTTATTAGCTGTCCTCCACTATGTAAACTCCTATATAAGGAGCCGAGCAACCTTGTATTGGGAAGGGGGGGGGGGATCTTTTGGAGAGTTTAGACAAGATATTTAGGAGAGAGAAAGTTTATTTGCTTCCCAAGTTAGAGTTTTCTCATAACTTTGTATTAGATTTAAAGATTTCAATGAAAGTTCTTATGATTCTTATGGAGTTCACCTAGATTGTTCTATAGATTTTACTAAGGGTGTGGTTGTATGATTTCCTGCAACTACAACCTTCAAATTATCTCGTAAATTATGTTAAGCATATTGAACCATAAAGATGATATTAAAGACACAACTGTCTACATGTATCAATTACGATGATTTTATGAGTACAGTAAAACCTCCATATATGAATAACCTCTATATATTAATAAAAAACCATGGTCCCAACTTGGGCCAGTGATAAATAGTAATAACCTCCACATTTTAATATTACTGTGTTTTTTCAGTCCCTTCTTAAGGAATTTACCTCCATATATTAATAATCGACACTATACTAGAGAAATATAAATCTTGTTACATTAAAATTTATGATGAAATAAGTTATTTATTTATAGTTTTTTTAGAAAAGAGGTAATATTTTGGGTTGTTACCGCATTTTTGGGTTATTATAGATTAATGAATTATCTTCTAATATACCTCCCTATATTAATAACCTAAATATATTAATAAATTTATGAATCCAAATGTATTAATATATGGAGGTTTTAGTGTAACAAGATTTCCAAGTCACGATTCTTTGAACATATTTGTGAGTCAGTTTTATGCTTAGTTGCCGAATGAATTTTGTTGTTGATAACTCGGCTTTTCTGATTGTTTTATTACATTATTAACACTAACAACATAAGGTCCATAACCAATCCCTCAAGGTTGAAATTCAGCATGACGAATTTTTGTTATTCAAAGAAAATAAATCAAATGGAACATTATTTAAATACCCCTTAAAATTCGCCCCTTAAAATATACCTTTATTCAATTTTTAAAAATACTCATATCTTCTGAAAAGTGGAAGCAACTAGTATAAGTTGTTTTCAGAATTAGATGCAACTAGCACAAGTTGCTTTCAGAAGTGGATGCAACTAGCACAAGTTGCTTCTAAAAAAATTATTTTTTACCCCTCGTGGGTATTTGTGCAAGGTCAACAAAAATGAAGGGTATTTATAACATTCTCACTAAATCAAATTGCCCGTTTGGCCGTTTGGATAATAACTCAACTGATTAACAACTTAAAGCTATTGAACCTACAGGAGCAATTTATCCACGGCCCCCAAAGATGAACGAATTTTTGAAAACTAAAGCCTTGCATGCCTAAATACTAGTCATCTCTGTGAATCAGCGTCCAGTCTATCTAAATGCATGTATTCCGATGCTCTTGCTTCATCTTGTTACTCGGAACTTGTTTCATTTCCTGGGGAAGTAACTCTGACCAGAAGATAATGAGCCACTTTGACCAGCCTAAGGCGTACTCATTCTGATTCATGTACTGGGTCAAAGGTGCATTAACACATTAACTAGCTAGTTGAAGAGTCATGCATAGATATCGTATATATATATATGCTCTGTAAAGGATGAGGGGCAAGTAAAGAAGCTTAAAATGGGGAACTTTTTCTCAAACACCTCTGAAAGAGCATGTAAGGAAGACAATATTAACAAAGATGAAAGTAGTAGTACTCTTTCATCAGCAAACGAGTGGTATCAAAAACCAACCCCAGTTCCTATTCGAGATTCAACTAGATCGAATATCTTAACCAGAGAAATAAGAGAAAATCATGGAACACAGGAAGTAGTAGTGAAGAAAAGAGAGGGTCATGATGTTGAACTGAAAAGTACTTCTGATCTACAAAAAGAGAAAAAGAAAAGTAGTTTAGGAACCATAACACACTACAATAGG
Organism: Papaver bracteatum; assembly: GCA_023529315.1. Taxonomy (NCBI): domain Eukaryota; kingdom Viridiplantae; phylum Streptophyta; class Magnoliopsida; order Ranunculales; family Papaveraceae; genus Papaver; species Papaver bracteatum. Next base: position 572,563 of record JAJJWX010000850.1, on the reverse strand, counting down.
TCTCAAAGAATACTATTGGTTGGAGAGGGTGATTTTTCATTCTCAGCTTGTTTAGCGAATGCCTTCGGCTCTGCTACAAACATGGTTGCCACCTCTTTGGATAGTGAAGGTACTACTAGTTTCATTTTTTAGAGTTGTATTACGCATTTAGTATCTAAACCGTCCATTCATTTTCCTCTTCATCATGTGACAAATGAACTTTACACTTGATCATCCTCTTTGCGTATGTTATTATCATGACGCATTTGTTTCGCATTTGTGTGTTTGCTTTGGTGCTTGGTCTATATTTCGATCTTGCTCTGTAGTTATAATTTTATTACTTTTGCTTTGAATGCTCAGAAACGCTACTGGAGAAATATTCAAGCACTAGGCAAACCATACGACAGCTCCAGAAATTGGGATGCCTTGTTTTACATGACGTTGGAGTTCATGACATGCTTTATGACACAGATTTAATGAGCATGAAGTTTGATCGCATTGTCTTCAATTTTCCACATGCTGGTCATTTCCCTTCGTTATATGAAACTGATGGCTTTCTCATCGAGTAAGTATTTAGAAGGTGCATACACGGATCTCCTTCATAAATGAAACTTGCATTAACTAATTTGGTTTTCTTTGTTTCATGGTGATTTGGTGCAGGATGCATAAGAAGCTCTTATTGGGATTTTTCAAGAGTGCGAGTAAGATGTTGAGTAAAGCTGGTGAAATTCATGTCTCACACAGGAATGATTTCCCATACAACAAATGGGAGATCAAGAAACTTGCCAACAGTGCTGGCCTTCAATTGATAGGAAAAGTGAAATTTCAAAAATCTGACTATCCTGGTTACAGCAACAAGAGAGGTGGAGATGTTGAGCCTGACAAAGAGTTCTTTCTAGGAGAATCTCCTCTTACTTTCATATTCTCGACTAAGTAATGTAACTACTGCTACAGTATCTCAAACTGGTGGATCGATTTGAAATCATCCAGATTAATATCTAGAAATCTCTTGCTACAGTGTAATGACATGTTATAGATATCTTATTTGTCAATCAAACAACTTCTTTAAAATTTTCAAAAAAACCAAGTACCAACTTGACTGTACCTCTCACTCAAGGGTTGAAAATGTAAATTTAGCTAGTTTTTAATAGTTTCTTCATTTTAAGCCATTTCTCATCTTACATGCTTACTCTAAGGAGCCAGATAAAATCACGTCTTATTTTACCTAGTATTGCAGTTGTTCTTGGTGTGTGCATCAGAGAGGGTGGAAGAATCTATATGTACCTCTTTCTAATTATAGGAAATACCATATGGTACTAATACTAATATATTAGAGTGAGTTTAGTCCAGTTGACCCAGTCAACTTTATGTTTGGTCTTTTTTAAAAATATATATATTATTATTTGGTCCTAGATATTATTATTTGGTCATATGGTGAACAATACTCACGCGAGATGACGTCATGGATGACGTAATTTTCCTTTTATAGTGGCATATATACCCATTAATTTGTGACCATATATAATAGAACCTCCATATACTGATACTCCATATATTAATAACATCTACATATTAATAAAAATTTATGGTCCCAAGTTGGGCCAGTGGGAAATAGTAATAACCTGATACTGGACGTATCTTTGGTTAGTCAAGTATATATCCTAAGATTTGGCTAAATTTTGGATTTTGTTGTAGGGCTTACGTCCCATAGATGTGCGACCCAACTAGAACCTAGGGTTCCCCTTTACATGGCCTCTTCGGAAATGTCCATTGTTAATTCTATTGTTTTTCTCTCTGTCAACCACGCTCAAGGTATGAAATTCCAAACTTAATCTCCGTTGATTATGTTCGTAGGAAATGGGTATCTACTGATGATTTCATTGCAAATAGTGTGACTGTTAATGTCCTTGAATTGGGTGTATACTATTTTGTCTGTTAGCCATTCATGACCGGTTGACCGGATATATTGATTTTGTGTTTTTGTGACTCTTGCTTGCCCTGTTTTGATTGAACATATTTTTTCTTTTATTTATTTCTATTCTTTTACTGGTTTTTCAATATGGTCCACTGGTTTTATGTAAATCTATGTTATCACCTAACATGGGTAACAAAATTAACGATTGGTATACTCATTTGCGCTATTATCACATTTATGAAAATTGATGTACATGTATAGTTGATGATTGACTGAACATCTTATGCTATTTTATTTTTATTTTTATTTTGAAACAAAGAGATGTATTTATTGTGATTAAGTGGTTACAGATTTAGCATCCTCATGTACTTGGTGGAGAATACTTTCAGGAATAGTTGTTAACCAAACACCACTAATCAAAGATACTCTCGCAAACTTATGTCTGCTACCTTATTTTTTTCTTTGGGTACATAATTGCATTGCCAGAAATTATTCCTACTGAAAACTGTTTTGATATCCAAGAGAAAGTTTTGAATCCTCCAATCTACTTGTGCACCGTCTTTATTAACTGCATCTGCTATAATTTTTGAATCCATCTCAAAGTACACTTTCACTAGTTGCATCTCCTCAGCCCACTTGACAGCTTCCCATAGAGCTTTACATTCAACATGCTCTGGATTCCACGCAGCTTCTAAGTAGATGCATTTGGATCCCTTATGCTCACCTACAAAATTACGCAATATAAGTCCAATGCCACCATTTTTAATATCATATTCAAAAGATCCATCAACATTGATTTTAAGAGTATCTAAAGGAGGAGCATTCCAGTGTAAATTAACTCTATACTGTTTAGGTATCTAAGCAGATAGTCTTGTGGGTTTCTTAAGGAAAAGTTCAATTTCCAGCTTGCATCTATAGATTAGTGACTTCAGGGAAATCTTTGAGCCTTTGAACACAATATCACATCTTGTAATCCATAAACACCAGGCTATAATAGAAATTTTACAGATGTCTTCTTGCTGAATCTGGTTAGCTGAGAGTTTGTCAAACCAGCTGGTGAACCAGTCTACCATATTAACACCTCATTGAATATGAATACCAAGAACTACAAACCACACTGCTCTAGAAAGGTGACAGTGTAGGATGATGTGAGAAGAAGACTCAAGAGTTTGTGTACACATAGGACAGTCATAATTACCATCCTGAATAGCATACAATAACTTGTCTCTGGTTTGAAGGATATCTTGCAGACATTTCCATAGAAACTGATCTATTCTTGGCAGCAGTGGAAGATTCCACATTCTTTTATAGATTGTCTTCATCCTTTGGCCAACAGATTGTTCAGTATTTTGGTCATCAAACATTTTCCCATAAGCATATTTAACAGAGAACTTCCCATTACTTTATAGAGTCCAAACAAGTCTATCTTCATACTGAGGGTGAATTGATAAGTTAAGAATTAATCTTGCTATTGTTTCTTCAAATAGAGAGAAAATTAGAGAATGATTCCACCCACCAGAATCAGTGAACAGTTCATGAAGATAAGTGTAATGCTGATAATCTTGAATACCATTCTTAGGGACATGTGGCTCAGGTAAATTTGAAATCCATCTATAACTCCATATCTTTATTCTGTGTCCATTCCCTATACTCCAGCAACTGTATTTTTTGATAAACATAAGCTCAGAGCTTATACTCCTCCAAGACCAGGTTGAATTAGAGTTATCTTTGATGTTGAAAATCTTACCATCAGGAAAATATTTGGATTTTAGTGACAAAGCACACACAGAAGTTTCATCAGTGCATATGCTATTATTTTAATCACATAATATATGTATGATAGGTAATCATAAAAATTTCGTCTGTTCTTGTTTCAATTTTTGGATGCATCATTAAATCTCTATCCTGTTTTGTTTGCACATGAAGTGTATAAAACCATGATGTGTTTAATAGGAATTAAATTGAACTTTTTTTTTCTTCCCTAGACTTTTTGATACTCTTAATTGCAGTACTTTACTTTTTGTCTTTATTATCTGTTTAATGAATTGTAACGTTCGATTTATGCTTTTGCAACTTAATTGATTGCATCGATATTTCCGTTATGCTTTTAACAATTTAATACATACCAAAAAAATAAAATAAAAAAATCCATGGTATTGGTTTAATGTCACCTTTGCATAAATTGATTTTTTTTTTAATATATCTATGCAAACCGATCCATTGAGTGATTACATTTTATAATAATTATTAATTCACTTTGTGTATATTTGTGTTGCGATTGCATTGTGTGTCCCCGCCGCTTTCAATCCTTCTGAGAACCTTAGGAGAAGGAAAAGTCGATCATGTTATGATTTGATTCGGGAAAAGAAGAAAAGTCCAAACGGGTTCAGTCCAAACCGACCCAACCCGGTCCGACCCTGTTCCAACATTCTGTCCTATTCCAAGTTCTGGGACGTGCGTGATCAAGTATGTTCTGGTTTCGTCTATAGGAACAAAAGCATCAGGTATGTAATAACTAATGTTAAGTTAATATGGGCTTTAACATTAAATACTTATTGGGCTTACTTTTTTTAGAACATGCCTAGTTCTTTAGAAAAAGATTTTAAGATAAGTTCCTATCACGTAAACGGTCAACTTAAATTATGATTGTTGGTCTTAATGCTATTTTGTTCTCTTAAGTATGATATTGGTTATAGTTGAATGATGTCTTTTGTTCAATTGGTTGTACCAACTCAATTATAATATATTCATTTGAGGTTTAAAAGTACTTGAGAACCATTATTGCATACATGATATTTTCTCCCTAAATTTGAAAGTTCTGTGGGATGTAATCCACTTTCTCGACTATTAACGAGTCGATAGTTTCAAAAGATATATTGAAAATAAAATTACATGTATTCTAATTTTAGTGTAAGAACTCACAAAAGGTGATATGAGTCACAAAATTTCCATTTCTCTACTTCATCCATCATACTAACGAACCGGTATATGTTGAAGTGTGACAACAAGAGAACTACCTTTAGTAATATATTCAACCTAAAGTAAGTGGTTGACATGTGTAGTGAGATTCTCTTGACCTATTGAGATAAAGAAATTTCTCAAGTTAAGCTAAATGTAGCAAAATTGAAAATGGAATGAACCCCGAAGTAATAAGGGTTAGACGTAATGACTCATATAAAGCATGTGAAAAGGGACATATATATCATGAGACAAAGATGTTTTTTTCCCCAGTAGTAATGACACCAAAGTACAGGTTTCAGCTGAATATGGGATGAAGCTAAGATGTAATTCTAGCTCTCATCATAAATGAAAGAGTTGGAAATGCACATGGTCATAGGTGTTGATATATATAATATAATGTGTGTATCATAGTAGCAACCAATTTTCACATCAACTTTAATGGCAACAATAACTTTGTCTGGCCAATTGACTATCTTGTTTAATTGAACTAGATACAATATCTGCACTTATGGAGTAAAACCACGAGACATAAATGTATTTGAGATTTATTTGGATGAAAAATATATCATCCCCCTGAAACATAACATATATTCACTCTAAAGTACTTGAGTTGAATTCCACTTTTGTTACGTAATAAGGACACACCACTTATTAAATCTCTCAAGACTCAATGTCAAAGCTCTGTATGTACTAAGGGATAGTCACATCTTGTTAAGTACAAATAATGTTCATGCGTGATCTATTAACTTTTATTTTATTTTATTTTGTAAACTTGTAGTGAGAATGAAGTTTGATTGCGTCTATAAACTATTTCTAATTAATGTGGAAGGAAGCATATCCTTAGAAAATTAATGTGTCAATCTAGTGAATTGTAAATCACTGGAACTTGAATTAATGAATTCATATTGACCCCAACAATGAACTGATTGGGATTGATTCATAAAGACTTTGACATAACCATAAGGCACATTGGTTGTGACACGGTGTTCCGTTTGAAGTACTAACACGGGCATCACTTCATTTGAGTGTATGAGACAATGAACTAATAGAATGCGAAGTTACGACATCTATTACAATCAGTGATTTCTAAAGTTACTAGATTTGCACTAACTCTCCCCATTCTGCTTTAGAGTAAGAAAGCACGTCACTCATCTTACAAAGTCTTTCTTTAGTAAAACATGATTGAGACCATCTTGTTTTACTTAGATGCAAATGATGAATAACTCATTCTTCAAAGAAATAAAGTGTTGTCAGTGAACATATATCCATGCATAATGCGGACCATTCAAGTGACTAATGTCTCTAGTGGATGATTCAACACATTGAATCAGTTATTGTTCACAACAAACGATGCCTTTAATTTTTTATAGAACTCCTAGCACATTACACAATGCAAAGTGCAAAGGCTCACCACCCTTGTTAATGCTAGAGAATTTACATCAAAAGGACTTGATGAATATTGCATGTTTAATAGGATCAATATAGAGCATCTTATACCCAATGGTCTCACAGAGGCTACCATCAAAGGTTACAGATGGTGCCTAAGGAATAAGTTATACGTACCAACCTATCTTTTATTGCTTTGGGGATATGCAATATTACACGCATCTTAATTAATTCGTTTTTAGAACCCAATATTAGTCAACCTTTTCTGCATACCAGTTGGTAACTGGATTTAAGCCTAATATTCGTGTTCTTACGCATTTTTGGTTGCACTATATATGTGCCATTACGACTCCACATCGTAATATGATGGGTCTTCAAAATTGTTAAGTAGTTATGTTGAAAATGAGTTCCCAACAATTATCTGCATATTAAAAATTTTGGCAGGAGATCTCTTACCGCTAGATTTGCGGGTTATCACTTTAATGAGACAGTCTTCCCGTCGTTAGGGGGAGATAAGAAAAAGTATTTTCTAAGGGAATGACAGGAATTATCGTGGTATGTTCCCATTGTGTCTCATATTGATTCTTATACTCCACAAATGTAAATGTGAAGTGATAAAGAATGTTCGCTTTTCAGAATGTACACTGATGTTGCTAAAGTGATGAGATCACACATACCAGCTACAAACCTACCTGCAAAGTTATAAATCCTCAATACGGGATATACACCATAGACTAAGGTGTTGCAACTACACTCAGTGTAAGTGTGGTTGAGGCCGTGGCTCCATAAAGGAAGTTGGAGATATCATTTCGTTCGATCAGTCCTCACCTAGAAAGGAAGTAGGTGAGTAAGGCACAACTTATTTATATCATCAAAAATTATCTCATAAGATTGTCTCTGAGTATGTCCATGAATCAAACTGGAGGACGCTCCGAAGTTTTAAATGATTCTAGAGAACAATGAAATCCTGACGGATTATGAGAATGCACATGAGTCAATGGAAGGATCATGCATGCATATTGATGATATAAACCGTAAATAGTTTCTCTATAAGTAGAGCACAATGAGATCGAACCATGCTCTATTTTGATTAATTTCAAATAAATAGCATATTTGGCCTACACAATCTAGGTAGAACTTAGTTCTTTGGCAAATATACGGGTATTTGGTGTGGTAGTGCTAACCAACCAAGTGTAAAGCCTATTGGACATATATTATTAATTTGTCATAAAGCATAATGAGAAGAAAGTAGTCTTAAAGTACAAAGACTCGCCTTGTGGTGCGAGGCTTCTCACAAAGCCCTGGAATTGTTCTCTTGTAATGAACGTTATACAGTTCCGCTACTTAGTTAGCTTGGTAATTTTCAAAAGGACTTGAAATGCAGCATATGTATGTGGTTGTTACATATCTCTGAAAGAATCAAGAGATAGAAGATATTTACAAAAGTGCTTGATAGACTTTTGTTTCCCAAATCAAGTAAATCTAGAACGTTCACTTATAGATTGAAGCAATCAGGCGGAAGTGGTATACCCGTCTAAGTGGATATTTGATTTTGAGGGGATAGACAAGTAAGTTATTATTCCTTGCGTGTTCATAAGAAAGTTCCTGATTTGGAATTGTAGTTATTCATGTTGATGCTACAGACATGATATGTACTCTTGATGTAATAAGAAACCTTAAAAGCTATTTAAAATCCGAATTTGAGATGAAAAATCTAGGGAAAGCTCGATCGAATACTGAGCTTGTGGTATATTATTCCACCAATTTGCATTTGTATAAAGTTGTCATGCAATTTAACAAAGACATGCATCCTGATAGCACTCCCATGATTAGTCGAGGTTCAAATGTAAGTAAGTGACCATTTCGTCTAAAGGAAGATGACGAATATGTGTTGGGAGATGAAATTCCCATATCTAAGTACAATAGACGCATTGTTTTACTTAGTATAATAATGTACTCGATTAAATTTTACATCCTCATGCAACTTGTTAGATAGATATAGCTTAGCGCCAAAGCAACGTCATTGGAATGGTATAGTGAATGTAATCATGTACTTACAGGTAACCATTGACATAAATTTATTTTATCCCTACAAAGACATTAAAAGGAATGCTAATGAAAGTGCAATCCAAAAGTTGTTGATTATGAAGGAACAATAATCTCTTCTCCAACGAAAGTAATCAAGGGGAGATACGGTAGATTATTTTCTAGGTCATTACCAATATTCAGTTTCGAAAAGTACATGACTATAAGAACAGTCTGGAACAACTCTGAAAGTAACCAGGGGAGATGCCGACATCAGGGGGAGGATCTAAGGATATGATGTCGACATAATTTACTTCGAAATTGAAGCTGTGTTGTACTCTTTTTCCCTTCGATCGAGAATAGTTTTTCCCAAAGGGTTTTGTTACTCGACAAGGTTTTTAGCGAGACAATACTAAAAGCATCAAGTATGTTGAACGTTGAAGCCATAAAGATCGTGTTGATATTACCGAAAATATCTGAACCAAAGAAATGAAATGCGATAGTCTGTTAAGCAACATAACTTCCAGAATCAACAACATGGTCTTATAAACATCCAAGTCACCAAAATACAGTGTGATAAACTCCTTTTGACTGCATTAGACTAATGAAAATTGTCTGACATCAGGGGGAGCATCTAATGGTGTGTTGAACTCTTTTCCTTCACCGAGGTTACTTTTTCCCACATGGTTTTGTTACTAGGAAAGGTTTTTAATGAGACAACAACAAACACCGGGAATGTAATTTCCCATCTAAATCTATTTTCTTTCCCACGAGGATTTTCTTCCTTAAGTGTTGTGAAGAAACTAGTCAACTTCAACAGAGAAATGTGATCATCTGCAATGGATCACCTTTACTTTCATCTATCATGTTGTACTCTTTTCCCTTCGTTAAGGTTTTATCCCACTGGGTTTCCTTGTCAAGGTTTTAATGAGGCAACATATTCTAGGTTTGCTTAATATTGTACTCTTTTTCTTTAGTTCAGATTTTGTCCCTCTGGGTTTTCCTGACGAAGTTTTAACGAGGCAACTAACTTAGACTCGTCGATCTTTGAAGATCGTATTACATGTGATGAACCACATGTAAAGTACGAGAAAACATGTGAAGTACTACATATGAAGGGTTGTACCATGGTTTTATCCCACATGGTTTTTCTTGTCAAAGTTTTAATGAGGAAATTGATTTTGGCACAAGTCATCAAGGAGAGAACGTTATTTGAAGAACTACATTTGAAGCCTCTATGTAAAGCACTACATAAGAAGTTCTATTGGAACGCACAAGGGGGAGTGTTGTAGGGCTTACGGCCCATAGATTTGCGACCCAACTAGAACATAGGGTTCCCCTTTACATGTATATAAAGGATATCATAGATATGTAAAGTGACTAATGAATCAATAAGATTTTCTGCTCTCCTTCTTATCTCTTTGTCTTCTTCTTTACAATTATACTACAATAGATTTACATTAATTTTCGTATTTTAATTAGTAGGATAATTACTTTCTTGTTTAGATTTATCTTCTGTTATGAGAATAATATATTTTCTTAGGATAGTTTAGGAATGTTCTAGATTCCTAGGTTTTAAGTTTGAAGCTATAAGTAGTTTATTTCATTATCATTGTAGTTTAGCTTGCGAGCTCGTTTAATGAAAATACCATTTGGGTTAAAACCAGTTTGTTTCTCTTTGAGAGATTGATAATCATTGATCGTTATTCGTTATTTTTCTCATGGATTGGAGTTGATTATCGTTATTGGGTCCTGTTTACCGGAGTGGATTCTTCGCGTGTCGATTGTTTTCAAATCGTTTCCGTTGTGCCATACCAGGTGTTACCAGAGAAGGATTTTCCTATGATGTATATCTGTGGGTATTCCTAGAAGGATCGATTGAGGAGTCTCATGATATCTAGGTTTCTATCAAAAATATTTTATCTAATAAAAAAAAACTCGTGACTTCATCATCTAGTAGTGTATTACAGTTTGAATCAGTTGCGCACCAAATATCTTGTAAAGTGGAGAGTTCAAACCTAATCACGGTGGAGTCTTTGAGCAGTGGGTCACATTCATTATTACTTAATTACTTCATCAAGGGATTGTTATCAAACCATCCAATCAATACCTAGACAGGGGAAAGTTGATTTACATACAGAATCAAGATGCAGATGCAAACCTATACTTTTTGTGGTCAATATATATTGGAAAGAAAGCTTTGGAATTTTGTTATCGATGATTGTTGTGAACAAAATCTGGTGTCCATAAAAATGATTGAATCTTTGGGGTTGGAAATGGATTGGTATCCTGTCCCGGACCAGATTAAATGGGTGAACAACATAGATGAATTAATTACTTGTCTGGGTGTTTGCAAAATTCCAATTTCAAATAATCTTTTGTGAAATTGTTGATATTGACGTTTGTGATGTTGTCTTGGGTGCTCCCTGATTGTTTGATGTTCAAGCAAGTTATCGTGATAACATTTGTGAATTCGCGTGTGGAACAACCAAAGTCAAGCTAATGCCAGGTAAACGACTGTTAAAAGAAACAAAAGTTGAAAACATGCCAAAAACAATAAATGAAGACGGCTTTCCGGATCGGTTGACTGAAGAAAAGGAGACTACAGTCGCGAAGGCCTTCCATGGAGACCAGTTTTCCAAGTTTTGTGACGGTTCATCTAAATCTTATGGAGTTCGATGGACAACACCTGGAAGTCCACATGGAAATTTTTGTACGGTAACATTAGTACAAAGCGACACCGAATACTGTCTTGGTGCTTACATATGAAGATCCCGAAGATGTGTCACGATCACCTAGTGATTCTGATGCATAACTCAAGGTCAAGTTATACCACTAGCAACAGTTCTAAACTCCTCTCTTCGATTTTCCATTTTCAATGTAAACTCGAGGCGAGTTTTATCTCAGTAGGGGATCCTGATACGGGACGTATCTTTGGTTAGTCAAGTATATCCTAAGATTTGTCTAAATCTTGGATTTACATTAATTTTTAGTATTTGTTGTGGGTGAAAATGGTTTCTGCTGATTTCGGTAATTTCGGGTATGTGGGTGAGAAACGAATTTAAACCCTAAACAATGTGCTGCAAGGGAGTACTTTAGATTCGAGAGATCAATCTGTACAAGTCCGGCCTAAACCAAGAAATGGCCGTTCCAGACTTGCTTCAGTCACAAAGTGGAGGAGCATGGGTTGGTTTTGGGGAGGTATGAAAGGAAAGTGATGAGACCAGAATAGTTGATTCTGGAGGAGTAGTTGTGTTATGACTTGTATCAGAAAGTGGGAAGCTAACAAAAGGGAAAGCTAGCAAATGTTTCTAAATGTTGTATTGCTCCTGACTGAACTTGTTGTTCGGTGGAAATAGGTAAGACATATTTATACAAGTCAAAGTGAAATGTACTATGATCTCATTAAGGAATGGTAAATGGGTGAGTAAATGGGAGGAGGTGGTAACCGTTAACGCATGGAATTGATTTTCCATAAAAAAGAGCGTTTCACCATTACTACATGTATTTACTAACCGCCCCATCCTTATGACACTTCCTTATGACGGGAGTAGTGTACGCCGTACGCTATAAACCGCCAAACCAATAGCCAAAGAGGATCCCCCAGTTTGTGATATGTGTTGATGTCTCGAATGTTTTCGTGGAAAACATGTAACATATTGTTGTTGCCTGGCAAGCCGAGCTTGGGAGACTTGATGGCTTGGTGACCATCGACGGTCGAGATTTTGCATATCAGGAAGAAAGGTAACCGTTGATCGTCGCATGCTTTCATTTTTATAGCCGCATAGGGAAAACCAGTACGGTGGCGGGTCTAGGTTGGCATGCCGTGTGCATGGCATGTCTTAACGCAGTTCGGGCGTGGCCAAACTTAGGTTTTAGGGCCAAAGATTACCATGCATTATCTGGTAACCTTGGATGGATAAGATTTGATCCTGGGATTGAAGGGGGACCGTTGATTGTCTCACGCCTTCGTTTTAGTATCCGAATAGGAAAGGCATGTAAGGTGGCGCAACTAGGTTGGCATGCCGTGGGCATGGCATGTCTTGGCGCGGTTGGGCGTGGACAAACTTAGGTTTTCTGTCCAAAGGTTACCATGCATTTTCTGGTAACCTTGGATGGCTAGGATTTGATACTAGGATTGAAGGGGGAAAGTTGATTGCCTCACGCCTTCGTTTTAGTAGCCACATAGGGAATGACAGTAAGGTGGCGCGGCTAGGTTAGCATGACGTGGGCATGGAAAACCTTGGCGAGGTTTGGGCGTGGACAAACTTAGGTTTTCGGGACAAAGGTTACCATGCGTTGTCTGGTAACCTTGGATGGCTAGGATTTGATCCTGGGATTGAAGGGGGGGCATTGATCGTCGCACGCCTTCGTTTTGGTAGCCGCATAGGGAAGGCCAGCACGGTGGCGCGACAAGGTTGGCATGGCATGCCTTGGCGTGGTTTGGTGTGGCCAAATTAGGGTTTTGGGTCAAAGGTTACCATGCATTGTCTAGTAACCTTGGTCGGCTAGGATTTTCTCCTAAGATGGAAGGGTGGCCGTTGATGGCCGCACGCCTTCGTTTTAGAAACCCTAATTAGCGCCATTTACTAGAATCGCTGTAGAATTTTCATAAGGACTCGTAGTTTGACGGTCCGCCCCTCAAATCGACCGGAAAAGAATTTCTTATATCCCTTCGCCGGGATATTTAGGTTTTGAACTCGTTCGGGAGCTGAAAATATCCTGAAAGTAAAACTCAAGAATAATTAAAAAGGGATGTTGCGGGCCCGAGGTGGCATAGTTTAGGCGCGAAGAAATGTTAGGGTTTTGGCGTTGTTCCAAAGGTTACCATGCGTTGGATGGCGATCTTGGCCGGCGAAGATTTGCATCTAAGGTGGAAGGGTGGTCGTTGATTGCCGCACGCCTTTGTTTTAGCAGCCGTGAAGGGAAGGCCGGCATGGTATGGTTTGCCATTGGCGCGGTGGTTCGGCTGGCATGCCTCGGCGTGGCTGGCATGGTTTTCCATTGGCACGGTGGTGTGGCTGGCATGGCACGTCATCGGCGCAGTGGATATGACTGGCACGGTTTGCCATAGGCAAAGTGGTGCGGCGGGCATGGTCGGCATGCCTCGGCGCGGAGATGTGGCTGGCACGGCTTGCCATCGGCACAGTGGTGTGGCTGGCATGGTCAACATGTATCGGCGCGGAGATGTGGCTGGCACTGTTTGACATCGGCACAGTGGTACGGCTGTCATGGTCGGCATGCCTCGTCGCGGAGATGTGGCTGGCATGGTTTTCCATTGGCACGATGGTGCGGCTGGCATGGTTGGCATGCCTCGGCGCGGAGACATGGCTGACATGATTTGCCATTGGCACGGTGGTGCAGCTGGCATAGATGGCATGCCTCGGTGCGGATATGTGGCTGGAACGGTTTGCCATCGGCACAATGGCGACTTCACTGGGGATTTGAGAATCTAACTTGAAACGTAATTGGGAATTTAGGTTTTGATTTTACACTACTCGGTGTTTGCACACACACACTGCAAACACCCATCTGCACCTTACATTTTCATTTTGCATCGTCCGAGTCCGATTTTAGGAAGATCCATGGCTAGTAAGCTGAACCCACTGGGCGTTATTAGCCGAACCACCACAAGCCTTAGCCCAGTACCAAAGAATACTAGTCTAACTATGTCTGAGGTATATTTTTCTAGGGTAGCCCAAGCCTACCCAAGAGTTAGTGAAACCTGCATGCACGTGTATTAATGGTAAATTGCATTCATTGTTGCACAAAATCCGAGGCATAAGCACCCTTGTGTTACCATATATTCTTTTTGTTTCCTTGAAAACAGGAACATGGTCGTAGAATCTGAAATTAATATGGACACTGGGACATTGTCATGGTTGCGCGAACAATTCCAAAAGATGTTGGATACTAAGTTCATTGAACTCGAAGTCGAGACAAAAAAGTTTACTCTTGAGGCTATTGCTGAGTCCACAGGAAAACATGTCGGGGCTGATATTGGAAATTACAAAAATAATCATAATTATGAAGAGGTTAAAAGGAATAATTTTGAAGAGGACATTTTTGAAGAGGTTAAAGATGACATTTTTGATGAAATGGGAAAGACCATGGCAAGAGAAAAACAGTTGTCCCTGAGGCTCAAAAAGATTGAAAGAACCTTGCAGAAAATGGGTGAAGGTACAATAGATACACATGGGCTATATACTTATCCCGATATTTGTTCACCTCCTGGATTCAAATTTACGGATATGGATAGATATGATGGAACTGGGTGCCCGAAACCCATATTCGTATGTATGTTGGGTATTTGAAACCATTGGGTATTAATGATGCGTTGTTAGTCCAATTGTTCCAAATAATTTTGACCAGAATGGCCCTAAAGTGGCTGATGAAGACAAACCCAAGTCTAGTTTCGACTTGGAAGGATATGGTCGATATGTTTGTGAGACGGTTTATTTTGGTCCCAGAAATTAAGTTTACTCGGAAACACTTAGAGGCGGTCAGACAAGAACCCAAGGAGGAATTTATAAGATTCTTTCCACGTTGGAGGACCAAGGCATTAGAGCTCGATGAAAAATTAACTGAAGAAGATATGGTTGATATGATAATGAACTGCTTGAACTATGAATATTGGAATCGACTGATATTGTCTTACCATCCAACATTACTCTCATTATGGAAGGCGGGTTCACATATTGAATATGCATTGGACACGGGCAGAATGACAAGATTGACCAACCCAGAGGACTCTAATGAGAATAATTTCGGAAGGGCCACATTTACATATGAAAATCAAGTGAATATTGTGTCAGTTGCATCACCCACGGGACCATACCAGGGGCAGATCCAGAACTGGAATCAGGGAAGATATGAACTTCCACAAAGGAATTATGGGGAGAGAAAGCAGCTGAATACAAACCCATTGCAATATCATCAAAGGGAAACCATGGTCAATTTTGTCTTGACGGAAAATGAAACCAATTTAGCCGACTCAATCTACAAACAAGAAACTGCGATGAATCGGACCGTCCACATCAGTGAACTCTTCACAGATCAGGTACAAACCGTGAACTCATTTAATTCAACAACTAATCGTCTTGTTATTTTGTCTGAATTAATGGCAGATTATTATGGAGTTGAGCGACCGAGGAACGTGCCAAATTCCAACCGATTCCTAGCAGAGCCCGTGCACATCTCTGACCTTCTACCAAAGCAGACCGTACCTGTTAGGCCTGTGCATATTCCAAAGATCTTGTCTTATCCCGTTAAACCACTTGCGAGTCCAGTCTACCTCTCAGATATCTTGCCTGCTGGTCCAGTGCATACGACGAATCAATCTTCGTCTAGGTGGGTGGATCCGTTCAAAAGTGAGGGTGGTGATAAAGTTCAAAATCAAACAATAAGCAAAACAATTTACAAGCCACCTCATCTCAGGGATAAAAATGTAATTATGCCTCCCACACAACCATCACTCATGTTGAAGCATATAGGAAAAGAGGATGAAGGAAAAATGGTACGAACAATAGAGGCTGAGTCAGGTAAGTCTCTAACTCATTCTGTTGAGTTAATCCAACAAATTAATAAGGGTCTTGAATCACCTGAATTTGTAAACAAGTCTTCTTTATTTCCAATTTTTAAAATATTCTAAACAATCCAAAAAAATTAAAAAAATTAAAAAACCAAAAAGATTTTGTTTGTAGGAAAAATATTTTGAAGAACAATATACTCGGCATAAACAAAGGCAGTGAGAATACTGGCAAACCGTAAGGACTGTGGAACCACCAAAAAGAAAAACCTAAACTGGATAAAGAAGTAAAGTTTGTCAATCAAAACAAGGAAAATCAACCTTCAATGGCACCTCGGAGAAATAAGATAAATACGACCAAAATGTGGATACAATGCAAGAATGTGCCAAAATAGAAGACAGTGAATTTAGTTGAAGAGAAACCATTGCAGTTAAGACCAGAATGGATGTTGAAGACCCATGTAAAGAAGGAAGAAATATTCAAAACACATGAAGATGAGATTTTTCCACCAAATAAAGACAAGACGACGAATCCTCTACCTAAGGAAACGGTTTCTTACAAGGACGTGTTATTAAACTTGAAAACTGATGGAGCATCTGATCAAAAGGCAAAGAATGATTTTCTCTGCATAAAGTTTAAGAAAGTAATTAATCAGAAGGAAGTGAATGATTTTCCCAGCAGAAGGTTCAAGAAAGAAAAATAATCAGAAGACAATGAATAATAATCAGAGCATAAGGTTCAAGGAAACAATTAATTAGAAGGTAATGAATAATTTTCCAAGCACAAAGTTCAAGAAAGATATCATTCAGAAGACAACAAATGATTTTCCCAGCAAAAGGTTCAAGAAGGCAATTAATCAGAAGGAAATGAGTGATTTTCCCAGCAAAAGGTTCAAGAAAGAAACCAATCAGAAGGCAATTGATGATTTTCCCAACATAAGGTTCAAGAATGCAGTTAATCAGAAGGTAATGAATGATTTTTCAGAGATAAAGTTCAAGAAGATGAGGCAAGCAGAATTTCGAGAAGATCCAAGAATCATACAAAATAGAAGAATTGTTCAACAATTTGATCGGGGCAGCCAACATGATCCAGGCCCAACAAGTGTTACTCGACCCAAGAAATACCATACCTATGTAAGTGCTCAAATCTATCTAAGGGTGGCGAACGCTCATAAAACTTAAGGAGAATTTTTTTAGAAGTCCAATAATATCTCTCTCATAGTGTCATAGTCTAGGGGCAGAGTCGCATCATGTTTGGCCCCTTTAGTCAGTCAAATATATATATATATATATATAATAAACAATAGGGGCAGAGTCATCATCATATTTGGCTCCTTTAGTCAGTCAGTCCCAAAAAAAAAATAAAAAAATCAAGAATTATTATTTTCAGTTTTATAGTGTCAACAAAAAGGGCAAAGTCGTCATTATATAAGACCCTTCATCAAAAAAAATAATCAAGAATTATTATTTTCAGACTTATAGTGTCAAAAAAAGGGGGGGGGAATCGTCATTATATTAGACCCTAGGGGCACCAACATCATCATACTGGGCTCATGTCATTAGAGCATTTCAGTCTTCTATTATAGTGCTTGGTCTTTTTCAAGTAAATAATTTAGAGAGAGACATGTTAGTCCATTTGTATGTCATCATTAGTCCTGTACACCATCTCCTAAAGTTCTATGAGCAACGGACGTCCAAACAAATAGATCTAAAAAAATATATATAACTAAAAAAAAAGAAAAAAGAAAAGAAAAGAAAAAATGGTTATTAAACAGCCAGTTGGGAAAATTGAGTAGCACTTAAAAGAGATAGAGGAATAGAATATCTGCATGGAGAAAGTTGAAGATTTGAAGCATCGAACGTCATCCCTGGAAAGCAGCAAAAATCCTGAATCATTTTACAGTTTGAAGCCAATTATAAAGTTAATTATAGCTGGGAGGATTGACATATTTGAAAATTTGGATGGGGACGGTAATATTTTTGGTGGCATCTATCATACACGTGGCAGGTCGGGATTCCTAAACCTTTGTATATATTTGAGTGTTTTGTTTTTCACCTTTTGTTTTTGAAAATTATCTTTTAGGATTTGTTTTCTTAATAATTAAAAAAAGTATTTATTAGGAACATGTGCTACTAATAGCTCTTTTGCAAGGTCATCAATTACATGGTTTCTCCAGACTTAAGACCAAAACTCGAAGGGAAAGTGAGACTTACTTTCTACATAAGGATTGTGGCAATCAAGAAAGCATGGGGCAAATTATTTACCAAAAGCTCCATATGGATCGTAAAAAAGGACACGAAATGATGAAAATATTTGAGCAAAATCATAAAGATTGAAGAGCCGCTACTCATACGATGCAATCGATGTGATGACGTAGCATTTGGTTAGAAGAATTAATGTAATAAAGCGCAACTTGTTTTCGCAATAGCTGGTATGGCACGAGTACCGCTTCGTCGTGATCTCTATCACGAGGATGTGTACTCGTGCAAAATTAAAATACTTAGAAATGATTCGGGTGAACTTAATAGTGTCATCCCGGATAATTATAAGTAAGGAATCCAACGAAATGATTGAGACATCTTTATGTGCAAAATAGGAGTGTATGTCTTTGGCATTCAGTTGCACGCAAACCTCTGCCAAAGAGGGACAACTGTAAACACCCCAATTTTGCACGATCATGAATGTCGCTGCAAAGTCGTAACCGAAATGGTCTAGGTGTTAAGGTCTAAAATGAGTACAAATTTGGGTCATGACTATCACCTAATAAGTCGCAAATGTGAGCTAGTCTTATAATCTGCCTGCTAGACAGACCATCCTAGGGCCATGCCGTGATTGGACTTTAGTTTCATTGGGAAACCAAAAGTCCATTTTGCTCCTCCGTAATCCAAGTTCACATTTCACTAAGTCCACCCAACTCCTGCCCATTTTGATATATCCACGAACCACCCATAAGTTAGCCGACCATCCATGGTAAAATGTCGACATTATGTTAATTTGTTCCCAAGTCTTTCCATAATCTAAAGATCCTAGGTTTAAATGAGTATTTTTTGAACTTTGGTAATATTATCGATAATTTTATAAAAATGAGAATAATATTTGTTAAAATGGGAAATGAAATTTAGGCTTTCGGTTAGAATCGTCAGATTTGATCGTTTAATCCTAAGGTCACAGTTAATGGAGAAACAATATAAATATGGAGCTAGTTTTGGTGTCAAAGGGGAAAACAATTTTAGAAGAGGAATATCGATAGAAAATCAGTAGGGAGAATTATTTAGAGAAAATAATAAGAGAAATTTTGGAAGAAATAATTGTGAATGCTAAAGGCTTCGGTAGTCTTGGATACGATTTGCGGAAGTTCTTCATTGTTGCTTTTTCCTAATTAATCTAAGTAACATTTCGGTTGCTACAGACGAAAACAGGTGATAATCGTAGAAAGTTGATTTATTTTTATTTTATGCAATCTAAACTCTATATCCCAATTATAAAGTAGAGGCTGATCTTCGGATTGGACGGGTTAGGTGCCTCACACCTTCCTTACCCATACTTTGATTCCCGGACTATTTCTCTGTTTTGGACCAATGCTTATTTTGGGTCCCAACTCCCTAAGTTGGGTGGCGACTTTCCTAAATAATAATTTCCACACGTGATTATCATTTCGGGTATTTAGAGATCCTAATCGATTTCGACGGTATCTACACGCAGACGTTTTACTGGCTAGGAACGGAGCCGCATACGTTGGATTGGCTTGAGATGGGCGCTAGCTTGGCTTTGCATGGTGCAAACTGCTTGGCGTTGTGAAGCGCTTGCTAGCGCAGCCTGGTTGCCTTCTTCCATGCGTGGCTCAGATAAGAAACCCTTTCCTTATCCAAATCCCAAAGCATCACGTTTGTATGAAAGGTCACTACACCAAAACCAGGATTTTCTCACAGTGTAACCTGTCGCAGTTTTTTTTTTCAGTCACTGATACACCTGTGATAAGTCCTGCAACAATTATAACTGTTGTTAAATTTTTTATTTGTGATAATGAATATGAATAATTAACTTTTTTACTAGTAACAATAATATTTGTTGCCAATTATACAGACAATCAAATTATAATCTAAAATGATAATTCCACCCAAAAATTTCACCACACCTAAACAACCCCAAATTAGTAACACTTAGGATTTTGCTTGTCACTACCTTCGGAATATTTATACAAAATAACAATTTTATTTAATTTCTAAAAATCAATATTGATTTTTTTTATTTTCTTAATATTAGAAAACAAGATCAAGACCAAGTCAACAAGTCATGACTTTGTAGGAAAGTTGACTTGGACAAATACCAACCTTTCTCTCTCGATTTTGTCGACAAAACCACAACAAAATATCTGCTTCTTCCAAAGACGGTGAAAATGACCAGAGTACCCTTATCGGAATAAGTGTAATAAAAATTTCGAAGACTGTGAAAATGACCATACCCTTATCGGAAATAAGTAAAGTAAATGTAACAGACTGTTAAAATGACCATATTACCCTTATGGAAAAAAAGTGCAATAAATATTATGGAGACGGTGACTATTACTATACTACCCTTATTGGAAAAAAAGTGCAATAAATATTATGGAAACAGTGAAAATAATCATACTACCCTTATCAGAAATAAGTAAAGTACATATTACGGACTGTAAAAATGACCATATTACCCTTATTAGAAAAAAGTACGATAAATATTATGGAGACTGTGAAAATGACCATACTACCCTTGTCGGAAATAAGTAAAGTAAATGTTTCATACTGTGAAAATGACCATATTACCCTTATTGGAAAAAAGTACAATAAATATTATGGAGACTATGAAAATGACCATACTACCCTTATCGGAAATAAGTAAAGTAACTGTTACAGACTGTGAAAATGACCGTATTACCCTTATTGGAAAAAATGCAATAAATATTATGGAAACTGTGAAATGACCATACTACCCTTATCGAAAATAAGTAAAATAACATTACAGACTGTGAAAATGACCATATTACCCTTATTGGAAAAAAGTGCAATAAATATTATGGAAACTATGAAAATGACCATACTACCCTTATTGAAAATAAATAAAGTAAATGTTACATACTGTGAAAATGACCATATTACCCTTATGGGAAATAAGTGCCATAAATATTATGGAGACTGTGAAAATGACCATACTACCCTTATCAGAAAATAAATAAAGTAAATGTTACAGACTGTGAAAATGACCATATTACCCTTATGGGAAATAAGTGCAATAAATATTATGTAGACTGTGAAAATGACCATACTACCCTTGTCGGAAATAAGTAAAGTAATTCCTACAGACTTTGAAAATGACCATATTACCCTTATTGGAAAAAAGTGGAATAAATATTATGGAGACTATGAAATTGACCATACTACTCTATCTAAAAGAAATAAAGTAAATGTTACAGACTGTGAAAATGACCATATTATCCTTATTGGAAAAAAGTGCAATAAATATTATATAGACTGTGAAAATGACCATACTACCCTCATCGGAAATAAGTAAATTAATTATCACGGACTGTGAAAATGACCATTTTACCCTTATTAGAAAAAAATGAATAAATATTATGAAGACTATGAAAATGACCAATAAGTCTCCATAATATTTATTGCACTTTTTTCCAATAAGGGTAATATGGTAATTTTCACAGTCTGTGATAATTAATTTACTTATTTCCAATAAGGGTAGTATGGTCATTTTCATAGTCTCCATAATATTTATTCCAATTTTATCCAACAAGGGTAATATGGTCATTTTCACAGTCTGTAACAGTTACTTTACTTATTTCCGATAAGGGTAGTATGGTCATTTTCACAGACTCCGTAATATTTATTGCACTTTTTCCAATAAGGGTAATATGGCCATTTTCACAATCGGTAATATTTGAACCTGTGATGTTCAATTCTGATAAGTGTGCTGGTTTCGATCATAAGTTTTGGTGGTAAGTGTGCTGGATGATAGACGCATTTATGTGTCTATTTTGATCACAAGTTTTGGCGGGATATATCAAAAGGTGGCCATGACCACGAAGATTTTCTGGCTTCGATCATAATCCTTGAGATGGTAAGTGTGCTGGCTGATAGACACATTTATGTGTCTATTTTGATCTGAATTTTCTATATTGTTAGTACCCATATTTGTACTTATTTTGATATTTTATCTCTTTGTGGGTATTTTTGGAGAAATAAACATGTGTGGAAAAATTGGCTCGAAAAGTGGTATTTCCGCTATTGGGAGAAAATCGCTAAAGGCATCCCTCATTTGGATAAGGGGCACCTCAATTACTGAGGGGAACAAACTTGCTATTTACACCCCAGGACATCCCAAGTGTTAAGGGCACCCGACAGTTGGTTTGGGGGCTTATCTTCTCCATCGTTTGAATTCAAGAAAAGGCGGGAAAATGGTGATGTGAATGAACATATTTAGGGTTTGGTTTTTGAGCGAGTTTGAAGGAGATTCAATCTCAGATGTCAGTTGGGATGTACGTGATTAAACTAAACAGGCCTGGTAAAGTGTCTTTATTTGCATAAATTTGGTTGGATCACCGAGTTTTGAGAGAACAGGCGTTGTTGAAAATATGTGAGTTTATGGGAAAGATTTGGACGGCAATTCGGTGGATTTTCTTTTGGATATGAACCGAGAATAATCTATTGCATTGAAACAGGGAAGTTTGTCGATTCAGTCGCGTTAAAAAAAGAAGCTTCTCGGCGTTCTTGATAAAGCAGAGGCGAACATATATCGGGTTTATGAGAAAAGGAGATTTTCAAGGGATTTCAGATAGAAAATCAGTTAGTTACCTTATCTAAAGGAATACTGACGTGTTTGGGACCTAAACAGAGAAATCAAATCTTTTTATATTTGATAGTTATCAAAAACAGGGAAGATTAGTTTATTATCGGAAACATGGGAAGAGTCTCATCTATGTACGGAAAGAAAGTGCGACTAAAGGGAATATATCTGCTTTATTACATGAAGAGAGTTCAAGAAGGAATTAAACTACCCAAACACATACATATTGATAAAAAAACACAGGAAATAATCCCGTGACTTGGCCGTGAAGAGCAAGAAACATATCGACAATTTTGGATAGTTTTAATCGAATTGTGGGTATATAAAAAGGTGTTTTCGAGTCCCAGAGGTGTTATCGAGAGTTTTGGGTACGTTGCGGAGGTGAATTGCAGAGGTGCAGCAGCATCAGGAGAAGGAAAAAGAAGAAGTTGCATATGACAGAAAGAAAGTGTCGTTCACAAGAACACGAAGAACAGACAGAAATCGACAGTCTTTTATTATGCTACACTTTCAATTTATCGTTTACTGCAACTGTGACTTTGCAACACTTATATCTCGTTGTAATTTCACTGATTATTATTTTTCACCTCTTGTAAACACCTTTTGAGCCATGAATAAATATTTGGAACTTATTTTCACCATGTGGAGCTAAACCCCTGAAAAGGCGAGGGTACCACAAATATACCTCAAGCTATAACTTTTCATTTCTATAAGTCCTTTCCCCGAAAGTGATTGTCTATAGACTGAGTCGAGACAATACAACAAATCGGTTCACACTTTGTGTGATCGTCTATGGATACTAGATCGAGACAATACAACAACAAAGTGTGTTTACTTGATACAAAGGTTCGGACTTAACCAAACTCAATAGGATTCACGTATCAAGTAAATATGAATTAATGTTTGTGCAATTTACTTTAATTATAATAAAATAATTATAATGTGGAATATTAAGTAAATGACACAGCAAGATTTTGTTAACGAGGAAACCGAAAATGCAGAAAAACCCCGGGACCTAGTCCAGAATTGAATACTCTCATAATTAAGCCGTTATAAAAAATAAGACAACTTCGTATAGTTAAGACCAAGCAACTAAACCTATAATTCACCTAGTTCCCTTAGTATTCCTACTCCTCCAATCTGTAAACAAGTCACGTACTTGGACCAATTCCCTTGGTTCGTATTCCAAACAGTAAAGGAACAACAAATCTGTTTGGTATCAACTCTCTTCAACCAAGTGATATGAGTTGCGCAAAGGTTCCCTTTTTTATCTTTACATAAACTCCTTTGCCAAGTTCCAAGATCTATCTTGCGTTAAATCAACCAAAGGCAATCACTAAGATTAAGTCAACAACACTCTTCAACCAAGTGATATGTGTTGATGCTGATATTCCTCAATTAATCAATCCAATCTACCACAAGGATAAACCGATTATTAATTGGATCCTATTTTTCCCAAATAAGTATTGTGCACACCAAAGATTATAAAAACACCAAGTAAGAAATATTCAATATCTTATCTGTCTTCAAATCTTCTTAGATCTTCAATAAACACCTGCACACAATCACTTGAATCTCTTGTGATCAATCACACACAGAACGGAGTTTGTTAACAATGGATTATCACAATATCGTCTTTAGATCTAACAACAGTCTAAAGATCCCTATCGAAACCTTGAACTAGTTTGAGTGAATCTTATATCAGAAGAGAAGATTATCAAGCATAAACAAACTAGGTGCAATCAAGATTCAACCTCCATTAGTCAATCAAATCAATAAGAAAACTAAAGATAAACCGCAATATCTAGTTTCCCACCAACGGGTCGCGCTAGAGCTTCTCAATCCCAAAAAATACTTTAAACTGAGTGGTCGTAAGAGATTTACCCTAATTAGATTACTCTCCTCTCCGATAGGCGCCACACCAGTAACAAGGACAAAAGAGGAAGTCTAGGTTACGCAGGATTAGTTTGCTAGAAATGCAAACTCAAAGTATTTATAGACAATGGAGTTTGGACACCAAGGAATTTCCAAAATCGAAAATATTCTCAAGATATTTTCATTACTCCACCAGATTCGGTTTTCATAATTCCTGTGAATGCACTGTCCAAAAATAGTAATCGAAATCTCCTTGGAAAATCTAATTAGGAAATGCACATTACTAATTCTTATTTTCCATATATAATTAAAAATCCTTAATTAAAAAATTCTTAGCTTATTTAAATTCGATCTTGGGATTTACTTCCTTCTTAGGCATTAAGGAATATCTTTGAACAAAATAGAATAAGCATTAATGCACCGTGTTCAAAGAGTGTCGACATCTTACTCTTGCAAGTCTTTACCATGCTTGCTCACTTGAAACCGATTTACCACACTTACAAAACAAGTTTAGAATTGGTTCATCTGACCTTCAAGAACTATATGATTGATCAAGTTCCACTCAATCACATCTCATGGGTTTCCATGTGAGTAATGTACATAGTTACACTAGCTTACCAAAGAAACAGCTGACTAGGTACTAGGATTGGTTCCCCCCATATATATGGTATCTAACTTGTATGCATTGCACATGTCAATAGGATCGGTTCCCCCTTCCCAAAATTTTGCTGCACATGTTCATAGGATCGGTTCCCCCTTTCCAAAACTTTGTTGCACATATTCATAGGATCGGTTCCCCTTTATTCCATAAACCTTGCTGCACCTCATACAAGGATCGCCCCCCTTGTGATGCACTGTACCTCTTACTAGGATCGGTTCCCCTGTTCTCAGTAATAACACTACACCATTTTTAGGAATTAGCAACGGAGCTTGGACGTTGCTGACCGGGGTCGCAACGGCAGGTTGAGGTTTCAAAGCACGGTGTTGCAGTTTTTCGCAACGGCATAAGCTCCATTTCGATTCTTGGTCAGCAACGGATTTTCGCAACGTACCGTGCCGTTGCAAATTTGTATATTCTCAACCAAGGTCTGCCGTTGCTAAGATATTTCTAATTACAGGAATACCCCTACTCGGAACTATGGTTCTGGTTCTAATTTATTGGTTCTGGTTCTAATTTAGCAACAGAACATCATCGATGCTAAGCTTTTGCAACAGAAAAAAAAGGTCAGGTCTTCATTGACCTGGTCAAAATCCATTCCCCCCCCCATCTACCCCACTGCAGTTACCCAGTTCCCCATATTCAACATTCCACAGATATACAAACTTTTACACTTTGAATTCCACATTTACCATTATGAAAAAAGAATACTTCAATTGAAGTTAACAAGTAAGAGTGTTTGATACAAACTATGTCATTCATTTAATTGACATACACATAAACTTACTTAGTTCCTAAGTTCAATTTGTATAAAGTTCTGAAATTCCTAAGTTCTTCTAACTTAAATCTCTATAAGGAGATACTACATTATAACTTACAAATCTTGCAGCTTCTAAGGGACCTAATGGTCTTCAACCCGTCCACCATCCGTGAGCTTAACTGGTCTGCAATCATTCTTCATCTTCTGCAATAAGAGAAAAGATTTCAATACAGAGCAATCTACTTAAACTGATCAACCTGTTAATTTTTAGGAAAGAAAGATCAAAAATAAAAAGACAAATGAGTGTGACATTACTAAAATCATAAATGGAATTTCACTCCTTGCATCAACTATGAAAGTTACTAAGATCAGATAAATGATGTCTCCGCAGGGTGCTTAATAACTCATAACAAATAATATTAATATTATTAACTAGAGAGAACAAGTGACAAGAAAGTACAGATAAAATTACTTGTACTCACAGAAACATGGTTTATTACTTGTACTCAGATAAATGGAGCCGAAAAATTTGGTTGGGGGACAAATCTATACTTGTAAAAATGATATCACTCCATAACAGAGAAATGGTTTATTACTTATACTCAAATACAAGAATACTACAAGAGTTACTCAGATTAATAATTTAAAAACCTTTAGGAGCAGTTGAACTCACACGGTACAGGAAAGTAAGTGTCATTTGAGGCCTACCAAGTTAAGACTAAAAAACAAAATCTGATGGTAGTTAAACTAATAAGGAAATTTCTAAAGCTAAAATGGGAGATACAGAAACTCCTAAGCTATTACCTAAAGGACCAGCAACCTAATATATGCAGAAAATAAAGGCCTCTATACAACCACCAAAAGAATCTTCATTCTGGTGGCTAGAGTAAAAAAAGGCGCACATGAGTTTAGGTAGTTGAATAGCTTAAGACCAAAAGAAAGTAAAAATAGTTATTACCCGTTGGCAAACTGACAACTTGGATTATGCATAGCTTATGTGGATTAATATCTTTCTGTGGTAACGTCTTCCAACATTCAATGAGACAACTCTTGACATAGCTTTCTGAAGCTCAGTAATCATGAGAACAAATTCAACATTTGGGCATGTGGACCTATATTTGTATAAAAGTTTGCTGGGGTACACCTCCACATAGTAGGCTGGATAACCTGTGCAGCGCACGGCAATAAGTTCCACTTCTTCATCATTTCTTTTATTAGAAACCCGTAGCCTATAATGATAATGCATAACATAACGGGACATCTGGTCAATTCTGTTCTGTATAAGATCAAAGGCGCGACGACCATTTTGTTTGACGAGTCCACTCAATATCTCATCTCTGGCCATTTATGTTCATCAGAGAAAAAAACAAATAAGACATATCAGATAGACAAACAAATGACAATAGCAACAAAAAATGGACACACTACAGTCCCATCAACCAAAGAAATCATCAAACATTTCACAAAATCAGTCTCAATCTCTAACCAAATCCAAGCCATCACTTTTCTTTACAAGGAATGCTGGATGTTTGATAGGGTTTCAATCCCTAGTAGAGGTTAGTGATAGTGAACAAACTTAATTACAGAAGTATAACATTCCCAAAGTTAATATAGAACCAATTCCTATATAGTCAAGCTATCTAAATTGTTCTTGTACTTCGACATGGTCGAGCTGGCTCAATTATTCTTGGATTTGGACATGGTTGAAAACCCGAGCTTGCATTTAACTCATCTACAAATGAATACATTATTAGAAAATTTCATATTTGACAGTATAAACAATTATGTAAGTGGACTTGAATATTTTCCCATCAAAATCCTCATTTTGACCTGTGAAGACAATCATTAACCTCCATAAGACCTAATTTTGGACATTCAGTTCTTACCGCAAAAAAGCAAAAACATTGGCAGCATGGTATCA
Source organism: Papaver bracteatum (assembly GCA_023529315.1). Classification (NCBI taxonomy): domain Eukaryota; kingdom Viridiplantae; phylum Streptophyta; class Magnoliopsida; order Ranunculales; family Papaveraceae; genus Papaver; species Papaver bracteatum. The sequence continues at coordinate 544,723 of JAJJWX010000850.1, read as the reverse complement.
GCTAGAGGACTAAACGAACATATGCTAAGTACTAAAATTCTGAAACGAAATGTCTCTAGAGCCCAATACCTTAGTTCCATAACTGACTACATCTTAAAGTTTTCCTTTACCTAGAGCTGTTTTCGAGGAATCCAAGAGTTGTGGTTCATCTGCTGATGGGCAAACAACTTCCTGCAAACAAAATTACAGACGGTGAAAGAACATGGTTATAATTAAATTCCCCTATATCAGTACAGTAACTCATAGATGATGTCCAAGAAGACATGTTAGTAGTTCAATATGCTAACATATACGGTCATAGTAAAAATAAACAAAAAACAAGTGAAATATAATACTTACACGAGGAGCATATGCTCCTCTATTCCCTATGAGAGCAGACTCATCTATACATGTACTTCATATATACCAATGCCTCTACTAAAAGAAAATAATTGAAATCAAAGCTTCAATTTATTACTTACATCCTCATTTTCATCAAGGGATACACCTTCCGCTGCACGAATTTGAAGATCAAGAACACTTAAAAGTCTGACAAGGATATTAACTTCATGTATTTCTTTGCTTCTTTCTAATTACCCTCAACTTTCTCAATCATAGCCGTCTCTAATGAATTAGCAAAAGAAGCTGAAATATGATACAAAAAAAAAACCCACAAATCTCAAGAACCATAATTACAGGAAATCCCCAAATTAACTTTCAAAACCTTAATTGAAATTCAAATAAACATGAATCAGATGAACTAACACAAACCCATTAACTAAAATTAATAGAATTTCATAGCAACAAGTATATATTTGATCAATTAGGTTAGAAGAAACAAAACTAGAAATTATCATGTTGCTCTACAAAGACAAACCAAACCATCAATTATGCATCCATTCATCATCATCTTCTTCTTGTTGTTATCTTGTTGCCGTACAAACAAAATTCTATTGTTTCTTTTTCTTGTGATCTAGTTCTGTTTCTACCTAAGGTTTTCTAAAAAGGTTTCCTTTAATTGAATCTAGAACCGATCTAATTCCGATGTATATAAAAATCTGACTATCATGGAAACTCCTCATAAATCATAACCTATTTGAGAATTTTTTTTACAGGGAATGGAGAAGCTATGGCTCGTGAAAGAGATTACAGAAAAAATAAAAACACAGATTCACAAATAAACCCTAAAATCGAAAAGCTGAAATCAAAATCCCTAAGATAAATAATAGAAGATTCACAAATGAAAACTCTAAAATCGATAAACTTAAATAAAACCCTAGAAATCGATAAACTGAAAAAAAGTAGATTCATAGTTGAAACCCTAAAAATCAAAATCGCTAAACCATATAAACTGAAACGAAAGGATTACGAAAACGATTATACCTGGATGATGATCTCAGATTTTAGAGCTGAAAGAATGATGAAGTTCTTCACGCAGAGATGGAGAGGAGACAGAGGAGATGAAAGAGTTCAGAGCGAGGAAAGAGTTTGTGGCGGAAAAAAATGAAAGGGGAAAAAACGATAAGGCAGGATATAGGTTTGCTTGGGCAAAAGGGTGGAAACAAAAAACACGTAGTCTTGACCGAAGTTTGACTGGGGCGTGTTTATCAGCTCTAGGGTTCCGACCAAGCAAGTGGTTCGCACGCTTGAACTGAGCGCGGTTGCAATTCGCAACCTTGCCTGTGAGGTTGCAAAATTCGCAACAGAACCCATCTGTTGCGATAAATTATCAACTAAGATTCGCAACCGAAATTTTGCAACCGACCTATTGCCGTTGCGAATCCCTAAAAATGGTGTAGTGTAAGTTCAGACATACACAACCCGATCATACCCTAGGTGATTACTTAAGATTGGTTTTACTAATAAAAGTCATACCAATACAAAATTCAGGCCTTATGTGAATAGTTTTACCAAGAACACACACAAGTTGTGAACGGTTATACACATCACACCTATTGGTCTTTCATAAGATATGCAATGAAGAACAACCCAAATAACGCTTGGCGATTTCCCTTTCGGTTCACAACACATATCATGAACTTACTTCCTTAAAACACATGTAAACATTGTTCCCTAGGATGAAATCCTCACCTCATACCCATACATAATCACAATAGCATTCATACGATTATGTTGATGTCTTATATACAAATTTTAATGGTTAAGCAAGAAACTTCATATTGTATTCCTTAATACTATGTCTATCTAGAGTGTTCATGCTTTGCAGTTTTGTGTTTTCAATATGAACGACTTGAAAGATACGTTAGGGAATGAAACAGTTCAAGTCAAATATCACTAACCTCGAGTGGAAGGATTATGTTGTTGTTGTAGCTCCGTCTTCTTCTTCACATCTTCAAGTCTTCGCAATACTTATAATGTCTCATCCTAATACTTTCAAGCTAACCTATACGAAGTTGACTTTAGTACATATAAATCAAGCGACTCTTAAATGAGTTTTGCTTCACTAAAATATGACAACCAAACTTGACATACCAACGCTTGGTAGGTTTAACCGAGTAATGCTCTAATAATCTCCCCCTTTGTCAATTCTAGTGACAAAACTATTACAATTATATGGATAAACAAATTACAAGAATTCATTACACATACGCTTGATTCCGAATCCACAACACATAAGCTGCATTCATTCAATCCACAAAAATGCAGCAGCTGCACTATAATAACAAAGCTTATACTCCCCCTAAAGGTAAGCTAGGTAGATATTCAATCCGCACATCTTTGTTATCCCATTCATATGATATTTTACTCCCCCTTAGTCTATGCTTTTACTCATTCGTTAGATGAACGTTCAAGCACCATCGTCCTCTTCCCTAATGACACCAACCAACCATAGATTGACTCTAGAATTACTTGTTTACTCCATATATTTCTCCCCCTTTTTGTCACAAAAATGACAAAGCAAAGAACAAACAATGGACAACACGAAAAGGATCTTACAAATCTCAAGAATAGACTTGTAACCTGTTGAGTTAAGCACAAGGGTTTTACACACCATTTTTATAACCAATATCAAAACCGAAACTACAAGTAATTACGTTTTGATATGTTATCATGGAAATAATTTCCTGAATCAATTTTCCCAACTAGTTTACCAAACCAAAAATCAACTAAGAAACTTAGTTCCTTTGCTAAACCGATTGTATAAATACAACCGCTTCATTCGATAAGACCAAAACAAAGATAAACTCCATTTTTCTCATCATGTTCTAATTATCCATATAACTTAGACCTTTAGATTTCAAACAAGCCAAATACTAGGTTAGTTAACTAGCATTTCCTTGTTTAGGCTTTCGATTAGACTTGAATAACCGAAACCTCCACTTTGATTAGTCTAACTAAGATCAGAATTAACTTAGCTTAGCTTATCCGGAATCGAATTGGACTAAACAACTCATCCCGTCAATATATTAATTCGTTAAGCCATAAATAATTCATACAAACCAATAAATCAACTTGCATAATTATTCACCTCAACCGGATACAATAGAAATAACATACAAACCATAGTTTCACTATTGCACCAAAATTTTGTAAGCTTAAACAATTCATACTACACAATAAAGTAAAGTAATAATTGTTTTACTTAACTGGAAGCAATTGAATCAACCTAATATTAAACCAACGCAATTGCACCAACTTTTGTAAGTCTAAACTATTGATATCACACAAACAAAGCAAGATAACAAAAGTTTTACTTAATCGGAAACAATTGAATAACACATACATCCATACAATCATAATGGAATAAACACATCAATTGTACTAAAATTTTCTTTTAAACAAAAGCAATATATATATATATATATATATATATATCAAATAAAAATAGGCTTTTCTTAAAACAGGAAAACAATTAACTAACAAGATTGTTACCTCAATTTCGCATCCAACTTCTCCAAATATGATTCCATCGTTTTCTTCTTCTGAGAGAATTGATATCGAAATACCATCATGTTGTCATTCTCATGCCAAAAATAAAAGAATAACAACAACCAAACTTTACCAGAGAAACGTTGAAAATCGGTTTTAACAATTTCAAGCAAAAGCTGAAAACCATCGAAACTCATATGCTTTTATGCTAAACTAAAACTGACTCAACATATTGTGACTTTTTCACATATTGTTTCTACAGGAATCCCTCATGATACTTTGATAAATATTACCAACTTGGGCTAGAAATTAATACCTCTAAATCAAAAAGTCACCCAAACCATAAGGGTTAACAACACATTATGAGATCGAATATCAAGGTCATGAAAACCGTAATCAAACATCCCATAAACACAAGTGCAATATACCACAAATTTTCAACAAATAATCAAGTATTTTAATTACCTCTATCATTTAGGGAATTTAATTGTGAAAACAACGCAAAAATAATGAGGTTATTCCGAGTTCGGACGAAGAAGTTATGGGAAAAACATTTTTACATTACTTGTGACGAATCACAACACTAAACTGTTTTTAACATAACTTTTGCATACGATGTCCGAATTCAGTGATTTTTGGATCGTTTTAACCATAAAAACAAGAGATACACATATATGATTAGAATATATCAACATCGTGAACTCAAAATTACCGTTTCTTTCAAAACCCAAATATAGATAGAGAAAGTATGAGTATGGAAGAAAAGAAATCTCCTAAAGATGTTAATTAGTCATATAATAATCGAGAGATCATGTGCTTTCTCACCTTTAAAAATTTAGCACCAATGTGATCATGCACATTCTAACACAACTAGGTTGTGTTAAGTTCAGTCTTGTCTAAGACAGAATCATTCTTGACATCTTGCTTGGTTTGTTTTTTCTTGTTCCATCTCTTGTTTTTCTTCTTTGACTTGTGATGAAGAGTGTCATTATCACAAACTTTACCAGTACAATAAATTTCATACATAATGTCTTTATTTAGCCTTTCAAAAAGACTCTTGTAATTATTATCACCAACAATTAATAGCTGAGAGTCATTCCTGTGACTAACTTTTGGTCCCTTCTTGGCTATGGAGGACTTAGGGACCCATTTAGAGTTGGTTTTCGTATGAGAAGTTTTCTCCTTCATACCACTAGGATCAATGTCCTTTTTAATATTTTGGGAAACACCCTTTCTCCAATTTGGAACATCGTATCTTGTCTTTGCATTTAAAACATCATCTCTCTTTATATAATTGGGTATTTTATGTGATAACCTTGTCGAGTGATATGCAAGATTTGAACTATCATTATAATAATTCTTTTGTATAAACTTAGGACAATAACGATCTGAGTTATTATAAGGAGAAAACTTAGACAATTCGTTTGATACAATAGAAAGTGCATCTTACATCTTACGAACTTTGCATCCCCATTGCAAGTGTCCTTTATTACCACAATAATAACAATGCTTAGTATAAATATACGAAGTATGGGTTTTAGTGTTACCTTTTTGTGGATCCTCTTTCATTTGAGATCGACGAGTTTTCTTCTTCTTCAACGTTGTTCCTTTATTAGCAGAAGTACTCTCTTTGATTGCTACTTGTTGAACACAATTCTTAGGCTTGACTGGATTTAATTCTTTACAAGAAATAGTATCACTTTTGTCAACAGTGGAAGCCTTTGGTCGAGAAGAATTTGTAGCTTTAACAAATTTTACCTCTTTGTTAATATTTAAAGCATTTATTCCCTTATACCCCAATCCTCGTGTATCACGATGATTTCTACTTGCTTCTAACATTGAGGTTAAATTGTTTGAGCTAACATTGAACTTTTTAAGGTTCAAAATTTCTTATTCCAACGTCTTGATTTTATCAAGAGCACTAGCTAGATCAGCCTCAAGGTGTTTTTCTCGTGAGAGATATACGCCTTCTTTCTCTTCAAAACTCTTTTGTTGAGAGTTAATCCTTGCATCAGATTCAACAAGTTTTTCTTCAAGACCCTAAATATGTTGAGAAATATCTTCCCTAAACTTCTTGTGATTTTGATTCGTCCTTTCACAATCAATTTTAATTGCTTTAAAAGCATCCTGATTTTCTTCAATTACATTTTCGTAAATAAGTAATTTTTGTGAATATTCTTCTTTCAACAAGTTATGCTCCTCATAGAGATTTTCAAACTTTAAAGTTAAATCTCGTTATCTTTCAAGTATTGAAAGAATATCATTAGAACAAATAAGAAATTGTTTATTCCATTCCTTTAGTTCAGAAGTTTTTACACTTGATCTTTCATCAGAAATCTCCAATATAGAACTCAAAGATATCTCATTATCAAAAAGAGATTTTTCGGAGTCTGAATCATTGATTGCGAATACAAGGCTTAAATTAATCTCCTCTAGAGAACCTTCAGACTTATTCCCATAAGAGCATATAGAACTTGATGAAGAAGATCCTTTTAAATATTTCTTAAAGTCAAAACTTTAATCGTCTTGCGAAATGTTAAATGAGTCTTTCTTTAGTTTTCGCTCACGCTTAACTCTACTTTGACTCATATCTTATAGGATGGATCGCATCAAACACAAATTATTAAATCTTTTTGTGTTTGCCTGATCTGATACCAATTGAAAAGGAGAGGGTACCCCAAATATACCTCAAGCTATAACTTTTCCTTCCTATAAGTCCTTTCCTCAAAAGTGATTGTCAATAGACTGAGTCGAGACAATACAACAAATCGGTTCACACTTTGTGTGATCATCTATGGATACTAGATCGAGACAATACAACAACAAAGTGTGTTTACTTGATACAAATGTTCGGACTTAACCAAACTCAATAGGATTCACGTATCAAGTAAATAAGAATTAACGTTTGTGCAATTTACTTTAATTATAATAAAACAATTATAATGCATAAATATAAAGTAAATGACACAGTAAGATTTTGTTAACAAGGAAACCGCAAATGTAGAAAACCCCCAGGACCTAGTCCAGAATTGAGTACTCTCAGAATTAAGCCACTATACAAAATAAGACAACTTCGTATAGTTGAAACCAATCAAATAAACCTATAGTTCACCTAGTTACCTCAGTATTCCTACGCCTCCAACCTGTAAACAAGTCACGTACTTGGACCAATTCCTTTGGTTCGTATTCCAAACATTAAAGGAACAACAAATCTGTTTGGTATCAACTCTCTTCAACTAAGTGATATGAGTTGCGCAAAGGTTCCCTTTTTTATCTTTACATAAACTCCTTTGCCAAGTTCCAAGATCTATCTTACGTTAAATCAACCAAAGGCAATCACTAAGATTAAGCCAACAACACTCTTCAACCAAACAAGTATTGTGCACACCAAAGATTATAAAAACATCAAGTAAGAAATCTTCAATATCTTATCTGTCTTCAAATCTTCTTAGATCTTCAATAAACACCTGCACACAATCACTTGAATCTCTTGTGATCAATCACACACAAAATGGAGTCTGTTAACAATGGATTATCACAAGATCGTCTTTAGATCTAACAACAGTCTAAAGATCCATGTCGAAACCTTGAACTAGTTTGAGTGAATCTTATATCAGAAGAGAAGATTCTCAAGCATAAACAAACTAGGTACAATCAAGATTCAATCTCTGTTAGTCAATCAAATCAATAAGATCGCAATATCTAGTTTCCCACCAACGGGTCGCGCTAGAGCTTCTCAATCCCAAAGAAGACTTTAAACTGAGTGGCCGTAAGAGATTTCACCTAATTAGATTACTCTCCTCTCCGATAGGCACCTCACCAATAACAAAGACAAAAGAGGAAGTTTAGATTACGCAGGATTAGTTTGCTAGAAATGCAAATTCAAATTATTTATAGACAAGGAAGTTTGGACACCAAGGAATTTCCAAAATCGAAAATATTCTCAAGATATTTTCATTACTCCACCAGATTCGGTTTTCATAATTCCTGTGAATGCACTTTCCAAAAATAGTAATCGAAATCTCCTTGGAAAATCTAATTAGAAAATGCACATTACTAATTTTTATTTTCCATATATAATTAAAAATCCTTAATTAAAAAGATTCTTAACTTATTTAAATTCGATCTTGGGATTTACTTCTTTCTTAGGCTTTAAGGAATATCTTTGAACAAAATAGAATAAGTATTAATGAACCGTGTTCAAAGAGTGTCGACATCTTACTCTTGCAAGTATTTACCATGTTTGCTCACTTGAAACTGATTTACCACACTTCCAAAACAAGTTTAGAATTGGTTCATCTGACTTTCAAGAACTATGTGATTGATCAAGTTCCACTCAATCACATCTCATGGGTTTCCATATGAGTATTGTGCATAGTTACACTAGCGTACCAAAGAAACGGATGACTAGGTACTAGGATCGGTTTCCCACATATATATGGTATCTAACTTGTATGCACTGCACATGTCCATAGGATCGGTTCCCCCTTCCCAAAACTTTGCTGCACATGTTCATAGGATCGGTTCCCCCTTTCCAAAACTTTGCTGCACATGTTCATAGGATCGGTTCCCCTTTCTTCCATAAACCTTGCAGTACCTCATACAAGGATCGGTTCCCCCTTGAGATGCACTGCACCTCTTACTAGGATCGGTTCCCCTCTTCCCAGTAATAAGTTCAGACATACACAACCCAATCATACCATAGCTGATTACTTAAGATTGGTTTTACTAATAAAAGTCATACCAATACAAAAGTCATGCCTTATGTGAACAATTTTACCAAGAACACACACAAGTTGTGAACGGTTATACACATCACACCTATTGGTCGTTCATAAGATATGCAATGAAGAACAACCCCAATAACACCTGGCGATTTCCCTTTCGGTTCACAACACGTATCATGAACTTACTTCCTTAGAACACATGTAAACATTGTTCCCTAGGATGAAATCCTCACCTCATACCCTTACATAATCACAATAGCATTCATACGATTATGTTGATGTCTTATATACAAATTTTAATGGTTAAGCAAGAAACTTCATATTGTATTCCTTAATACTATGTCTATATAGAGTGTTCATGCTTCGCGGTTTTGTGTTTTCAATATGCACGACTTGAAAGATACGTTAGGGAATGAAATAGTTCAAGTCAAATATCACTAACCTCGAGTGGAAGGATTATGTTGTTGTTGTAGCTCCGTCTTCTTCTTCACATCTTCAAGTCTTCGCAATACTTATAATCTCATCCTAATACTTTCAAGCTAACCTATACGAAGTTGACTCTAGTATATATAAATCAAGCGACTCTTAAATGAGTTTTGCTTCACTAAAATATGACAACCAAACTTGACATACCAACGCTTGGTGGGTTCAACTGAGCAATTCTCTAACAACTCCATCACTGTGATGAAGCCAATTCTCATCACTGTGGTAACTTTATTTAATTCTTTTTATGACTTTTGCATTAATATAATTTGAATTATGATTTTAAATTAATTAGTTATCATTTTGTTTGATGAGTTATGCTTAGGTTAAGTGTTTTAATAACTCATTCTTACCATTTACAATTAATGTTTTATAAAATATACCTTGGAAAAGATTAAGAGTCAATAACTATTGTTTTTGGAGCTATAAATGTCTAAGAATTAATATTGAAACCATAGAATTAGAATTTGGTGAAATCCTAATTCCCAGTAATCTCTCAATATTGTCATTATCTTTTCTTTGATTTGCTAGATTAATTTTATTTAAGTCTAAAATCAACAACTTCACAAGTCCGAGAATCAAACCCTTTCTTACCACTTGTAAAACTACATCAGTTTTTGGCGCCGTCGACGCAGACTTGTATTTAGGTTTAGGTTTTAGGTTTTGCATTTTTTTTAGGTTTTGTATATCTTTTTATTTATTTTTATTATTATTTTTTGTTCTATTTTACGTCTTTAGTATTTTTGTTTTTTCTGTGCAGGATTGGCTTGAAGCGAAACGTGGAAAGTTGAACTTGCCTTACAAAAAGGGAGAAACTGAAGATTTTATTTTTAGACTTTCATCTTATTTTTAGTAGTTTATTTATTTTTGGACTTGTAATTTTCTTTTATTTGTTTGTGTTTAGTTTTAGTATTTTATTTAAAAAAAAAAAAAAACCTGCACACGCCAATTGCATCTTCGTCAGACTACCGAGTATAGGAAACCTGGTGGATTAGTAAGCTGAACCCGTGCCTTGGGCCTTATGGGAGTTACCATTTGAAAGTACACAAACCTCAGCCTCGTACCTTTGGGTATATTTCGATGTAGGTAACCCAAGCTTACCTAAATTAGTTAGCCCAACATTTGTATGTGCACGATTTTCTTGCTTTACTAGTATTACTTCTATTTTTGCTGAAATTGTTAAATAAAATGATGATGAGGTCCCGGTAAAAACCCTTAGGGATCATTTGAACCCATCTAAAGTAGTGCGTGAGCCAGGTGTAGTTCTACCAGCTTCTACGGTTCCATATGATATTAGACCTGAGACTATTGGCATGTTACGTAAGTTTAGGGGATTAGAGAATGAGAACCCATATACCCACATAAGAGACTTGAAATGATTTGTGACACAATGAACTATCCGAATGTCTCCAAAGATGTGCTTAGGTGTTTTTCACTTCTATCTCTATGATAAAGCCAAAGAGTGGTATCATTTTATCCCTTCTAAAATAATTACCACCTGGGATGGTCTTGTAGAGGTATTTGTTAAGAAATTCTACCCACACCATAAGACTGCTGCTGTTCGGCAGTCTATCCAAACCTTTAAGCAGAGATTAGGTGAAAAACTTCATGATTATGTAGAAAGGTTTAGTGAATTGTTATACCAATGCCCACATCACGGATTTCAAAAATCTCACTTGGCCCAAATTTTATATGAGGGCCTTGATAGTAAAACCCGTATGCAGGTAGAAACAATTAGTGGTGGAGAATTTTCCCATCAAGACCCAGATGAATGTTTCGACGAATTTATCGAGTTAGCTAAGAAAACTAGGCAATGGGCTTCAATGAGAGAACCATAAATACCTAGATATCCTATCCATAGGGTCGATAGAGTTGATTATGGGTCAAATATTCTTAGACGTCTAGAGGCCTTAGGAATGAATCAAGGGTCACATCAAGCCAGATACGAAGAGCAATCCCATGCTCTTTATAACAACTCTAGGTTTGAAAACCATCAGAGATTTGATCCATATTCTGATACCTATAACACTGGATGGAGAAACCACTCGAATTTCTCTTGGTCTAAGGGCCAGCGTCAAGGTTAGTCTAGTATTTCCCAGGCTCTCCCAAGTTTTGGGTATACTAAGAACCATTAAGGCCATATCAGTATCAGAAGCTGTCGGATATAAAATTCATGAGCTTAAAAGAGTCTCTCACCATCTTATCTCATAACAGTGCAGAGTTTAAGAAAACAGTTGAGAAAGGTTTACTGGAAAACTCTCAGGCTATTTCAGAGCGAAAAAATCAGGTTAGTATAATTACAGAATTTTTAAGCGAAAGAAAAAAGGAAAAGTCCCCCAATCAGCCACTACTGAATCCCAGAGGAATTCATGAAGTATCCTCTAGAGAGAAAGAGTTCAATCATGTGAACTCTATAACAACCCTTAGTAGCGGTAAAACGGTAGACAATAAGGTAGCCATGCCTAATAGTGGACATACTATAGATCCACCTTTTTGTTCCCAAGATGAGCCCTAGGAGGAGCCACTAGCTGAAGAGACCGATAAAATTTCTAATGATGCCCATGTGGCTCCCTATAGGTCTCATTTTGTGCCTAGAGCCCCATATCCACATTTGTTAGTTCCAACAAAGAGAGAGTCGACTTTCAACGAAATAATGGAGATTTTTAAGCAGGTAAACATTAACATCCCTTTACTAGAAGCAATTAGGAAAATGCCCGCTTATGCCAAGTTTCTTAAGGATCTTTGTACACGAAAGTGTAAGCTTAATGTCCATAAGAAAGCCTTTTTAGATGGTCAGGTAAGTTCAATCCTTCTAAACCAAACATGCCCTAAGTATAAAGACCCTGGATGCCCCACCATATCTCACATGGTTGATAAAGCATTACTTGACTTAGGATCTAGTGTTAACTTACTCCCGTACCATGTGTACACCCAACTAGGTCTTGGTGAGTTGAAACCGACTAAAATGACCCTACAGTTAGCTGATAGGTCTGTCAAAGTACCTCGTGGTGTCATAGAGGATGTACCGATTGAGGTTGATAAATTTATTTATCTAGTGTATTTTATTATTCTAGATACTCAACCTATTAAGGACCCCAGTGCTCAAATCCGGTGATTTTAGGTCGCCCATTTTTAGCCACATCTAATGCTATCATCAACTGTAGGACCGGGATCATGAACATATCTTTTGGTAATATGACCACTGAACTAAATGTCTTTAATGTAACTAGACAACCTTCTAATGATTTAGAGGAAGTGAATATGATTAGCACTTTAGTTCAGGATAATTGGGACGACACTTTATTTGATGATTCTTTGGATGATATTCTCTTAAGTCAATTAGGTGACCAAAATATTGAATTATAAGAAGTTCTCGATTACTTTAAAGACTATACAGACCCTGAAATTCAAGCCATAGTGCTAGGTATTACATAGACTAATGATGACCCTAAGTTTGGGCGTAGTGATCTAGGAGAAGCTCTTGAGTATTTTAAAGACTCAGAAGATCCATAAATTCAAGCAATAATTAGAGGTCTTTCTGAAAATACTGATTACCCTAAGTTTGGGGGGGTAGTGATGGTCAAGTATCCCTATTAGAAGTCTCTAACTTGGGACTCGAGCCTAGTGTTCCTGAGGTATTACTTGAGTCACTTCCGACTCCGCAACCTGATCATCCTGATATTGTCCAGGAGGAAATCCAGCTATTAGAAACCTATTGTTCGAATGAATCTATTTTCAAGACACCCATATGAAGCCCAAATGGGCGCCGCAGATAAACCCAATTGTCTTGGAAGAAGTTTTAAATCAGGTTGTGCTATATCTGCTTATTTATCTAATCCGATGCATTTGTCTTATAATTGTGGCAGTTTTATTTGGTTTTGTTGATCCACAATTGTTTCGACTATTTATATATGATTTGAAGGGTAACTAGCCATTTTGTGGTCAGGCTGAAGACTTTAAATTTAGCACTTCTTGGGAGGTAACCCAAATATTCATGCGACACAGTAATATCTTTCCATATCTCTTTTGCTCCAAATGGTAACAGTTTCTCATTGTTTATGCTTTTAATTTCATCTTTAGAACATTGAGGACAATGTTAGATTTAAGTTTGGGGGTATGTGAGAAACTTTTTGTTAGTTGCAATAAATAAACTCCAGATCCTAGAAATTTATGTTTATTAAGGATGGCACTAACCAATCTAAGTGGATGGAAGCATCTTGGTTGTAGGAGTTGAGGAACCAATCTGATTAGATGGAAATATCTATAAAAGTCTATTTATAAACAGGTGTTAGAAATAACATGGTAGTTTCGCCATATCTCGTTGAGTCCTTTTCACTTCTGTTTTTTATTTTGTTTTCTTTTTAAAATATGTTTCTCTAAGTGATTAGGTGGGGCTCACGATTCAAGTTGTTACCACTGCAAGGATGAAATAGAGTGATTGAGTTACTAAGAAAAAGAAGAAAAAAAAGACTGACCAATCAGACCAAACGGAATAATTAACACTTAGATAGCAATATATGTGTGTTCTCCTTGTCTCCGTCGCCTAAAAAAGCATGGAACGCAGGATCCATGGGAATTACAATGTAATCTGATGACAAGAATCATGCGCTTGGATCCGCAAGATTTAGTCATGCAGTAAAAAAAATGTTCAATGAATAAAATCGACCTCTGGTTCCCTTGTATATGCCAGACGAGTTGATCTAGATTTAGGATTATCGACTACTGGTTCCCTTGTATATGCCAGTTGGGTTGATATTAATCAGACAAGTGTCTCAGTCCATTAGGATAGGTTCATTTTGGCAGTGGCCTTTAGACAGATATGAGAAACACCGTTCACTTAGTCAACATCAAAACCAATCTATGTTTTTCTCTATATCCATCTCTTAATCCATCCATGTGATTTGTTGACTCCGGATATTGATATCCATAGTGAGACTATCTGAGTAGAGCTCTGTCACTTTATATGAATTTTAGTATGCTTGAGTGCAAACTCGTGTACATCAATTGGAATTTTGCATCAGGGTACTTCCTCCTGTAATCAATAAGTATGCCAACCAAGGAGATTCTTTAGTGCCTTCTAAGGTTCTGCGTAGATAGTTGGTAGGCTCGGAAAGATACCTACTTCTATGTATAAACTGCAAGTGCACAATGTCGACAAGCAACACATGGAAAGCACAGGTCGAACCACAGAGACTTGGAGAGTGTAGAAGTTGATTCTAAATCCTGATTCAGAGAGTAACCAAAAGGGGTTTGATTTTGTCGATACGACGATATGATTTTCAAGTGACTGAAATAATAAAAGTAAAAGATGCAAATAACAAGATATGTAAACAATGATAATATGGATACTAGGGTATTCAAATCCACCAATAACCTATGATATGCATTCAACTTGTAATATTATTCTTGTCCTTATAGTAGATTCAAGTCTACCGTATAACTAAGGTGTTTCTCCAATGGATAATTTAATCACAACTAAAGTATTTCTCCAAAGCATTAATTGTCTAATTAAGCACAACTAATCTAAAGATCAATATTTGGTTAAGCATGAGTTGTAGCATAATTAACATAGAGATATTCTAACTACAATGGATACATGGCATACATTGTGAGAGCAAGATGTTGAAAAACTTGGATTAAATTATATCTTTAAACAATTCTAAACTTTCAAGAACAAGATACAAGATATGAATACATACCAATGAGATTAGGGCTTCATCTAAACCCTAGTAAATGAAATTAGAACATGAAGAACATTACAACAAAATTGAAATTTGATAAACTAACATGAACAAGCTATTCTTGGATGGTTTTTCAACACAACAACCCTCTCTATTTATACACAAAATTCCCTCAAGCACTTGGATTCGAAATTTTGAAAGTATCCACTCAACAAAACATGTTTTCTTAATTGATGGATTGAATGGAATATATTTGGTTGTGGGAAACAAATTGGGAGTGATTGAGTGAGAGAATGGGGATGTTTTCTTTAATTGATGGATGAAATGGAATACAATGGGGGTGAGGTGGATGTTTGGAAAGAATCCAATGGGGGTGAGGTGGATGTTTTGGAAAGAATCCAATGGGGGTGAGGTGGAAATGGATTTGGGTCTTGGGTTTTGGATCATGGGTTTTGGATCATGGGTTGTTTAATCCCATGAATTTGTAAACAGGTTGCCACTGATGCGCGAGCGGGTTGCAACGCTTCCAACTTTCTTCTCTTTTGTCTTCTCAATTCTTCCAAGCTTTATTTAGTACTTAAAAACACAAAATTAATTAATACAAATATTTATTCTTGAAAATGGTAAAAATGCAGAATTTGGGATAATATATGACTTTGAAGTGCGAAAGATGAGTTAAGTGCCAATGAAAAGGTGTATGAACATGCAATATTTGGCACTCATCAAATACCCCCAAACCTGAATTTTACTTGTCCTCAAGTGAAACAGAAATCCAGAAATCCTAACTATACCACCTGCATTGGTCTCTCGAATGCATTTAGCGTATGCACTAAGCCTTTAAACCCCTAGGTGTCCCTAGTGGACGAGTTGTAGTCTCGTGAGGGCCTACCAAAGATGTACCCACAAAACCTTCTCCAATTTCAGAGCATCCATAGAAATGTCTTCGTCTTCGGTCTTCAACTGTAGATGATGAATTTCGGAATTTCGTAGAACCATGAAAATTTGTAACCAATTTTTTTTTTTTTTTTTAGAGACCCGCTACACAACTGGTCTTAGAAGACAATAGAAGACCCGCTACACAGCTAGTCATAGAAACAAAATACTGCAAGACCCGCTACACATCTGGTCATAGAAAACACACTACAAAAAATGCAAAAGACTACAAAAGACCCGCTCCACAGCTGGTCATAAAAAATGCAAAAGACTACAAAAGATCCTACAAAAGACCCGCTCCACAGCTGGTCATTATGCAAATACTCCCCCAAACCTAAATCTAACATTGTCCTCAATGTTTCAAAAGATAACAGAAACAACAACAAAACATGAGAACAAAACAGATTCAAAGGAAATAGATTACCGATTCCAAACCGTAGAGACGGTAGGGTATGTCCAAAGCAACCAGCAGGGAAGATATCTTGTGGTATGTACGGGGGTGAACTTTTCAGTCCACATAGATCGGATCATCAAGATCAGTTGTTTCAATTTCAGGTGGAATTGGTTCAAGGAATGGCTTCGATCTCGCCATTGACCTTGAAGACATTCTTGGTTGTGACATCTTCTAGTTCTACACCCCATGGGGAAAATTGTTCGCACCAAGAATGGGCCTGTCCATTTAGAACGTAATTTACCTGGAAAAAGGTGCAAACGTGAGTTGTACAATAAAACTTTCTCGCTCGGAGTGAATGACTTGCGCAAAATGCGCTTGTCATGGAACACCTTCATTCTATATTTGTACAACTTTGCACTATCATAAGCATCATTTCTCAGCTCTTCCAACTCATTGAGTTGGAGTTTCCGTTGTGTACCCGCCTTATCAAGAGAGAAGTTAAGCTTTTTAATAGCCCAATATGCACGATGTTCAAGCTCAACAGGTAAATGGCAAGGCTTCCCATACACAAGTCGGTAAGGGGACATGCCAATAGGGGTTTTATATGTTGTTCTATAAACCCATAATGCATCATTCAATCTTAAAGACCAATCTTTTCTAGACGGGTTAACCGTCTTTTCTAGAATGTGCTTAATCTCCCTATTTGAAACCTCTACCGGCCACCGGTCCGTGGATGATATGGAGTTGCAACTTTATGAGTTATGCCATACTTGCGAACTAATGACTCAAAAGGCCTATTACAGAAATGTGAACCACCGTCACTGATTATAGCTCTAGGGGTTCCAAATCGAGAAAATATGTTTTCCTTTAAGAACGAAAGTACCACCTTGTGGTCATTAGTTTTGGTTGCAATTGCTTCTACCCACTTAGAAACATAGTCAATAGCAACAAGAATGTACAACTTTCCTTCAGAGTTAGGAAATGGGCCCATGAAGTCAATACCCCATACATCAAATAGCTCAACAATCAAAATGGGTTGTAGGGGCATCATGTTTCTTTTTGATATACTTCCCAATTTCTGGCACCGGTCACAAGAAATACATAATTCATGGCTATCCTTAAACAATGTTGGCGATAAAAACCACTCGCAAGATCTTTGAAGCAGTTTTCTTTGCACTAAAGTGGCCTCCACATGCTTGATCATGACAAAAAGAGATGACATCCCTTTGTTCGAGTTGGGGACACATTTCCTAATGATTTGGTCAGGGCATATTTGAACAGATATGGGTCATCCCATAGGAAATGTTTCACTTCGCCAAGAACTTAGACCGGTCTTGTTTAGACCAATGAAGTGGCATCCTACCCGTAGCAAGGTAGTTCACGATGTCGGCAAACCATGGCATTTCAGAAACTAGCATCGATTGTTCATCTGGGAAAGATTCTCTAATAATCTTTGATTCATCAGCAGACTCGACATTCAATCTAGATAAGTGATCATCAACAACATTCTACGACCCTTTTTTATCTCGAATTTCGAGGTGGAACTCTTGTAACAAGAGTATCCATCGAATTAGACGAGCCTTGGCAATTTTTTTAGATAAAAGATATCTTAATGCGGCATGGTCAGTATAAATGATGATTTTAGATCCTATCAAATAAGATCTAAACTTATCTAATGCGAACAAAACACTAGCGACTCTTTTTCGGTTGTTGAATAGTTCATTTGAGCCTCATTCAGTGTCTTACTAGCATAGTAGATCACATAGGGGTGTTTGTCGACTCGCTGACCTAAGACAGCTCCAACAGCAAAATCAGATGCGTCACACATGATTTCAAATGGCAATTTCCAATCTGGAGGTCGAACTATAGGGGATGAAGTTAGAAGAGTTTTGAGCTCCTCCCAAGCATGCACACAAGTATCATCAAACACAAATGCAACATCTTTACTGAGTAGATTACACAGTGGGTCTTGAGATCTTCTTGAAATCTTTAATGAATCTACGGTAAAAACCATCATGGCCTAAAAATGATCTAACCTCCCTCACAGAGCGAGGTTGCGGCAAGTTTTGAATGAGGTCGACTTTGGCTTTGTCTACTTCAATGCCTTTTCCAGAGATGATGTGTCCTAGAACTATTCCTGAGTTCACCATAAAATGACATTTCTCCCAATTCAACACCAAATGTTTTTCCTTATATCTAATCAGCACGCGAGTGAGATGGTTCAAACATTCATCAAAAGATGATCCAAACACAGAGAAATCATCCATAAAGATCTCAAGGAAGTTATCTATCATATCAGAAAAAATGCTCATCATACAACGCTGAAATATAGCTGGTGCGTTGCACAACCCAAAGGGCATACGGCGATAAGCAAATGTTCCAAATGGACATGTAAATGTAGTCTTTTCCTAATCTTCGGGTGAAATATGAATTTGGTTGTAACCAGAAAAACCATCCAAGAAACAATAGAATCTACGCCCAGACAATCGTTCAAGCATTTGATCTATGAATGGAAGAGGGAAGTGATCTTTCTTTGTAACTGCATTCAACTTCCTATAATCAATGCAAACTCGCCACCCTATGGTTACTCGAGTAGTGATTAACTCATCTTTATCGTTTTGAACTACAGTAACTCCTGACTTTTTCTATTACAACCTGAATGGGGCTAACCCATTTGCTATCTGAGATTGGGTATATGATACCCGCATCAAGAAGTTTTATAATTTCACTCTTAACAGCCTCTTTCATGTTAGGATTGAGTCGCCTTTGCATCTCCCTAGATGGTTTAGCATTGTCCTCAAGGTTTATATGATGCATGCAATCAGTGGGACTTATTCCTTTAAGGTCCGAGATGGTCCATCCTAAGGCTTCTTTATGCTCCTTAAGTACTTCTAAAAGTTTACTTTCCTGTTCTCTCTCTAAGGCAGATGAAATGATTACAGGAAAAGTATTAGAAGGTCCCAAAAATGCATATTTAAGAGTATCAGGCAATGGTTTCAGTTCGAGCTTTGGTGGCTTAACAAGAGAGGAACAGACTTGGATTCCAAGAGTGGAAGTGGTTCCACTCTAGCTTTCCACTTAGTCGTGTCCATAAGTGGTGTGGATTCAAGCAAAGTATTCACTTCACTTATGTATTCATCATCAAACAAATCCAAGTCAAAATTATTCAAACAAGCATCCAAAGGGTCAACAGACATGCTACTAGACAATGAATCCTGAATCAAACTTTCAATCATGTTGATTTCATGCACATCATTATCATCATCAAGATCTAAATGTTGTTGGATAGTATTGAAAACATTCAACTCCACAATCATATTACCAAATGACAACTTCAACACTCCATTACGGCAGTTAATGATTGCATTGGACGTTGCTAAGAAGGGACGTCCCAAAATGACAGGAATGTGACTGTCATGGTTTTTCACAGGTTGAGTATCTAAGACGATGAAGTCCACAGGAAAATAAAACTTATCAACCTTAATCAAAACATCTTCTACCACACCACGTGGCACTTTGACGGATCTGTC
Organism: Papaver bracteatum; assembly: GCA_023529315.1. Lineage (NCBI taxonomy): Eukaryota > Viridiplantae > Streptophyta > Magnoliopsida > Ranunculales > Papaveraceae > Papaver > Papaver bracteatum. The sequence continues at coordinate 525,105 of JAJJWX010000850.1, read as the reverse complement.
CGCCAATTGCGAGTTATAGGTGTTGCCTTCAACTCTCCAAGACCTAACTTGCACATATACTTTGAATATGGTAGTAAATTCACACTTGCCCCTAAGTCTAGCAACGCCTTCTTAACCATTTGGTCACCTATTTTGCATGTGATAGTTGGACTACCTGGGTCTTTAAACTTAGGAGGTGTGTTTCTTTGAATGATTGCACTCACTTGCTCAGTGAGAAAAGCACGCTTATGCACATGAAGCTTTCGATTTTGTGTGCATAGATCCTTAAGGAATTTAGCATAAGCAGGGACTTGCTTGATTGCATCAAGAAATGGTATGTTGATGTTAACTCGTTTGAACATTTCCAAAATCTCGTTGTACTGTATACTCTCTTTTTGCTGCACCAATCTTTGTGGGAATGGAGCAACAGGTACATGAGATGGTGCATATACATTAGAATTATGGGAATTCTTATGTTGCTCAGATTTGTCTTCAACAATAGGTGTTTTCTGTGGGATTTTATGCACTGGTGAGTCTGATGTAGACTCACTCGACTGTGGTATACCTACATTGTTTTCAACAACTTTACCACTACGAAGAGTGGTGACAACATTTACTTGATTATGTGAGGCCTCATTTCGAGTTGAATTTTCTGCATGATATACATTTTTTGGATTTTGTTGGGGCTGACTAGGGAGTTTTCCTTTGTCTCTTTCATTCAATACTTCACAAATTTGACCCATTTTAAGTTCTAGACTTGTAAAACGTTGGTATGTGGTCTTTTGGAGTTGTACCAAATTTTGGGTCAACAAACCGAAACTTTCTTCGAAGTTAGGCTTTTTATCTACAGGGTACTGCACATGTGGTTGCACTTGGGGGTTTCTAGGATAAGGGTATCCTTGGTTATTATTTGATATTCCCCCTTGGACGGGCCCTTTAGACCATGAAAGGTTAAGGTGATTTCTCCACCCTGGGTTGTATGTCTGAGAATATGGGTTGTTCTCTTGCCTTTGGTACAAAACATTGGCTTGCTCGGTTTTAGACTCTTGAAATGCATGGAGGTCTGGACAAGTGTCCACTAGATGGTCTGAACTATGGCATGCGGCACAAGTGGCCATTTCAATTTGACTACGGAGAGTAGGGATATTAGTTTTTCCATTCTTTTCTAGTTCTAACTTTTCTATTCTCCTGGCCAAGGATGCCATCTTTGCACTTCCTTCGAAGTCAGAGTCAATTATATGAACATTGGATGCAAGGGTAATCCTATTTGGTTCACGGGGGGATTCCCACTGCTGAGTCTTTTCAGCGACTTCAATTAAGAAATCCCAAGACTCATCAGCAGTTTTTTCAATAAATTGACCATTGCACATGGTCTCAACTGTAGTTCGGTTCTTGACATCTAAGCCTTCATACAAAATTTGCACAAGTCTCCATTTTTCAAAACCATGGTGAGGACATTGGAGCAATAATTCATTGAATCTCTCCAAATATTTTTCCAAAGTTTCCTCCTCTAATTGCACAAAACTATTCAGACTTTGACGAATTGTCGTAGTCTTATGGTTTGGGAAGAACTTTTTGAAGAACTCTTTCGTAAGAGCATCCCATGTATGAAATGACTGTGGCTGTGTCTATCAAAGAAAAAGGAAAAAGTTTCATTTTGAGGTGCTCATCCGTCATTTGGTTGATCCGAAGAGTCCCACAAATTTCCTCGAACTCTCTCACATGGTGGTAGGGATTTTCAGCTTCAACCCATTTAAATTTAGGCAACATATTGAGGATACTTGCCTTTAGCTCAAATTGTCCATCAATAGCTGGTAAGACAATGCACGAGGACTGGGTTGTCCTCGTTGGGTACATGTAGTCCTTTAGACTACGGACTGGTTTTACTGGTTCTCTCATTGTTTAGGATGGGTTTGGACTGTTTACCTCAGAACTATGTATTTCAATTAACTCTTCTTGACTGATTCTAACTAGTCGGCGTGTATGGTCTCTAAAAGACACAATCATATCCTAGATAGCACATCAAGCATGTTAACCATTCACCTAGAAGGCAAGTTCTATGCAATCACAAACAAGGATGACTCCACCACAGTAAACCTACTGATTTCTAGCAAACAAAAAGCATGATGTCTCCACTTAGATTGTTTTCTAGACCAGCTTATAATCCTTCGAAAGAGAATTCGTTACAATCTGAGCAAACCCATATGGAATCAATCCGAGTTTAAGTAAATTGAATAGAGGCGATGGAAGATGCTAGAGCTTTGATACCCAAGGCCTCACCGTATTACAAGGCGGCGCAGTCACGCATTCAATTTACAGAAACCGTCATGAACTTCGAAGTATGCTTAAAGAGTAACCAATATTTTTCAAAGGACTTTCCTACTAAGCTCGTTACCTTATAGGTCTTGTTCTATTCAAAATTTTAAAGCTTAGGTTCGCGTATGTATCGTTTTCCTAAGGCGGGCAAGAAGAGAACGGTGATGAAATCCGAACCCTTATCTTGTATGGCCAGTCCTTGCCCTTTACTAGGAAAATAAAGCAGCCGTATTCAATTCCTCAACATATATGCAAACGAAGGAATACAGTAACTCGCTAACAAGGGATTCACGAGTGTTTCGACAAACTTACCTCCCGTTCCAGACGGGGGATGAACCGTTGTTGTCGACTCGGGCCACGACTCCTATGTCATGAACAAACCCGAGGGGCCGAGGTGATATTGTAATCACCGTCCTTCTCTCGCAAAAAAAGTTGATATTTAATAATACCCTTCCGTAGGGTTTAAAAATAAAAATAAAAATAGAATGTCCAAGTCCAAAGTCCAAAATAAAGTGCAAAAGAAAAAGAAAATTACAAGAGTAGAGGAATCCTAATACAAAAGAGAACTTTTTTTTTTTTTAATTTAAAATAAAAACTTCTTTCGCTTCCTTTCCTTCGCCTTTACAACAGCTACTCCGGCACCTGTTGAGCTCAAAAGAGGTAGTTAGGGTTTCGAAGTTTTAAAGCAAAAGCAAAAATAAAAAAAAATAACAAAAATAAGTGTAAAATTGACTGTGAATAGTTTCGCTGCCACAGTGATTATGCTACAGTGATATGTGAACATTGATATGTGAATCAGGTTGTGCTATATCTGCTTATTTATCTAATCCGATGCATTTGTCTTATAATTGTGGAAGTTTTATTTGGTTTTGTTGATCCACAATTGTTTCGACTATTTATATATGATTTGAAGGGTAACTAGCCATTTTGTGGTCAGGCTGAAGACTTTAAATTTAGCACTTCTTGGGAGGTAACCCAAATATTCATGCGACACAATAATATCTTTCCATATCTCTTTTGCTCCAAATGGTAACAGTTTCTCATTGTTTATGCTTTTAATTTCATCTTTAGAACATTGAGGACAATGTTAGATTTAAGTTTGGGGGTATGTGAGAAACTTTTTGTTAGTTGCAATAAATAAACTCCGGAGCCTAGAAATTTATGTTTATTAAGGATGGCACTAACCAATCTAAGTGGATGGAAGCATCTTGGTTGTAGGAGTTGAGGAACCAATCTGATTAGATGGAAATATCTATAAAAGTCTATTTATAAACAGGTGTTAGAAATAACATGGTAGTTTCGCCATATCTCGTTGAGTCCTTTTCACTTCTGTTTTTTATTTTGTTTTCTTTTTAAAATATGTTTCTCTAAGTGATTAGGTGGGGCTCACGATTCAAGTTGTTACCACTGCAAGGATGAAATAGAGTGATTGAGTTACTAAGAAAAACAAGAAAAAAAAGACTGACCAATCAGACAAAACGGAATAATTAACACTTAGATAGCAATATATGTGTGTTCTCCTTGTCTCCGTCGCCTAAAAAAGCATGGAACGTAGGATCCATGGGAATTACAATGTAATCTGCTGACAAGAATCATGCGCTTGGATCCGCAAGATTTAGTCATGCAGTAAAAAAAATGTTCAATGAATAAAATCGACCTCTGGTTCCCTTGTATATGCCAGACGAGTTGATCTAGATTTAGGATTATCGACTACTGGTTCCCTTGTATATGCCAATTGGGTTGATATTAATCAGACAAGTGTCTCAGTCCATTAGGATAGGTTCATTTTGGCAGTGGCCTTTATACAGATATGAGAAACACCGTTCACTTAGTCAACATCAAAACCAATCTATGTTTTTCTCTATATCCATCTCTTAATCCATCCATGTGATTTGTTGACTCCGGATATTGATATCCATAGTGAGACTATCTGAGTAGAGCTCTGTCACTTTATATGAATTTTAGTATGCTTGAGTGCAAACTCGTGTACATCAATTGGAATTTTGCATCAGGGTACTTCCTTCTGTAATCAATAAGTATGCCAACCAAGGAGATTCTTTAGTGCCTTCTAAGGTTATGCGTAGATAGTTGGTAGGCTCGGAAAGATACCTACTTCTATGTATAAACTGCAATTGCACAGTGTCGACAAGCAACACAGGGCAAGCACAGGTCGAACCACAGAGACTTGGAGAGTGTAGAAGTTGATTCTAAATCCTGATTCAGAGAGTAACCAAAAGGGGTTTGATTTTGTCGATACGACGATATGATTTTCAAGTGACTGAAATAATAAAAGTAAAAGATGCAAATAACAAGATATGTAAACAATGATAATATGGATACTAGGGTATTCAAATCCACCAATAACCTATGATATGCATTCAACTTGTAGTATTATTCTTGTCCTTATAGTAGATTCAAGTCTACCGTATAACTAAGGTGTTTCTCCAATGGATAATTTAATCACAACTAAAGTATTTCTCCAAAGCATTAATTGTCTAATTAAGCACAACTAATCTAAAGATCAATATTTGGTTAAGCATGAGTTGTAGCATAATTAACATAGAGATATTCTAACTACAATGGATACATGGCATACATTGTGAGAGCAATATGTTGAAAAACTTGGATTAAATTATATCTTTAAACAATTCTAAACTTTCAAGAACAAGATACAAGATATGAATACATACCAATGAGATTAGGGCTTCATCTAAACCCTAGTAAATGAAATTAGAACATGAAGAACATTACAACAAAATTGAAATTTGATAAACTAACATGAACAAGCTATTCTTGGATGGTTTTTCAACACAACAACCCTCTCTATTTATACACAAAATTCCCTCAAGAACTTGGATTCGAAATTTGGAAAGTATCCACTCAACAAAACATGTTTTCTTAATTGATGGATTGAATGGAATATATTTGGTTGTGGGAAACAAATTGGGAGTGATTGAGTGAGAGAATGGGGATGTTTTCTTTAATTGATGGATGAAATGGAATACAATGGGGGTGAGGTGGATGTTTGGAAAGAATTCAATGGGGGTGAGGTGGATGTTTTGGAAAGAATCCAATGGGGGTGAGGTGGAAATGGATTTGGGTCTTGGGTTTTGGATCATGGGTTGTTTAATCCCATGAATTTGTAAACAGGTTGTCACTGATGCGCGAGCGGGTTGCAACGCTTCCAACTTTATTCTCTTTTGTCTTCTCAATTCTTCCAAGCTTTATTTAGTACTTAAAAACACAAAATTAATTAATACAAATATTTATTCTTGAAAATGGTAAAAATGCAGAATTTGGGATAATATATGACTTTGAAGCGCGAAAGATGAGTTAAGTGTCAATGAAAAGGTGTATGAACATGCAATATTTGGCACTCATCAATAGTTAGGGTCTGGAGTGTAAAGGTTTTGTGGGTATATCTCTAGTAAGCCCTCCCGAGACTATAACTCGGCCACTAGGGCCGCCTAGGGGTTTAAAGGCTTGTTGCATACGCTAAATGCAACCGACGATGCCTGGGACAGTGAGTTAGTATTTTATTTTGTAGATTTGATTTGCTCGGCACTAGCAAATAATAAGTTTGGGGGTATTTGATAGACGCATTTATGTGTCTATTTTGATTTCAATTTTCTATATTGTTAGTACCCATTTTTGTACTTATTTTGATATTTTATCTCTTTGTGGGTATTTTTGGAGAAATAAACATGTGTGAAAAAATTAGCTCGGAAAGTGGTATTTGCGCCCATGGGAGAAAATCACTAAAGGAATCTCTCATTTGGATAAGGGGCACCTCAATTACTAAGGGGCACATACTTCCTATTTACACCCCAGGACATCCCAAGTGTTAAGGGCACCCGAAAATTGGTTAGGGGGCTTATCTTCTCCATCGTTTGAATTCAAGAAAAGGCGGGAAAATGGTGTTGTGAAAGAACAAATTTAGGGTTTGGTTTTTGAGCGAGTTTGAAGGAGATTCAATCTCAGATGTCAGTTGGGTTGTACGTGATTAAACTAAACAGGCCTGGTAAAGTGTCTTTATTTGCATAAATTTGGTTGGATCACCGAGATTTGAGAGAACATGCGTTGTTGAAAATACGTGAGTTTATAGGAAAGATTTGGACGACAATTCGGTGGATTTTCTTTTGGATATGGACTGAGAATAATCCAGTGCATTGAAACAAGGAAGTTTGTCGATTCAGTTGCGTAAAAAAAAGAAGCTTCTCGGCATTCTTGATAAAGCAGAGGTGAACATATATCGGGTTTATGAGAAAAGGAGATTTTCAAGGGATTTCGGACAGAAAATAAGTTAGTTACGGAAAAAGCGGGGGTCTAACAACCTCACCCAATATTTCGATTAGCAATTTGTATGGAAAACTCTGAGTTGTTTTCTAGAGAATCAACAAGACTCAATCAATAAAAAATATCTCAAGGAGTTATTATCTCAATCTCTCGATTTGATTTACTCAAGCAAATATGATTCGCGAGCTTAATCAAAGAGAGATAACTTGGATGGTACCAAAGACCAATATCCAAGTGTCGATCGATTTAAATCAATAATCAATAAGGTCGGATATTCTAATCGATTGAACAACGCACAACATGTATTATTTCAATTATATAAAAATATAACGCGGAAAAAAATAACACAAACGCCAAAGTTTTATTAACGAGGAAACCATAAATGCAGAAAAACCCCGGGACCTAGTCCAGATTGAACATATACTGTATTAAGACGCCACAGAGACACTAGCCTACTCCAAATTAAATTCGGTATGGACTATAGTTGAACCCAAACCAATCTCACACTGATCCAAGGTACAGTTATGCTCCCACGCCTCTGATGCCAGTAGGATACTGCGCACTCGATTCCCTTAGATGATCTCACGCACAACCAAGACTTGCTACGACCCAAAGTCGAAGACTTTAGCAAACAAATCTGTCTCACACAGAAAAATCAACATGTAATAGATAAATTCGTCTCCCACGAATAAACCTATGTGTTTTGTTCCGTCTTTTGATAAATCAAGGTGAACAGGGACCAATCGAAAAAACCAAACTTATATTCCCGAAGAACAGATCAGTTTCATCAATCACCTCACACTAAACTTAATCGACGCAGCGAAGAAGATTATTGAGGAATCACAAACAATGAGATGAAGATGTTTGTGACTACTTTTATCTTGCCCATCGGAGATAGAAATCTTAATCCAATTATTACAATTGTACTCGTACAATAGAAACAACAAGATCAAATCACACAACTACAAGAAAAGTAGTATCGGTCTGGCTTCACAATCCCAATGAAGTCTTTAAGTCGTTAACCTAGTTTTAGAAGAAGAAAACCAAAGGTTAAAGGAAAATCGACTCCAGCTTTAGAAAACTAGTATCACACAGAATGTGTGGGGATTAGGTTTCCCTGTTGCTAGAGTTCTCCCTTATATAGTCTTTCAAATCAGGGTTTGTAATCAATGTTAGATTAGTAACAAAGCATTAAATATTCACCGTTAGATGAAAACCTGATTAGATACAAGCTAATATCTCTCAACCGTTAGATTGAAAAACTTAGCTTGCCATACACACATGTACTTAAAGTTTTGAGTTCGTGTAACCGTACCCAAATGTGTACAATGGTTGGTTCAATATTAGTCAACCAAATGGTTAGCCAAATGATAAATTTCATATCAACCATATTCTTCTTCACCATAACTAGTCCAAATGACTCAAATGAACTAGTTAGAGAATTGTTCAATTACTATGAGATATCAAGTATTACAAGAGACACAATCGAATAAAAAACAATGTGATTCACTCGAATCATTTCATGAACTATAAATCCACGGTTTGAAAAAGCATTCCTTAGTAATTTAAGATAAGTTCATGAACAACGTATTCAGACATAACCTCTTGAGTTCGCGGACTTAGTTCGTGGACTCAAGCTAACGGTTGAATTTAATAAACTCCAGCAGAATTTCTCGGGATGAGAACTTCCGTCAGTTCGCGGACTGCATCTGAGCTTCAACTTCATCATATATACTCGGGTTCGAGAACTTATACCAGTTCGCAGACTGAGTTGCTGCTCACGTTCCGGTTCCACTTGATCAACAAAGTTCGCAAACTTCGGTTCAAGTGTTAAGTACTTATACATATATGTGTTTCCATAACAATGTTTATATCCTACAATGGTTATATAGTCTAAACTCTATAATAATGGGAAAAGCATTGGTTCTCAATCATTGTTATACAATGTCATAGTATTATTACACAACATCAAAGTCCAATTGTATCATAACTTCAACAAAAATACTATGGTGATACTTCACTCCCCCTTAGTCAATACTCCATCTCACATGGAAACCACTCCCCCTTACATAATGATCCGAAAACCATATGTATTTGCAGTATGAACTATAATTAATTCTCCCCCTTTTTGTCAATAAAATTGGCAAAGGTACAAGAATGGGATCCTAATGAAATTTCCGTAAGAGACATTTCATGACCGAAGGTAAATGTTCTATCATATTGTTTAGATGCAATCATAAAGCCGAGGCTAAATGCATTCATCAAGGAGTTTATAAAGATACAAGATAACCCCTAAAAATTCCACATCCGCACTCCCCACAAATATTTGGAAATTAAGCGCAAGTTCAAAAGAACTCTCCCCCATAAGATGTCATTCCCTAAGGAACAACAAGAGCGATCTTAATTTCAAGAGAAAAGAAGGATTTCTTTAGACTCAACAAATTACATACAAGTATGAATTTGGAATCCAAAATATTCAATCATATTAACCAAAGCGAACCAAGATTAATTTGACTAAATATGCTCAACACAAGTAAACTTATGGAGACTTAATTCATCGATTAGATTATTCACAAGAGAACCCATAAATATTCTAACCGGATTACACAATTAAACTAATCACAAAGTAATCAATTCAATTGCACACACTCGACATGCGAAAAATCTTATGGAGTGCCAACTAAATAATCACACAAGATGATTGATTTAGTTCATTTGGGCTCAATATAAGAGATTATGGAACCCCGGCTAAGATTATCATAGAAAATGACAACCATAACCGTACATGTACTCAACATGAGAAAACTCATGGAATACAAACTAAATAACCACACAAGTTGATTAAATTAGTTCTTAATGATAAACATTTTGCATCTTTATGGAACAACCAACCATGCCAATAAGAAATCGACTTAGTCGTATCGTGCTCAACATAAGATACAAGATGGAACCTTCACGGTAATACATAATAATATGGAACAATTAAGCTCTATACCATGGATAACAAAACAAGGACCTATTCTATTTTTCATCACAAAGTGACATAATATATTTTATCCTTGAATCACAAAATATTTTAACCTATCTTACATCATTAATTGACAATATAGGCTTAACTTTTGTGTTTTGCCAAAAGTCCATTCATTCCTTTATCAATATTTGCATACCAATACGTGAACGACTTTACTTTTGACAAAATATGGGATAATCAAGTTCACGGACGTAAACATACAAATCCCATCAAAATATTGCAATATATAAAATCAAAAATATTAATACTGCAACCATCATCTTCCAAACAACTTTAGAATTTAAACCAATAAATCTAAAAACAAGAAGATGAAATCATTGGATATAGCTATGTGTAATCACAATCATTCCTATTCCAAAACACTAGTTATTCTTCTAAATAAAACAGAAAACATAGAAGATTTACTAGACATTAAGAACCAAACAGAAAAACTTCCATGTCATACCGAACTAGGTTCAAATCGAAAGTTCGGGACCTTCTTGAGCCTTAAGATCTTGAAGCTTGTGAATGGCAGCATCTTCTGTACTTGTGATGTCCTTATAGGGAAGATCTTTAACATGGTTTTTCATAAGAACAAGATCAAACTTAACCTTTTTCAACTCAGTTGTTACCACATCAAGACACTTCATTGTATCAACAAGTAGTTACTTAGTCTTCTCAAATTCCATTAGGAAGTCAAGAACTACATCCGATGAAATCTCTTCAATATCTGAGAGTGAATGGATTGAGGAAGAGAACCTTTAAATTTAATAAGAGTTTCCTTTTCTTTATCGAGTTCGCAATATACCGCCTTATCAATGACATCATTAGTCGAGTCCGAAAAGTACGAAGAAGAAGCCATTGATAATAGAAAACCTAGAGTAAAAGAGTAACTCAATAGGATAGGTATATAAAGAAGAACTCTAGAGATTTAGGGTTACGGGATAGGTTTAAGGGAAAAACTTGAACCGTATGTAAACCCGTAGGATAGTTTTTCACAAATCTTTACATGGAAAAAGGAGACACTTTTATTTTTTAAAGGTGTTTTTTAGAAAATGAACAATTAAAAAGAAAAATACTTACAAGCCAGTGTCTGAACAATTATCTTTCTAAAAACGATAAGAGATTAGCTTGATAATTAGAGTCACATAGTTATGAAGTATACCTATCCACTTCTCTCACAACTAGGCTTTTTGTATGTGAGATATTCAACCTTGTGATTAATTCACACAAGTATTAGCCTTTAGCTCATCAAATGAATATTGTTCATCTCTATCCTTCTGTCTCTGATATGTGCTCTTTCTAGTGAGAAAAGACACTGATTGATTATCTTTCTTATAAGAAAGACTAAATCTAGGACCTCTAGCAATAGGTTTAAGATGATCTGAATAGATGGGAATCCATTTTCTAGATTTTGATTAATCAGAAACATCCTTATAAGTACATGAAATGTTCTTATTAATACAACAAAAAGGATTGCCAGAAGGAACTTTATCCATGTGATGATATCTAGAGTAGAGATCATTCTCATAAGGTTTCTGATTTCTTGGGGGCTTACGATTCACTGCTTTAGTCAACTGACTTTCTGTTCCATTGACAGTGGAGAGAAGCAAATTACGAAGCTTAGAAATTTGTTTCCTTCTTGCAAAACAATGAATATCATAGTGATTCTGTTTCCCACAAAAAGTACAGGTTCGTGGATATGAAACAATAACTGGCACTTGTTTAAACTTCATAGCCATATGAGACAATTGGAAGTTATGCAAACTTTTCTTGTCACAATCTTCTTCCGGAGAACATTTCTTCTAATATGATAATTCCTGAGAATTAGTCACAGAAGAATTTATCCTTAGGACAGAGTTTTCCTTTTTCATGGATTTACACTGTTCATGGGATAGAGTAAGAGATGCACACAGTTTATCTTTTTCAGCACGAAGTCTGTTGATATATGATGAATGAGTCTCGAGCAAACGTTTTTCTCTAATTGAGTCCTCTTTAATAACTTTCTCAAGAGTATTAATCTTTTCCTGTTGTAGAGTAGTTTCTTGTAGAAGTTTCTCAATGTTCTTAGATAAGGAATTTATGATATTATAGAGATCACGTTCTCGATTAAGAGACTTTTCAAATTCATCAATAAGCTGATCATGATCATTAAAATCAATATCTTCAGCTGTATGTTTTGAAATTCTGGTGATCTCCTTTTCAGCTTCTGCCATAGTGTCACATGCCTCATGAGAGGAAGAAATGTCATTATCACATTGAACATTCTTTCTACCTCGGTATTCAGAAGAATCAACTAAGGAATAATCCTTTGAGGTGTTTCCAAGATACTTGACATGGTCAAAAGCGTTAGGAGACTTTTGGTATGTGCAACAGAGATTATGTCCACAGACTCAGATTGCCACAAATACATACTTGTAAGGTCTTTAACGTGTTTTCCTGCTATGATACAAATTGAAAAAGTGGGGGTCTAACAACCTCACCCAATATTTCGATTAGCAATCTGTATGGACAACTCCGAGTTGTTTTCTAGAGAATCAACAAGACTCAATCAATAGAAAATATCTCAAGGAGTTATTGTCTCAATCTCTCAATTTGATTTACTCAAGCAAATATGATTCGCGACCCTAATCAAAGAGACATAACTTGGATGGTACCAAAGACCAATATCCAAGTGTCAATCGATTTAAATCAACAACCAATAAGGTCGGATATTCTAATCGATTGAACAACGCACAACCTGTATTATTTCAATTATATAAAAATATAATGAGAAAAAGAAATAACACGGACGCCAGAATTTTGTTAACGAGGAAACCGAAAATGCAGAAAAACCCCGGGACCTAGTCCAGATTGAACATACACTGTATTAAGCCGCTACAGAAACTAGCCTACTCCAAATTAACTTCGGTCTGTACTGTAGTTGAACCCCAACCAATCTTACACTGATCCAAGGTACAATTATTCTCCTACGCCTCTGATCCTAGTAGGATATTGCACACTTGATTCCCTTAGGTGATCTCAACCACAACCAAGAGTTGCTACGACCCAAAGTCGAAGACTTTAGCAAACAAATCTGTCTCACACAGAAAAGTCTACAGGTAATAGATAAATTCGTCTCCCATGAATAAACCTATGAGTTTTGTTCCGTCTTTTAATAAATCAAGTTTCATCAATCACCTCACAGTAAACTTAATCGATGCAGCGAAGAAGATTATTGAGGAATCACAAACAATGAGACGAATATGTTTGTGACTACTTTTATATTGCCTACCGGAGATTGAAATCTCAAGCCAATTATTACAATTGTACTCAAGATCAGATCACACAACTACAAGAAAAGTAGTATCGGTCTGGCTTCACAATCCTAATGAAGTCTTTAAGTCGTTAACCTGTTTTTAGAAGAAGAAAACCAAAGGTTAAAGGAGAATCGACTCTAGCTTTAGCAAACTAGTATCACACATAATGTGTGGGGATTAGGTTTCCAAGTTTCTAGAGTTCTCCCTTATATAGTCTTTCAAATCAGGGTTTGAAATCAATGTTAGCATAGTAACAAAGCATTCAATATTCACCGTTAGATGAAAACTTGATTAGATACAAGCTAATATCTCTCAACCATTAGATCGAAAAAATTAGCTTGCCATACACACATGTACTTGACGTTTTGAGTTCGTGTAACCGTACTCAAACGTGTACAATGGTTGGTTCAATATTATTCAACCAAATGGTCATCCAAATGATAACTTTCATATCAACCATATTCTTCTTCACCATAACTAGTCCAAATGACTCAAATGAACTAGTTAGAGAGTTGTTCAATTTCTATGAGATCTCAAGTATTACAAGAGACACAATCGAATCAAAAATGACGTGATTCACTCGAATTATTTCACGAACTATAAATCCACGGTTTGCAAAAGTATCCCTTAGTAATTTAAGATAAGTTCACGAACAACGTTTTCAGACACAACCTCTTGAGTTTGCGGACTCAAGCTAACGGTTGAAGTTAATAAACTCCAGCAGAATTTCTCGGGATGAGAACTTCCGTAAGTTCGCATACTGCACCTGAGCTTCAACTTCAGCAGATATTCTCGGGTTCGAGAACTTACACCAGTTCACGGACTGAGTTGCTTCTCACGTTCCGGTTCCACTTGATCAACAAAGTTCGCAAACTTCGTTTTAAGTGTTAAGGACTTATACATATATGTGTTGCCACAATAATGTTTATATCCCATAATGGTTATATAGTCTAAACTCTCATTTCAATCATTGAAATATTCTCAGAGGACGTTATATAGTTGTTATTCACAAACTATTTTTTGTCAGAGCGATTTCCAAAGTGATTGAAACATAAAATGACTTTCGTCACTAGGAAAAGATGAACTTGGCTAAAGCGAAAGCTTTACCAACACCCATTTCGATAAATGGATAAGCGAGATATACTCATCTCGAAATGTCACATGTGCATATTTTTAGTCTATGTAGTAAAACGACTTTTGTCTCAAGATAGGAGATAGAGTAGATAGACTTTTGAGTGATAGATAAGTTCAAGTCTCCACATACATTTTAGTCGATGAATATCCACTGGTTCTTTGAGTAGTCCTTCGTCTTGTATGATGATCGCCATGGAGTTCTTGAACTCAACTACACTTTCTATCCTAGTACAAGACCTTAGCTATAATAGACTAGAAATCAAGACTTTATAGTATTGATCACTAAGATTGACAAACATGCTTGAGATAGCAACACATGCGAGTTTGACCGAGAAATGCTCTCACAGTTACCTTATCTAAAGGAATACTGACGTGTTTGGGACCTAAACATAGAAATCAAATCTTCTTATATTTGATAGTTATCAAAAACAGGGAAAAATAGTTTATTATCAGAAACATGGGAAGAGTCTCATCTCTGTACGGAAAGAAAGTGCGACTAAAGGGAAAATATCTGCTTTATTACATGAAGAGAGTTCAAGAAGGATTTAAACTACCCAGACACATACATATAGAGAAAAAAACACAGGAAATAATCCCGTGACTTGGCCGTGAAGAACAAGAAACGTATCGATAATTTTGGAGAGTTTTAATCGGATTGTGGGTATATAAAAAGGTGTTTTCAAGTCCTAGAGGGGTTATCGAGAGTTTGGGGTACGCTGCAGAGGAGAAAGAAAAGCTGTAGAGGTGAATTGCATAGGTGCAGCAGCAGTAGGAGAAGGAAGAAGAAGAAGTTTCATACGACAGAAAGAAAGTGTCTTTCTCAAGAACACGAAGAACAGACAGTCTTTTATTCTGCTATGCTTTCAATTTATCGTTTACTGCAACTGTGACTTTGTAACACTTATATCTCGTTGTAATTTCACTGCTTATTATTTTTCACCTCTTGTAAACACCTTTTGAGCCATGGATAAATATTTTGAGCGTATTTTCACCATGTGGAGCTAAACCCCATCACTGGGATGACGGAGGAAGCCAATTCTCATCACTGTGGTAACTTTATTTAATTCTTTTTATGACTTTTGCATTAATATAATTTGAATTATGATTTTTAATTAATTAGTTGTAATTTAGTTTGATGAGTTATGCTTAGCTTAAATGTTTTGATAACTCATGCTTACTATTTGCAATTAATATTTTATAAAATCTACCTTGGCAAAGATTAAGAGTCAATAACTATTGTTTTTGGAGCTATAAATGTCTAAGAATTAATATTGAAACCATAGAATTAGAATTTGGTGAAATCCCGATTGCCAGTAATCTCTCAATATTGTCATTATCTTTTCTTTTATTTGCCAGATTAATTTTATTTAAGTCTAAAATCAACAACTTCACAAATCCGAAAATCAAACCCTTTCTTACCACTTGTAAAACTACATCACTAGCATGACCATTTGCAGGAAGGAGTGGCCTTGAAGCGGCTTTGGTTCTTGGAGAGGACGTTGAGACTTAAAGGGCCAAATGCCGAAGCTTTGATTTCGGATCCTGGAGCATATTATGGAGAAAACACTGAAGTGGAACGGCTACTGGAGCGAACGTTGAAGCGGATCAGTTGCCGGAGGACGTGGAAACGAAGCGGCTATATCAATCAGCATGCCGTGAAATTGAATACGCTTCACATGAACAGTGGTTAGGAGTCTCCAGTTTTATTTATCAATCGTATTTTCTAGGAGAGGTTGGGGTTTTGGAACGACTTCCCTGTATGAAAACACTTGCTTTCTTGATGCAGTGCGGTTGAGGGATGCAAATATTTCTTTGACTCTACGCCTTAGAGAAATATAGAATCTCACATAATTGTTTCATCACAGACTGCACAACTTTGTGGGCGAAGTCCTCATCATGCTAGTCCTGATAGGAAGAGGGTCTATGTAAACTCATGAGGGTTGTTGATTCCCTTTGATTTCGATTTTGGAGAAGTCATTCCTGATATTTTCGTGTGATGAAATTAGATTGTTGATCCCTTCTACTGGGCGTTCAATAGGAACACAAGACTCTTGATATATAAACGCGCATCCTGCTGAAGTGCCTTTTGTCTTTTCATCAAATCAACAGTGGTAAAAGGAGGACGGATTCTTCCATCTCTTCCAGTATCTTGCCCTGATGGGGGGTAGCAGTGTCTCTAGTGACGGTTGGATCTATTATGCTTGAAAATTGTTGGGGTGCGGAAGCGGATCTGGTTCTGGTGATCGTGGATGTATCGTGCAGAGATGGCACGGTTTTGATCACGGAGTACTGGAGCCATGGCACTGTTTCGAAGGGTGAGGATTGCGCTGCTTTGGCTGGTTGTGGAGCGGGGAAGATGGCGCTGGAAGGGTGCAAGCTATCATCGCTGGAAAGGATGCAAGTTATTGGTGCTGACCAGGGTGTGGTATTTTAGCTGGAATGCGCGTGCGACATGTGTGTCTGGTAAGCGCGTATGGCATGCACGTCTGGGATGCGCGTCTGGTGAGCACGTCTGGTGTTGTTTTGGACACGAACTGTTGGCACTGGAACTTTGGCTACCAAGCGGTGATGATAGCGCTGTTGGCTTCAGTCTATGGGACGATGGAAATAGTACTTGTAAGGCTTGCACGGTGGATCAAGGAATAATAGTGTTAGCGGTAGCATGGTAGCAACAAAATGGGCAAGCATATTCCAGCTATAGGAATGAGGGTGTTAGCGGTAGCATACTCCAGTGTTTTTCTTTCAATTTATTATCCTTTTTTTGTTGTTGGTGCAAACCCTAGCCATAAGTACGCCTTCCATAAATCTGTAGAAATATTTTTCTTCTGAACTGGTGTAAACCCTAGCCATGGGTATGCCTTTCATAAACTTGTGGAAATACTTCATCATAAACAATTCCTTTTCAAATATCACCGTAGTAATGTCGGCTACCTCATGAATAGTAACGGTTATCATTATTATGCAAAGTAGGCGCTTACGGGTAGGTGACTATTTTTTTTTTTGAAAGGCAAACAAAGCGCCTGGTTTATGGTTCGGTTTTTTCTAGTTTTTGGATTGATAGATGATTGCTTTTTATAAGAGTTTTGGATTATTTTGGAATAATGGTTTTTTGATATGCTAAAGTATGAATTGGAAGTGTAAGTAGCAAATCATCTGGGTAAGTTGTGAAGCCGTGAATATTGCATGATGATGGAAAGCATGGGAACAATATGGATATCGGTTTTTATTATCTCTGTAGAGATTTGAAGTAGTAGGCCATGTGTTTTGTCTAGGAAATACTTACTCGGTTTTCGGGATCTCCTGACGAAAAATAAATCTTCGGGTGTAAGTCCGAGTTTGTGGGAATCACCGCCGTGATGTGGAAAGTCCTCAGTCGTCTCCAAGTCACTTGATGAATGAGTCTTCGATCCCTAGGCGGATCGTTTGCTTTCAGCTTCTGTGAAGTCCCCAGTCGTCCCTCATCACGTCACGACTGGTAATCGGGTCGTCTGGTAGTTGAGTAGTTGATCCCTGAGCGGATCGTATCGGGCCATCCGGTAGCTGAGTCGTCGATCTTTGAGTGGATCGTTTGCCTCTACCGTCCTGACGTATGGGTCGAAGTATGAGATCGAGGATTTAAAATTGACATTGTAACCAAAAGATCAACCTCCCACCAGGGTCGCCAATTGTTTGTGAGTGAAAATGGTTTCTACTGATTTCGGTAATTTCGGGTGTGTGGGTGAGAAACGAATTTAAACCCTAAAAAATGTACTGCAAGGGAGTACTTTATATTTGAGAGATCAATCTGTACAAGTCCGGCCTAAACCAAGAAATTTCCGTTTCAGACTTGCTTCGATCACAAAGTGGAGGAGAATGGGTTGGTTTTGGGGAGGGAAGCAAGGAAAGTGATGAGACCAGAATAGTTGATTCTGGAGGAGTAGTTGTGTTACGACTTGTATCAGAAAGTGGGAAGCAAACAAAAGGGAAAGCTAGCAAATGTTTCTGAAATTTGTATTGCTCCTGACTGAACTTGTTGTTCGGTGGAAATATGTAAGACCTATTTATACAAGTCGAAGTGAAATGTACTCTGGTCTCATTAAGGAATGCTAAATGGGTGAATAAATGGGAGGAGGTGGTAACCGCTAACGCATGGATTTGATTTTCCATAAAAAAGAGCATTTCACCATTACTCCCTGTATTTACTAACTTCCCCATCCGGATGAAACTTCCTTATTATGGGCGTAGTGTACGCCGCACGCTGTAAACCGCCAAACCAATGCCCAAATAGGATCCCCCAGTTTGTGATATGTGTTGATGTCTCAAATATTTTCGTTGAAAACATGTAACATATTGTTGTTGCCTGGCAAGCCGAGCATGGGACACTTGCTGGCTTGGTGAACTTCGACGTTCGAGATTTTGCATCTCAGTAAGAAAGGTAACCGTTGATCGTTGCATGCTTTCGTTTTTGTAACCGCATAGGGAAAACCAGTAAGGTGGCACGGATAGGTTGGCATGCCGTGGGCATGGCATGTCTTGGAGCGGTTTGGGCGTGGCCAAACTTAGGTTTTCGGGCCAAAGGTTACCATGCGTTGTCTGGTAACCATGGATGACTAGGATTTGATCATGTGATTGAATGGGGACCGTTGATTATCGCACGCCTTCGTCTTAGTAGCCGCATACGGAAGGCCAATAAGGTGGCGCAGCTAGGTTGGCATGCCGTGGGAATGGCATGTCTTGGCGCGGTTTGGGCGTGGCCAAACTTAGGTTTTCGGGCCAAAGGTTACCATGCGTTGTCTGGTAACCTTGGATGGCTAGGATTTGATCCTAGGATTGAAGAGGGACCGTTGATTGTCCCACGCCTTCGTTTTGGTAGCCTCATAGGGAAGGCCAGTAAGGTGGCGTGGCTAGGTTGGCATGCCGTGGACATGGCATGCCTTGGCGCGGTTTGGGCGTGGCCAAACTTAGGTTTTCGGGCCAAAGGTTACCATGCGTTGTATGGTAACCTTGGATGGATAGGATTTGATCCTGGGATTGAAGGGGGGCCGTTGGTTATCGCACGCCTTAGTTTTGGTAGCCGCATAGGGAAGGACATCATGGTGGCGCGGCAAGGTTGGCATGGCATGCTTAGGCGTGGTTTGGCGTGGCTAAACTAGGGTTTTGGGTCAAAGGTTACCATGCGTTGTCTGGTAACCTTGGACGACTAGTATTTAATCCTAAGATGGAAGGGTGTCCGTTGATGGCCGCACACCTTCGTTTTAGAAACCCTAATTAGCTCCCTTTACTAGAATCACTGAAAAATTCTCGTAAGGATACGTATTTTGACGGTCCTCTCCTCAAATCGACCGAAAAAGAATTTACTATAACCCCATGCGGGGATATTTAGGTTTTGAACTCGTTCAGGAGATGAAAACAGCCCGAAAGTAAAACACAGGAATAATTCAAAAGGGATGTTGCGGGCCTGAGGTGGCATAGTTTAGGCGCGACCAAATATTTGGGTTTTGGCGTTGGTCCAAAGGTTACCATGCGTTGGATGGCGACCTTGGACGGCTAAGATTTGCATCTAAGGTGGAAGGGTGGTCGTTGATTGCCGCACGCCTTCGTTTTAGTAGCGGTGAAGGGAAGGCCGGCATGGCATGGTTTGCCATTGGCGCGGTGGTGCGGCTGGCATGGTTGGCATGCCTCGGCGTGGAGACGTGGCTAGAATGGTTTTCCATTGGCACGGTGGTGCGGCTGGCATGGCACGTCATCGACGCAGTGGATGTGACTGGAACGGTTTTCCATTGGCACAGTGGTGCGGATGACATGGTCGGCATGCCTCGGCGCGGAGATGTGGCTGGCAAGGCTTGCCATCGGCACAGTGGTGCGGCTGGCATGGTCGGTATGCCTCGGCGCGGAGAAGTGGATGCCACGGTTTTCCATCGGCACGGTGGTGCGGCTGGCATGGTCGGCATGCCGCGGCGCGGAGATGTGTCTGTCATGGTTTTCCATTGGCATGGTGGTGCGGCTGGCATGGTTGGCATGACTCGACGCGGAGACGTGGCTGGCATGGTTTGCCATTGGCACGGTGGTGCGACTGGCATGTCTGGCATGCCTCGACGCAGTGATGTGGCTGGCACGGTTTACCATCGGCACAATGGTGCATCTAGAATTGTCGGCATGCCTCGGTGCGGTAGCATGAGAATTTATGGTTTTGCACATGTGATGTCAATTAATGGTAAAGGTTCTGCCGGGAAACATGACACATAGAAGGAAAAAAGGTACCATGGTAATTCTTGCGTAAGCATGATGATCGGTTCAATAAATGTGCTAATAGTCAATAAATGTGCTAGAAGACATGGTGACGTCACGCCATATGCAAAGTTTTACGATCTTAACCCTAAGCTAAAAACCACCATCAACAGTATTTTAATTAGTAGGATAATTACTTTATTGTTTATATTTACCTTCTGTTATGAGAATAATATATTTTCTTAGGCTAGTTTAGGAATGTTCTAGATTCCTAGGTTTTAAGTTTGAAGCTATAAATAGCCTATTTCTTTATCATTGTAGTTTAACTTGCGAGCTCGTTTAATAAAAATACCATTTGGGTTAAAACCAGTTTGTTTCTCTTTGAGAGATTGATCATCATTGATCGTTATTCGTTATTTTTCTCCTGGATTTAAGTTGATTATCGTTATTGGGTCCTTTTTACCGGAGTGGATTCTTCGCTTGTTGGTTTATTTCAAATTGTTTCCGCTGCGCTATACCATAACCTCTTTAGTTTAATATTAATGATTTTTTCTAGTTTCGTTTGAAATTTTTTTACCACCAATATTAATAATCGATATATTATATTAAAAATATATATATTTAGTTACATTAATTTTATCATTAAACAAAATACTTATCTCTATAGTTGTTTGAGAAAAATGAGTAACTTTTTGGATTACTACAACATTTTTTAACTTGCGGATGCGTAATATCTCATCAACATAGACACCTTCTTGTTGAAGCCAAAATATTTCCAACTTGTCGAGCATGTTTAAAGCTTCCAAGCTTCTTGGAACAAAAAATTCGAAGATATATATACATGCACTTGTACATTGGAACTATAAAAGTGTATATACATCATCTAAATACAATAACAAGTACATTGCACATACATTGAACTTAAATTTTTACATTTTCTATGGGTACCTCTCTATATTAATAATTTTTTGGATCCCCAAAAATATTAATATAGAGAGGTTCTACTGTATATAGGAAATATCAAGAGAAAATATCTCTTTTTTCAGATCTTTTTTATCTTTCTCTGTTTTATTGCAGACGATGAAAACTATGATGAATTTTTTTCTAGGGTTTTATAAAGATGAAGAAGATTGATTATGGAAAGGTGAGATTTCTTTCTGCTATTGAAGACGATGAAGATTGATTATGAATATTGTTTATGAAGATTTTGAAGATTGATTTATGTAGAATTTCTTTCTGCTGCTGCCGAAGACGATGAGTTTTGTGTTTTTTTTTTTTGATGCTGCTGTTGTTGAAGATAATAAACAAGGTAACGATGATGAAGAAGATGATGAAAATGATGTTGTTGTTGCTGATGAAAACGATGGTATTGAAGATGCCGCTGAAGTCGACGATGATGATGAACGAGGTTCAGCAACCCCTGAAATCAATGATGAAGAAGAAGAAAACAATGACTATGATTTTCTGATGCTGCTATTTTTTTTTTATGTTTGTTGCTGTTGTTTTTATGGATCTTTCTTTTGATGAACTCATGTTGAAGATCTACTGTTGATGAAGATGAACTCTGATTTTTATGGATTTGTTTGTGTGTTTTCATGTAAAGAATGAACTCTGTTTTTAGATCTTGAATTGTTAGGTGTTCATATTAAAGAATGAACCAAATTCTAGGTTTGAATTAGTTAGTTTTTGATCAGTGTTCATTTAGTCAAATGAACTCTGTTTTTTTATAGGTACTGTCTGGTGTTCATTTGAATAATGAACTCTGTTTCCATATAGGTTTTATCACGTGTTCATTTGAAAGAATGAACTCTGTTTTTTGTCATAATAATAAAGTTTTGTGTTGTGTTTATTTTACAAAATGAACTCCTTTTTCATATGTGATTTAGTTTGGTTTTATTAGGTGTTCATTTGATGGACTCCGGAGTTCATCAGATAGGATGAACTACTACAGAAAAAAAGTAAACAAAATCTTTTAGGTTTTTATTAGGTGTTCATTTGAAGGAATGAACTCCGGAGTTCATCCGACGGAATGAACTGACACAGAAAAAATAAGTAAGAATTAACATGAAAGACTACTTTGGTCCATTTAATATTTTTAAATAATTATGGATCAAATGAAAAAGGTGATTTCTGAAATGACTAAACACACATGGGACCACCTAAAAAAGGGCGAAACAATATTTTCCCCTTTCTAATTTTGATTGGTCTTACACTCTTACTCACACTTTTTTACTCCTTATATAAAAGTAAAGTATATGTTAAAGTTCTGAGGTACGAAATTTCTATCAGGGACGAAGCCAAGGATTGACTAACCCTGACTCTAGCGCCCCCTAAAATCCCGAAAACCATATAGAAACCCCAATTTTTTTTCATATTTTTTGTATTTAGCCCACCTAATGCATATAGCATTTAGTCCACTAGGTCCAACTTGTTTATTTTTTTTTGATAAAAAGAAGAATTTTATTGATTATAGAGCGGCAACATTGAAGTCTTTTGCCAGAAGACTACATACATTGTCACTGAAACTATCATAGAGTTCAACATCAGTTTCAGAAGTTCTAACTGATTTAGCAACTTCATCTGCAACCTGATTGTCATCTCTGCTAATGAAAGTAAAATTGCAAAAACTAAAAAGAGAAGATAGATATTTGATCTCTTTTAACAGATTCTTATTTTCCCACTGAATTAAAGAAATGGAACCAGTGATCGACTGAATGACAAGCTTGGCATCAGCTTCTAGATGAATTCTTGTTAGAGATTTCTCCTTTGCCCATGCAAGAGCTTCTCGAATCGCCATGCACTCTCCTTCTTCTGGGTTTAATATTCCATTTGCGAAACTCCCTTTGATGCCTCCACATGTACCTGTTTCATCACGAATGATTAGCCTAGTACCCATTTTCTTAGTAAGTTTATCATAAGAGGCATCAACATTTAACTTAACAATGCCAGATGCAGGAGGTTGCCAATGTGATTCAAAATGAAGTGTGTGTTCAGGTTCAGTGTTTTGTGAAAATAAATGAGAATGCAAGTAGTAATTTATTTTGTGCACCGAGTTAAGAGGGTTTAAAGTTACTCCCTGAAATATTTATTCACATCTGTCTTTCCAGATGATCCAAGCTCCAATCATTAAGGTCTATATCCAGGTATCATTAGTGTTGCTATTTGAAGAAAACCAACTTGTGCACCATTCTGATACACTAACACCAGTATCTCTGACAGCGTCAATGTTGATGTTTACTCCTCTCCATACTGCTCTTGCATGTCTGCATTCCTAAAGTAGATGTTCTATTGTTTCAGAATCAACTCCACAACATCCACATTGTAATTCTTGTTCTGCATTATAGTAGGCTAGCTTGTCCCTTGTTTGATTGATCTCCCTTATGCACTTCCATATGAAAAGTTTTACCCTATGGGTAGCACCAGTTCTCCACAGTTTCTTCCAAACAACTGAATTGATAATTCTCCCATTGATATTAACTTCCCTTCTGTTGTGGGTAAGCTTGTTGTAAGTACTCTTAACAGCGAACTTACCATCTTTAGCTGGCATCCAAATCATCTTGTCTTCCTTATTGATATCAAGGAACATTTTTTTAATTCTAACAGAAGTATTTGTGTCAAATAGCTGTTCTAACAGTGGTACATTCCAGCTATTGGTTCCTGGGATGAATAACTCAGCAACATCTTCATAGAATCTGAACAATTCACTAATAGGGACTGGAGGGGAAGGAAATCCTGGAATCCATCTGTCTAACCATATCTTAGTGCTTTTTCCATTGTTTATCACCATGAAGTAATGCTGTTGAACAACAATTAATCCTTTGGTGATGCCATTCCATGTGTAAGAGCAGTTTTTAGCTTCAATTTTCCTATGAAGTATGTCTCCATTTCTGAAATATTTACATCTCAGAAGTTGAACCATGAGATTATTCGACTCATTGCAGATTCTCCAAGCCAATTTTGTAAGAAGAGCCATATTTAGTTGTTCCAAATCTCTGAAAGCAAGACCACCAATATCTTTAGACTTGCACAGTTTCAGCCAAGCTAAAGGATGTGAACCCTTGTTTCCTTTATGCCCCCAAAAGAAATGCCTCTCAATGGATGTAAGCTTGTTGATGAGTTGATTAGGTAACTTGAAAGTGCCCATTTGATAAGAAGGAATTGTATTGAGGACATGTTTGACCATTGTTGATCTGCCTGCTTGAGTGAGAGATATATAATTGTATGTAGATAACCTTTGTTCAAAAGATTATTGAATTGCCTTGAAAGCTTCTTGTTTTGAGTGACCTATTATTAATGGGGAACCAAGATACTTTTCTTTAGAGTTCATAATTTTAACTCCAAGAATATTTGTAAGACATTCAATAACTTCTGGCTTTGTGTTCTTGCTGAAATGCACTGCAGACTTTTCAAAGTTTATAACTTATCCTGATTGAGAACTGAAATCCTTGAGAAGACTAAGAAGATTGTTGACTGAAGTAAGATTTTCCTGAGTGAAAATCAGGAAGTCATCTGCAAAAAGAAAATGATTAATGGCTGGTGCATTGTTATCCACTTTAATACCTTGAATACTCTTGTTCTGATGTGCTGCAACAAGATGCCTTGAAAGAAATTCCATGGCAAGAATGAATAAGTAAGGTGATAATGGATCACCTTGTCTTATTCCTCTTGTGGGTTGAAACTCATCACAAGGTGATCCATTGAGAATAACTGAAAGTGTAGGAGTGCTTATGCACTGATGAATCAGTTCACAAAAATCTTCACTGAAACCAAAATAATTAAGAACCTTGAGAAGAAAACTCCATTCCAATCTGTCAAAAGCTTTTGACATGTCCAACTTTAATGCAAACCATCCTATTTGACCTCTTTTTTTCTTCATTGAATGTATGATTTCTTGAGCAATGATTGTGTTGTCACTAATCAGTCTACCAGAGACATATGCAGCAAGATAAGGAGATACAATCTTTTCCATCAAGGGCTTCATTCTATTGACTAAAATTTTAGAGATTATTTTATAAGAGGTGTTACATAATCCTATAGGCCTAAAATCAGCTGCACTTATGGACTTCTTCTTCTTTGGAATGAGTGAGATGAAGGTTTTATTAATTTCCTTTGAAAAATATTTGGTTTCAAAAAACAATTTAACCATAAGACAAACATCTTCCCCTATAGTGTTCCATTGACTCTTGTAAAAGCCAGCCTGAAATCCCTCTGGTCCTGGAGAACTCCAATTTTCCATACTTCTTAAAGTTGAAAAAATGTCTTCTGAAGAAGGAAGGCTTGTTAGAAGAAAATTATCATCTGCTGTAATGGAGATAGGAAGTATAGAAAATAGATGCTCTTCAAGAACTGGATGTGTGGAAGTACTTATACTGCTGAAATGTTGAGTGAGATGAAAAGAAATGTCTTCTCTGGACTGCAGCCAATTACCATTGTAATCTTGTATTGAGTCAATATTATTTCTAAATCTTCTTCTGTTACATTTTGAATGGAAGTACTTGGTGTTGTTGTCCATTTCCTTGATAAAACTGTCTCTTGACTTCTGTTGATAAAAATCATTCTGATCCTTATGCCATTTGCTGAGATCATTGTTGATTGACACAATGTGATTATCTGTCTGAGGGATATAAGGTTGGGCTTGCAAGGAAGATAACTCTTGTTGAAGATTGTTGATCTTCTGATGTATATTCCCAAAATACTCTCTGTTCCACTTAGAGAGTAACTTTCTAGTTATACTCATTTTACTAGTTAACTGAAAAGCTGGAGACCCCTTAATCTCAGTTTTCCAAGCATTAGAAATAATATTAGCACAAGAATCATCATTCAACAAAGTGAGAAAGAATTTAAATGGTTTCCAGCAGTTAGGAGTACTAGAATCAGTAACAAGCATTATATGGCTGTGGTCACTACCTACTTGATTTAAGTGATAGAGCTTGGAGTTAGGGAAATAGATATTCCAGTCACTATTGCCTAATGCCAAATCTATTCTAGATATCCTATTCCCTGTACCAGTATTGTTGCTAGTCCAAGTATGACTTTTGCCTGAGTAGCCTAAGTCTTCTAGTCCACAATCAGTCACTACTTTATTCACCCAACTATCAATGTAAGAGGAAGTACTGTTATCATTATCAGTGAGATGGAAATTAAGATCTCCTAATAGTATCCATGGGCTACTATTATTCTTACTAATATCTAACACATACTGCCATTGGGATTTTTTCTTATGATAATTGGTGTGTCCATACATACAAGTGAGCAGATATTCTGGTTTACTATTATCAGCTTGAACTAGAATATTAAATATATTATTGTCTTTCCCAATTACATCACAAGAGAAGCCATTTTTCCAAAGGAGAACAAGACCTCCAGATAGTCCAACATGATCAATGAAAGCACAGTTAGGGTATTGATAATGTTTCAAGAAAGGTTTGCTTTTATCTTGGTCTATCTTGGTTTCACAAATAAAGATAATGTCAGGATTTTGACATCTAATGAGGTCACTAAGATGATTTCTAGTGGCTGAATTTTTGATGCCTTGAGTATTCCAAGATATGATTTTCATGATGTGCACTTTTTGTGAGTCAAAAGAGATGAAATGAAGAAGAATATAACTAGTTATGAGTGCTAAAATTCTAAAGAGAGTTATATGTAAACCTTTTGGCGAATGCAACCTAGTGTTTTTTTTAAAACAAGATGCAAAAAAGAATAGATGGCAATCTGTAAGTACCAACAGTAAAGGAGAAGTTGAGAATTTGAGTTGTAAGAAATAAAATATACCTGACTCTCCAGATGTGTGCTCAAGGTTTGATTATCCTTTGCAGTGATGGATTGGGAAGCTTGAATTTCTTTGCTAGTTACAGTAGTATCACAAATGGAGTTACCAACATGAGTGACTTCAGTTGTGGAGGTTGTTTCAACTCTACTTCTTTTTCCAAGTCTTCCTTCTTCACCAGCTTCCTCTTGAGCACCATTGCTAATTAAAAAATTCATGTTGATTATTTCCCCATCTTTGGGAGGGATGAATACTGTATTCTTGGTGTACTTCTTCTGTGAACTCTTGACAGCTGGAATCGCATTCTTTGA
Organism: Papaver bracteatum; assembly: GCA_023529315.1. Taxonomy (NCBI): domain Eukaryota; kingdom Viridiplantae; phylum Streptophyta; class Magnoliopsida; order Ranunculales; family Papaveraceae; genus Papaver; species Papaver bracteatum. Next base: position 497,784 of record JAJJWX010000850.1, on the reverse strand, counting down.
GACAGTACTAACATTTTTCCTAACTGTTTTTGGGTTCCCAAGAAAGTAAGGCTTGTCATGAGCCTTTTGAAGGAAAATAGATGCATCCTTACAGGCCACATCATAATGTTTAACAACATAGCAATCTGTGCAGATGCTTGGAGGTTGTCTTTCATAAAAAAACTTAATCCACTTGGTTACTCCAGCATTTGTAATTGCCTTTACTCCTCTTCTCATAGGGTTGGTAAGATCCACATTGACACAAACCTTAACTGGTTCTCCATCAGTTGGGATTGCATCCTTTGGTTCAATAGCAACTATATCCCCCATAATACTGCCAATTCTTGTAACTGCAGGTACATTCATATGTTCTGGAAGCAACCATTCGAGATGTATCCAAAAATTTTGAAATCCCCAATGCTTCTAAGTATATATCATCTCTGGTATGTAGTCATGAACAACCAACAAGTGCCTATTGATGTTCCAAGGCCTCTCATTAATCACTGAGTTTAGAAAATCCCAATTGCTAAACTTGAAGATCATAATATTTGGTTCCACCTCCACTATTTTGACATCTTTTTTAGATAAGAAAGGCCATGCGAATTTGATATACTTCTTCACAGCTTCATACCCCATTTTTCCGTTCATTATTATCTTGCCAATAGCACTAGCCTCCCAGGTACTTTCTTCCTCCACCACTTCATCGCCCTCAGTGTTAAAGACTATTGCTTCATTAGTATCTCCTAACTCTAGAGTAGCTTTGTTTGAACTTGCTAACAAGTTCTCCCATTTGGCTGGTGCTACCAGTTTCCATCTTTAATATGAGATCTGGTAAATTGGGACTTTTTGGTGAAGATGATAAATTGATTTGAAGAATATATAGAAAGGGAGAAGCATTATAGTTAAGGAGATATATCTTCCGAATATTTTCTGCAGGATTATAGCTCAAGTTTTGGTAACAGATTGATTGACTAAGACTAGTTGAAAGGAAATAAAATTGAGCGATAATTAATCAATGGAGTAATTTCCTGAGATTGAATTTCTGTTTCCATTTGTAACTGTTATCGCGGGATTGACGTGAATTTGAATTTGAAATTGCTCCAGGGCGGACTGTTTTGAATTTCCGATTCATCTCATTGGACCGATCCATAATTTCTTTCCATTGATAACCACTGTAACTAGCATAGATATGTCTTGATATCAAACGATTAGCAAACTTCCCAGCAAACGCATTGATCACTTGCACAAACGTAAAGGCAAACGCCATAATGGATAAACAAACCTGCACACACATTATGGAGAGTAGCAGGATAAAAAATTAGTTCCTCATAAAAACAATGAAATGATAAACAAAACTATTGAAGAATAAAGAAAAAAATTTAAAAGGCTAAGAAAAGAGTCAGAAGTGGAAAATTGAAATCTTAGTTGAAATCTTAGGATATAAACATGACAGTGAGATTAAATGAAGAGATTGTAGAGAAGAAAGTGATGAAAATTTTCATCCGATTTGACTCATGGTACATGAAACTTTTGACTTTTGGTAACCTTGGTAAAACCTGCAATTATATATTAATGCATGAGCAGCAGAAGAATATGAAATTTCATTTTAGCCCCCCTAAATATTTATTTCTGGTTCCGCCGCTGATTGCTATGGAAAGTAAAATCAAACGGTGATATCCCAAATCATAGTTTGGGATACTCTGAGACTTTGTGACTTGCTCCATGATTTGCTAGAGCATCCACACTTGATTTACCTCTTGATTGACGCGGTCTGTTCTCCAATTTGGCGGTGTTTACTTCGTTCATATACTTGGATTTAATCTCTAGTGGTAAACCCATTTACGACGCTCAATTAGTCCACTTTTTTTTTTTTTTTTTTTTGAATTGAATGCGATCAAGGAGAGACATCCCCTCATCCATTTCTATTCGAGTATCATGCATGCAAGACGAAGATTCAGGCATTGGGAGAACTGAACTAGGAAATTTATGCATATATAGAGCAAGCCAGCTCTGTTTCTTCATCTTCCCATGTCATTGGGAAGTAAAAAGTCCCCTAATATGCATGGGAAATAACAGAAATGAATGTAGATTAATAAACTGGAGATGACCATCCATTCAGTTGAAGAGCGATCTCTATATATATCCAAGTGTCTGGATAGTGTATTTTCATGCATTTTGTTGGAAGTTGGAAGAATAGAGGAAGATAAGAACCTTGTCTCAAATGTTAGTGATACATTAGAGGTTTTGTCAAAATATCATCCAAAGATTTCAACCTCTAATCCAGGTATTAGTAACAATGAGGGTGAACCAGTACTACTCATGCATCCATTTGTTAGAAGTCTACTAATTGATGATGCAAATCACGAAGACGAAGTCAAGAAACGAATTGTTTTGGGCACCTCATCATTTGATATTCCAAAATCAGTACTACAGTACTCCTGCAAAAAAGAAGAAGATCATAAAGCAAACCTTAGAGATCTTGAAGATCACGACAGGGTAGATGAATTAACAAGAGTGAGAAAGAGAGAACTTCTTGACAATGATGGTAATAATAATCTCGATACTAAAGAAGAGATGAAATATGTGGTTGCAGGAACAATCTCATCCTCGTCCGACATGAATATGAATAATTCGCAGTCATCACTTCCCTGTATTATCGGAAATGAATATCTCAATCATAGCGGAGAAGATCTGTTTGTAAGTTCACCAGACAAACAAAATGGATCAACTGCAAACGTCGAAGAGCTACTAGCAATACCAGAAAAAGAAGATGAGGAGCAGAAGGAAAGAAATACTTCTACTAGCAGTACTACATCTATGCGATGGATAACACACTACAATAGCTCTCAAAAGATACTACTATTTGGGGAAGGGGATTTTTTATTTGCATCTTGTTTAGCACATGCTTTTGCCTCTGCTTCCAATATGGTTGCCACCTCATTGGATTCCAAAGGTGATTTTTAATTTCTTCTTCATTTGCTTGTATGTATATATCTTTGTATAATTACCAAGTGATTTGGGCATTTAGCGGATTGAACTTAACAAATTTGTGCATATTTCACTTGATACAAGTTGATGGTCCTTAATCTGTCTAACCATAAATTCTCAGTAACACTAGACAGAAGGTTACCAAGTTCTAAGCTACACATTTTTGACCTCCGGCACCTTGGATGCTTGGTTTTGCATGAAATTGATGTTCATTTCATGGCATCAGCAAACTCAAAAGTAGTCAGCATGAAGTTTGACCGCATCATCTACAACTTTCCGCATGCAGGGCATTGGCGCAAGTTATGCGAAGAAGATTTTGAGCTCATCAGGTAAGTACAAGATTTACATAAGGATCATATATGTAAATTTAGATAGGCTGAGTAGCTATAGTGAGTCAGTAGCGAGTAAAGTCGCCTTAGGTGATGAATAAATGCCTGATTCCGTTCCACTGCCTTTGTGTGATGTGATTCAATTGTACAGGAGGCACAAGGAACTCTTATCAGGATTTTTCAAGAACTCCAGAAAGTTGTTGAGGGAAGATGGTTGTAAGTACATATTTCCACCACTCGCCACGTGTCCTCGGGTAAGCACGTGGAGAGCATGTGACGCGCGGCATCAAAAGACGATGCCACATGGATATAGCCAAGAAACGTGTACCGGCAGATCAGGACCCTCATCTCGCAGATCCAACGTCCGCAAATGAAGGAGCACCGAAGTAAAGTACCCCCGTGTTGGACCCAATACACCCTCGGAACTGCTTTATCCCATCTCGAGAGAAATCTTAGATCAACGGTTATGGCTCAACTGACTGACACGGACAAGACAAGGACAGGAGACAGTGGTCTGACGCGTGCAGAGGACCCAACCACCCGCATTAAACACCTGGGGAAGCACACGTGTCAACCAGCCAACGGAACAGACGATCATGCCTCTGCACTAATAACGAAGATACGAAGGGGGCATCGTATGAACCGAAGACTCTGCGTATTGGCACAAAACACAAGATGATAAGGTTACAACGGCTCCATCAGTGGACCCCATGGCGGAACCCCTATAAATACCCCTCCTCACTAAGAAAGGGGGCAGGTTGATTGGAGAAGAAAAGGAGAGAGAGAATTAGGAAGAGTAAGTAGCCCCCTAATCCCGCAGCCTAAGTTAACACACCCAAAGTCATTTGACTATGCTTGTATCCACTTTACATATAATAAAACCCTTCTTTTACCCCGTGGATGTAGGCATCAGTGCTGAACCACGTAATTATCCGTCTCATTTACGTTATGCACTTTACATTCTGCACTTACGTTATGCACTTTACATTCCGCACTTACGTTATGCACTTTACATTCCGCACTTACGTTATGCACCTTATATTCCGCACTTACGTTATGCACTTTACATTCGGCACGTTATATCATATTTACGGATTTCACTATGTGCGAACTTTGTTTGTGGACACGTACATACCATCGTAATTTACGTGTTCACAATCTGGCGCTAGAAACAGGGACTTTGTCCCGGTAAAAGATTTATCTTATCTTGTGATTTGAACGCTCTGGCTGTTCCGAGCATCGCTCTCTGAAAATAACGGTGCTTGGAAGCATTTTATGTGGATATACCCACGTATATTTCAATAGATCTATATCTTCGAAATGGTTTTCAAATTCTTATCTTTAGAAAATCAAGCTTGTGGACATACCCACGTATATTTCAGTAGATCTACATCTTCGAAATGGTTTTCAAATTCTTATCTTTAGAAAATCAAGCGTGTGGATATACCCACGTATATTTCATTAGATCTACATCTTCGAAATGGTTTTCAAGTTCTTATCTTTAGAAAATCAAGCATGTGGAGATACCCACGTATTTTACGGTAGGTCTACATCTTCAAAAGTATTTTAAACAAATAAATCCCTCTGCGGATATACTTTCCGCCATGTCCACGTTACTTTTATAAGCCATACCTGCTCATGTCCTTCTTTTGCGACACAAACCGAAGGAATCAAGAGATCCGATACCCGTGAAAATGGGAACAATAGACGGATAATCTCTTAAAACCTTAGGAAACTGATTTCTGGGAATCTACTAACGGGTTCCCAAAGAACCACTCTTTTCTTTTGTACATGGTAACTTTTTCAGAAAAGAATATCAAAAATGGAAAAGAACAAAGATGCAGGAAAAACGAAAGCCTCATCAAAAGAAACACCGCGGACAACACCGGTAATGACTAGGAGCAAGCAAATGGGCGAAAAGCTCAAAGCCGCAGACAAAACGCATAATGGGGAGGAAATCTCGAGGCCTTCGGACGCAACCGCTATCGCAGCGGAGTCCCTAAAGGTCACCGCTGCAAAATCCGCAGCATCAAAGACCGGGGCATCCAAAGTAGTGCCCCCCAAAGCGACCACGCGAACCGCATGAAGGGGTGACAGAGTCATGAGTACATCAGCCGCTCTACGGGATGCCTCACACCAATGAACGGAATGTACCCCTCCCGGTAAACCATCCGCTCCTAATAGCGAGCATACATGCCCAGCAGCCAGCGGAGCAGCTACACCCACAGACAGATCCACCTGAGCCCCTGATTCAAATCATCGACGAAGATCAAACGATAGCCGCGGAAGAGCCTCTGCCGGAAAGAACTCCTAATCAGGAGTCGAACCAATCTGCCCAGATGAGGGTAGAATTAGAAGAGTTGAGGAGATCCCAAAATACATACGCGGAGGCGGTAGCTCTGTTGGCACAGGAAAATCAGCAACTCAGAGCTACCCGTAGTAGGAGCATGGGAGTCCAGCGCGACGAAGCCAGCTCAATGGCACCAAGGCCAAACCAGGATCGCAGAATGGTGTTGTCCAACAACCCAAACCCTTTGAAACGAGGAGATACGATAAGAAGACAAAGATCTGACCCGGATTACAACCCCCAAGACTCGGACTACTTTGACAACGATCCACCGCACACCAAGCAACCATCTGCCCAGGAAGAACACCAGCGTGCAATGGAAGATCTCTGCGCCGAGATGATGGCCGAGATCAAACTACTGAAAACTAGGAAAGAGGGGGGGGGGGAGATTGGAGAAAATAATGAAGGAATCAAGCACTACCCCCTAACACCACACCTAGCCAAGGCTCTCATTCCGCAGAAATGCCCAATCCTGGCATTCGAATTCTACGACGGATCTAGCGACCCCGCCGCCCATCTTCGATATTATAATCGAATGATGGAACAATGGAAATATGACGAGGCCATATTGTGCAGATACTTCCCTTCAAGTTTGAAGGGATCCGCGCTCTCATGGTTCGACAACTTGCCACCAAATTCCATTAACTCGTACGATCAGCTTACTGAGAAGTTCTTAACAACTTACATGTACAACAAAGTGGTGAACACCGGAATGGATAATCTTTTCTCACTGGCAGTCCATTACAAAGAAACAATCAGGGAATACACGGACAGGTGGCACAAGATCTTCCAAGCCATCAGAAATGTAGACCCCGTGGTCAGCGTCAACTGCTACAAGTGGGGGCTCGACAGGATGAGCCCACTGTTTGTCGAAATCCACGGAATCGTCCTAGGAACCGAAGGAGATCTTCGAGTGATCATAGAAAAGCATGCCAGACTGGAAGAAATACAACGGGAGAACCCCAGAGCTCAGGCCCAGCGTCCCCCACGAACCAACTCTGCGGAACAATCCAGCAGACCTATGAAGGGCGACTTAGGTGAAAGACCCAACGAAGATAGAAGGGAACGCAGAGAAGATCGACGAGGGGATATTATAAAATTCTAAGATCAAGTCTATACGAAGATGAATGCCAGTTATTCTCGCATCCTTAGAGAAATCAAGGACCGTGAGAAGTTGGAATGGCCGTGGTCTAAGGGGAAACAACCCCTAGATCAGAGCATGCTAAAGAATACTGTGAATATCATTGTTTCAACGGTCACTGGACAGAGAAGTGCAAGAATATGAAGATGATGATTCAGAAGCTAGTAGACGCAGGAGACCTCCAACAATTTGTGCAGAAGAAGGGCGAGGAAGATAAAGCTAAATGAAGCAAGCAAGTCCAACTGCCCGAAGGCAATCTCACCCTTAACACCATCTCCTGATCTGAGTCCGTGGGACCTTCCCTAACGGCTCAGATAGGTAAGAGGTTGAGGAAGCAATTCGAAGACTACTGCGAGCTTTATAAAATCGACGGGGAAGAAGTGGATGAACACGAACATTGGATGGACGCGCCCCTGACTTTCAACACGGACGATGTAGGGGAAGACATGGAAGATCATAACGATCCCCTTGTTATCACTCTACCAATTGCAGGATGCAATATCAAGAAAATCCTCATCGACGGGGGAAGCTCCGTCAATGTTCTATTCTATGATACATTCAAACGGATGGAACTCAATGATGAGCAAATGCTATCTTCGTACTACACCATCTACGGATTTAATGGAGCCTCCATGAAGCCCTTAGGGGACATTATTTTACAAGTTGACGCAGGACCAATGAAGGTCGACACCCGGTTTAGCGTGGTGGACGCACCCTCATCATACAATGCTATAATTGGCAGAAGGTGGGTGCATAAACTGAAAGGGGTGGCCGCTACCTACCACCAGTACCTTAGGTTTCCAACCCCCTAGGGGGTAATGGAGATAAAAGGAGATCAAGTCTCGGCACAAGAGTGCCAAACTCTGCAAAAAACAAGCTCAACAACGAACAAGATGAGCATAGAAAGAACCGAAGATCCCGAAACAAGGAGAACGCAAAGGAAAAAACCATCAATGATTACTTAGAAGAAATCTCCGGAAAAAGCCTCCCAAAGGGACATACGACTGGGAACACGGAGGCAAGTAACCCAGCCACAAAGGAAAGCGAGGAGTCTTCCAAATAGCAATCAAATAAAATTCCTCTCCTGGGGGAATCAAAGCCCACGTTTACGCCTGTAGAGGATGTGAAATAAATAAACATAGGAACCAAAGAAGAACCGAGGATGATCAATATCGGAACACTGATGGACAAGGAGCGCGAGGCATCTTTAATAAAGATGCTCATGGAGCATGCAGACTTCTTCGCATGGAAACTAGGAGACATGCCTGGGATCGACCCAAAGACTATCCAGCATGAGCTCCGCATAAAGCAGGGCACACCACCCTACAGGCAGAAGGTATGAAAAGTCTCCTCAGAATATCACAAAGCCGTCGAAATGGAGCTTTGTAAGCTACTAGAAGCCGGATTCATCAAAGAAGCCAAGTATCCAACATGGATATCCAATATGGTCATCGTACCTAAAAAGAACGGCGGGGTGAGAATATGCATCGACTTCACTAACCTCAACAAAGAGTTCCCCAAGGACAGCTACCCTTTACCAAGCATCGATCAACTGGTCGAAGCAATCAAAGGATACGAAGAGATGTCATTTATGGATGGATACTCCGGGTATAACCAAGTGTTCTTATTAGAAGAATACCAACATCATACATCATTCTACACCTCGCATGGCCTCTACTGCTACATAAGGATGCCCTTCGGACTCCGAAATGCAGGAGCAACGTACCAAAGAATGGTCGACGCCATTTTAAAGCCATGGATTGGAAATACTTTAGAGTTTGATGTGGACGACATGCTGGTCAAAAATAAGCTGCGAAAAGATTATCATCAAGATCTGAAAGATATCTTTCAGGCAATGAGAGAACAAAACATGAAGGTAAACCCGGAAAAATGCACCTTCGGTGTCACTTCGGGGAAATTCCTCGGATATCTAGTAACAAAACGAGGCATCGAAGTAGACCCTGCCAAAATTTAGGCTATTGAGGAAGTTCCCTCTCCAAAGAACTTGAAAGAAGTATAAAGGCTCAACGGCTCCCTAGCAGCCCTAGGGAGATTCATATCCAGGTCCTCAGACAGATGCAAGCCCTTTTTTAACATCCTTAAAAAACGGACCAAATTTGAATAGACCGCAGAGTGCGAGGAAGCATTCAAAGAAATCAAAGACTACCTTGCTGGAATACCCATCCTACAAAAACCCGACCCCGAGGAGGTTCTTGCCCTATACATAACAGAAACGAAGAATGCATTCAGCGCGGTGTTGGTCAAAACCAACACGAAGATAGATCAGCCCATCTACTACGTCAGCAAAACTATCAATACAGCGGAAAAGAAATACACTAAGATCGAGCAACTCATCTTGGCGCTGGTATGGGCCACCCAGAATCTGAGGACCTACTTCCTAACGCACTACATATGCGTCCCCTGCAAAGCCCCGCTAGAGGTTGTCCTCAAAAGCGCGGGAAAAGCAGGGAGAATCGCAAAATGGAATACTCATCTCGACCAGTACAACATCATACACGAGCTCCATCATTCCCAGAAGTCCCAAGTCTTAGCATATTTCTTGGGTGACCTACCACTGGACAACGATGAAGAAATCCTTATTGATGGGCTTAACATATCAGGGTTACCCAAGGGCAGCGTAAGCAAAGATCCTGTCAATGTCCTCGAGCCGGCAAACCCAAGACAATGGGAAATCTTTGTCGATGGCTCGAGGAACAAAGAAGGAGCGGGCATTGGCATCGTAATTACTACCCCCACTGGGGACCGAATCATCCACGCGTTCAGACTAGAGTTCAAAGAACACACCAATAACATCGTCGAATACAAATCCATTGTACATGCTCTGCGTCTGATAATAGAAATGGGTATAACAAATATACGCTTGACCAGTGACTCACAACTGGTCATGAGGCAAATAGAGATGGAATATAATGTGTATGACGAAACCTTGCCGGCATACATGACTTTAGTCCATACACTGGCACATCAAATACCAAACATTATATTCCGGCACTTGAGCAGAAAGGATCTCAGGCACGCAGATGCTTTGGCATACATCTCATCTATGTTGAAAAACAAAGATATAGAAGCAATTAAATCACCAGGGTTTACGAGCCGTAAATCCCTCCCCGAGAGCTCTACGCTACGAACATGAAGCATAGCGCGGAGAGAGAAGTAATAGACAATGATGTGGGAGAATACATCGCCGACGATTTCCAAGAGGATGACATCATGACAAGAGCGGATGAAGACGAAGACTTCATCAAAGAAGAAGACTAGAGGTCGGGTATCCACCAATTTCTCAAGGAAGGAACATTACCCAGAGACCTAAAGCAGGCCAGGAAGATACAATCAAAAGTAGGAAGGTACGACTTGAGGGGAGATATTTTATACAAAAAATCTTTCCTCTGACCTTTGTTACGATGCTTGTCCAGATCCGAAGGCCACCTAGTGCTAAAAGATATCCATCGAGGAGACGCGGGAAATCACAGCGGGATGAGATCCCTGGACGACAAGGAAAAAACACAAGGGTATTATTGGCCAACAATGATACGAGACGCTGCAAGGATGTCTAAAAGGTGCGAAGAATGTCAGCGGTTCGCTAGACAAATCCACGCACCAGCAACAATGCTAAACTCAGTAGATATTCCTTGGCCATTTTCAGGATGAGGCATAGACATCGTAGGACCCCTAATCGAAGGATCAGGAAAAAGAAGATTTTTGATAGTGGCCACGGACTATTTCAGTAAATGGGTAGAAGCTAAAGCCTTGGCTAGAATCCGCGACTCGGATGTCTTCACATTCATCTTTCAGAACATAATCTGCCGGTTTGGAATCCCAGCAGAAATTGTCTCTGACAATGGTAAGCAATTACAAGGTAAAAACATCGATTTACTATTTGATACTTTCAAAATCATAAAAAACAAGTCAACACCAATATACCCTCAAAGAAATGGCCAATCCAAGGCTACAAACAAGACCCTCGCTCTCATTCTAAAAAAAACAATTAGATGAGCACAAAGGACGATGGTGTGAACAACTACATAATGTCTTATGGGCATATCGAACAACCCGAAGGTCAGCTACAGGGGAATACCCTTATTTGCTGACCTACGGAGCCGAAGTTGTCATCCCCACAAAAATCATCATGCCAACCACAAAGACAGAAGCATGGGAAAAGAACCTCACAACGGACATGATGCTGGAAAGGCTCGATGATCTCGAAGAAAGAAGAGAAGCAGCGCTACAAAAGATGGAGAATTACCAAAGAAAATTAGCAATGGAATATAATAAAAAGGTTAAACTTAGGAACTTCGTAGAAGGATAGTATGTGGTAAGAACCATACCCCAATACCAAAGAGAAAAGAAGTGGGGAAAGTTGGCACCAACATGGGGAGGGCCTTTTGTCATACAAGATATAGAAGGAAATGGATCCTATTACCTGCGCAACCTAAAAGGATAAGTCCTCCGCCATCCTTGGAACGCCAAGTATCTCAAGCCATACCATCCTTAGATCACATCGCAGCGTTACAATCGCGTAAAGAATACCAGAAGAATAAGACGATGCTTTTTCGATATGTTTCTATCTCTGGACGAGGAACATCAGGCCTCAGTAAATCAATGAAAAACTTTTTTGAATCGGTGAAAAGCAATCAGCTCAGGGTATAATACAAGGGGAAGACATCCAACAGAAGGAAATCTCCAACTATTTTAAGTCAGCAGGTCGACGGAATGAGGGACATGTACATAGCGACACCCCATATCCTAGAACGCTGCATCGACCCCCACCGTCTGGGAATCCTCTAATCAAGGATTATCCAGCGGGGGACAAGTCTCAAGATGTTCACGAAGGTACATACCTTCGGCATCGCACTCAAACATTAGGTCAGCGGGTCGATGGAATGAGGGACATGTACATAGCGACACCACATATCCTAGAACGTTGCACCAACCACCACCGTATGGGAATCCTCTGGACAAGGATTATCCAGCGGGGTCACAGGTCTCAAGATGCTCACAAATTTACATACCTTCGGCACCCCACTCAAAAAAAAAGTCAGTGGATCGACGGAATGGGGACATGTACATAGTGACAACCCATATCCTAGAACGCTGCACCAACCCCCACCATCTTGGGATTCTCTTGCTAAGGGTTATCCAGCAGGGTCACGGGTCTCAAGATATTCACAAATCTAGCCAACAAACGATGATCCATTCCATAAAAGTTGATTACAAGTTCAACAAAATAAGCAAAAAGGAAACAAAATAAGCAAAAGAAGTTCGACAGACACAGTAAAAAAATTTATAATCAACAAGGATCAACTTTCTATAACTGATAGAAGAATCTACTTAGATGACTCAGTGCCACCAGTAGGGCTTTCCCTCTGCAGCGAAGGTACGCTCCCACCTGAAGAAGGCCCCGAAGAGCCATACGGGGCCGAAGGTTTAGGATGACGAGGATAGCGCTTTTCAATACCATGTTCAGTCAGGAGGTCATGCTCTATCTTAGCCATCACCTTGTTCTTATCTTCGACCAGCTGACAACGATCCTTGTACGTAATAGCGGTATTACGCATCTCAGCTTGGGACAACATGGTAGATAGACGGTTCACTTCCGAAGAGGCCAAGTCAGCTGCCTGTTTGTTGGACGTAGCCAAGCCTTGGAAATATGAGGTCTGTCCCTCCTGTTGCACCAAGGAAGTGTTAGATTTCTCTAGATCAAATTGAGCCTTGTCAAGTTTTTCATTTGCAGCGAGAAGATGTCCCTGGAGATCTGAAAAAGAAAACGAAGAGTTAGAACAATGAAGCAATAAAATCACACTCGGCTAAGAAAATATATACCTTCGACTCTAGCCGAAGCTATTTCATATTCGTTAACAACCGCATCTCGAGCCTCGTCAATAAAGTCATACTCGTTGGATATTTTCTTATAATCTTGCTGAAGAGTGGAAAGAGAAAATTTACTAGCGTCTAACTCTACCTGCTTCATTGAATCCAAATGACGAAGATGGTTGACTTCGTTATTCAGCTCCTCCATTCCTTTATTAAGTCTGTAGATATTAACTTCGAGATTTCTCACGGACTCGGCTTGACGAGCTACGTCAGCCCGGGACGCGGATAAGGCCTTGCCAAGGGCAGAGGCTTCGTCCCGAGCATCGTCTCTCTCTTTGGAAAGACGTTGTATATACCCCCGCACGTCGGAATCCTGGGAGGAATGAGCCTGCCGTAGCTCTTCCTCCAAAAGATTCATCTTAGCCAACAAAGACGAAGCAATCTCGCGGGCTTCGCGAAGATTATCGCGCGTCCACATCAAAGTACCGTCAAAGAGACGACGATCCGCGTTATACTTATTTTTCATATCAACTGTCTGGGTATGCCGTAGATGCCATACCTCTGCCTTGGCATCCCACCGCTCGGCTTCACTCTTAAGTTTTTCCACTAGCTCGGCAATACGGGTCCTCTGTCGGTTTCTCTCATTTCGAAGCCATATCAACTCGGGGACTCCACCCACTGAAGATAGGGTGGGGATACTCAGAAGGAACATGAATTACTAAGAAGGAAACGACGATACAAAAAAAAAAGAATAAGGGACAAACCTGTGAAAGATGAAGCATCTTTTCGAACAGTCTCCAACTCACTACGCACCGTAGCAAGCTCCAAACGAATCCTCTCTTCCTCGTTTCCCAAATGCTCTTTTCCCTTGAGACGATTCTTCAGCTCACTTATCTCCTTATCTCTGGCAGAGATTACACCCTCGGCCACAGCCAACTCCTCCTCTCTGTGACTAAGCTTACCCTCTAACTTAAGGGACTTGTCCTTGAAAAACTGGTATAAGTTATGATTGCAGTATTCGCTCCTCATCACCTACGAAGAGCAACATGTCAGAACACCACGAAGTACCCACACAAAAAAATAAAAATAAATAAATAAAATAAAATAAAATAAAACACCACGTACCTCCAACATCCGCTGGTGAGGGTAACCATACTGATATCCATCAGCTATGGCCATCATGTCGACAACGGTGGCGGGAGGGTCAACCACTAAGGTCGCCTCCAGTGACCTCAAATTCCTGTCCCACACCTCTGCAACTCGATCTTCATCGGACAACTGCATCATCTTACGGGTATAAGCGTAGGAATCTTTCTCCCCAGCAACAACGGGAGCAGGGTTTGGGACGAACATCAATTTTTTTTTCTTCAACCAAGCATGGACAACGTCATTGCCCTCCAACATCAAGGACTGTGGGAAATCATCCGGGGGGGACCGAGTAGAAGATTCCCCAACAATGGGAACCTTCTCCGAAGCATCAACATGAGAGGAAGTCTGCTCCGGAGCTTTCCCCTTACCAGAAGAATCCAGTACGTCCCAATCATCGCTTGGGGAAAGCAGGGAAAAATCATCAGCAAAACCCATGGCAGCATTCGCATCAAAGGACTGCCCCGCAGAGTGGACTCGGCCAAAGGAGAATTCCTGGCAAACCGGGTCCCCACCACCAATGCCAGCAGCAGTATTATCCTCGGCATCATGACCACCAGGGGGACCCCTCATTTTATCACCATCACCATCAGCGGTAGTACCCTCAGCATCATGATCACCAGGGACACCCAGCGTACCATCACCATCACCATTAGCGGTAGTATCCTCAGCACCACCGGGGGTACCCTTTGTACCATCAACATCAACGACATCTACACGAAGAGGGGGAGAAGTTTTAGTACGTTCTTCCCCATCGTACATATCCTCATCTTCATCGAAGTCCTCATTAGCAGGACTAGTAACCTCATCTTGGACCTCTGCCTCATCAAAAACAATGGTAGAAGAGCGCTTGGGACCGATCTTCCTTTTCTTCGTCACCTACAGAGTAATAAGGGAATCAAATCAAAGTTCTTTCCTTGACTCGAAGATTTCCTTTGAGCAAAGAAAAAAGGGGCAACTAAAGGAGTAACGGATCCACACCTTCACAGCAACAGTACTCTTCGAGGAAGGGGCATCACCCGAAATCTCGTCATCAGTATCAACAACATCGAAGTCATATGGAAAATTCATACCTTCGAAGTTCAATTGCCAAGGGAAGTAATTCCCATAACGAAGAGGGGAACCTCACGAGGAACGCTATCAGCAGTAAGACGCCATCCGTCGGGACCAGGAATCCAACCCCAAGCCCACGGACCAATAACCTCGATAACAGTAGCATGCCACTCATAGTCATGGTCGCGCTTGATCCTCTCACGAGAAGGAAAAATATTCTTATTAGCAGACCCTTCAGTACCAGGAATATACTTCAGCTTGGCATCGCTAACCTCACTCAAAAGACGAACCTCGCCACGGGAAGCAACAATATTACGAATACTCACACTCCATGGCTTACGGTTCCTACTGTTGATATAATCCCCGAAAGAACTATTGAAATTCTAAGGGGTATACAATTCCCTCTCTGCAGGATTGGGGGTATATCAGGTCATCATCGTTTCTCCATTGCTGCGAAGATAGCACTCCTTCAGGGCGCGGAGATAATTCCCAGTCAACTATGACACAAAATGACTATGGGTATTTGTCGAAGAACCCTCACGACCGGCCAACACATCGTAATAAAAAGAATCACCTGACTTGTATAAAGGGAGCATAAGACCCGCTTCAAAGGCCCCCACGGTAGTCAACAAATGAAACTCATCGAACTGGTACCCCGAGATGAGATCGTAAGTAATGTCATCATCATGGGCATAAAAGCGAACATCAAAAGCTTGAAGTTCATGCTTCTCCTTGAACACTTCCAGATCAATGTGTTTGAAGGTAACTTTTTTCTTACCAACCGGGACGCTTCGAATAACCAACGCAGCGTCTTATTCATCAAGAGAATCCTGCGCGGAGTCTTTTGAAGGGCTCGTATCCAAGGCTTTCCTTTTCAAAGGCACATTCTTAGATGGCTCGACCTTCGAAGCACCACCCCTGACATATTTTCCTCTGAAAGGGACCGCCAGAGGAAGGGGAAGAAGATTCTGTTGAAACACCGGAGGAACCGAAGAGCGAAGGGGATGAGCAGCCAAAGCTTCAGTACGAGGAGCACCCTGCGGGTCCCTAGGCTCATCGCGCGGACGGGAAGAAGCGCGGGTAGCAGCGTATCTAGAACCAGGGGGTCCCACGGAGGATCTCCCGTCCTAGAAGAATGTCTATGACCAGAAGAGGACGAAACCCTCTGAGAACGAAGATCCACGTGCGAAGCCCTAGAGCCTCCGGGCAGAGATACGTCCAGGTCTCTACATGGAGGATATCTAGGAGGACTAGATGGCGGAGTCTGATAAGGAACCCGCGGACAATCGGCCATATCTACGGATATGCAAACAAGTTGTGAATCCCGCAGAATCTCAAGTGAAGATCAAAAAGCTGAACTTTCTAAAAAAAATCTCAAAAGAAAAAAAAAACACGGAATAAAAACCCGAGCCGATTTATGAACTTGTAACCCTTGTGTTAAATATACTTTGTATATGCGTTCTTCATCACAAGGGTAACCAAACAGCAGCAGAAGATGAACGGTTAGTAAGAAACAAGACCAAAAGTTAAAACCTTACCTGTACCAAGAGTTTTAGAAGAACGAGCAACAGCGAGCGAACACATGGAATCAAGGACAGGTCGTATTCAAGACAAAATAGCAGCAGGAAACAGTAGCAGCAACAGTTAATGGCGTCCAAACAAAATAAAGAATTTAAGCAGAGAAGAAAAGAATAAAGGACCAACAGAGAATGAAATTTATTTCACACTCTCCACCCTTATAAACGCCGCAGAAAATCGAAATCGTCTCTTCTCCCAAGGGGAAGTTATTGCAAGAAGTTATTGCGTAATGGGAAACGCACCCTAAAATCAAGGGGAAGTTATTCGGCGAGTGGGGAATATGGCGGTTTTCCTCTCACTTCAACTGACGCCCCAAGTCAGAAGAAAAAGGGCAAATTGTAAGTACATATTTCCACCATTCTCCACGTGTCCTCGGGTAAGCACGTGGAGAGCATGTGACGCGCGGCATCAAAAGACGATGCCACATGGATATAGCCAAGAAGCGTGTACCAGCAGATCAGGACCCTCATCTCGCAGATCCAACGGCCGCAAATGAAGGAGCACCGAAGTAAAGTACCCCCGCGTTGGACCCAATACACCCTCGGAACTGCTTTATCCCATCTCGAGAGAAATCTTAGATCAACGGTCAGGGCTCAACTGACTAACACGGACAAGACAAGGACAGGAGATCGTGGTCTGACGCGTGAAGAGGACCCAACCACCCGCATTAAACACCTGGGGAAGCACACGTGTCAACCAGCCAACGGAATAGACGATCATGCCTCTGCGGTAATAACGAAGATACGAAGGGGGCCTCGTAGGAACCAAAGACTTTGCGTATTGGCAGAAAACACAAGATGATAAGGTTACAACGGCTCCATCAGTGGACCCCACGGCGGAACCCCTATAAATACCCCTCCTCACTAAGAAAGGGGGCAGGTTGATTGGAGAAGGAAAGGAGAGATAGAATTAGGAAGAGTAAGTATCCCCCTAATCCCGCAGCCTAAGTTAACACACCCAAAGTCATTTGACTATGCTTGTATCCACTTTACATATAATAAAACCCCTCTTTTACCCCGTGGATGTAGGCCTCAGTGCTGAACCACGTAATTATCCGTCTCATTTACGTTATGCACTTTACATTCCACACTTACGTTATGCACCTTACATTCCGCACTTACGTTATGCACTTTACATTCCGCACGTTATATCATATTTACGGATTTCACTATGTGCGAACTTTGTTTGTGGACACGTACATACCATTTGAAGAATGAACTCTGTTTTTTTATAGGTACTGTCTGGTGTTCATTTGAAGAATGAACTCTGTTTCCATATAGGTTTTATCAGGTGTTCATTTGAAAGAATGAACTCTGTTTTTTGTCTTTTTCATATGTGATTTAGTTTGGTTTTATTAGGTGTTCATTTGATGGACTCCGGAGTTCATCAGACAGGATGAACTACTACAGAAAAAAAGTAAACAAAATCTTTTAGGTTTTTATTAGGTGGTCATTTGAAGGAATGAACTCCGGAGTTAATCCGACAGAGTGAACTGCTACAAAAAACAAGTAAACATATTTTTTTAGGTTTTTATTAGGTGTTCATTCGAAGGAATGAACTCCGGAGTTCATCCGACGGAATGAACTGATACAGAAAAAATAAGTAAGAATTAACATGAAAGAGTACTTTGGTCCATTTAATATTTTTAAATAATTATGGATCAAATGAAAAAGGTGATTTCTGAAAAGACTAAACACACATGGGACCACCTAAAAAAGGGCGAAACAATATTTTCCCCTTTCTAATTTTGATTGGTCTTACACTCTTACTCACACTTTTTTACTCCTTATATAAAAGTAAAGTATATGTTAAAGTTTTGAGGTACGAAATTGCTATCAGGGAAGGAGCCAAGGGTTGACTAACCCTGACTCTAGCGCCCCTAAAATCCCGAAAACCATATAGAAACCCCAATTTTTTTTAATATTTTTTGCATTTATCCCACCTAATGCATATAGCATTTAGTCCACGAGGTCCAACTTGTTTATAAAATTTCATTTTAGCCCCCCTAAATATTTATTTCTGGTTCCGCCGCTGATTGCTATGGAAAGTAAAATCAAACGGTGATATCCCAAATCATAGTTTGGGATACTCTGAGACTTTGTGGCTTGCTCCATGATTTGCTAGAGCATCCACACTTGATTTACCTCTTGATTGACGTGGTCTGTTCTCCAATTTGGCGGTGTTTACTTCGTTCATATACTTGGATTTAATCTCAAGTGGTAAACCCATGTACGGCGCTCAATTAGTCCACTTTTTTTTTTTTAATGTCTTAAGATTGTTGGGTGCAATAATCAAAAACAAGGGAAAAAAAATCAAATAAGCAAAAGTTATTGATACTTAGCTCCTTTATAATGAAAGTGATAGATTTGACGAAACGGATAAGCTCCCCTCCGCAACAGCAACAAGGAAAAACTTTGAAAACAGAGTGAGTCACGTGTTCAACACGTTGTCCTTAAGACATTAGCGCCCGGCTACACTCAAGAGTGATGCTATAGCCCTCACAGGACGGATATCTCCAGGATAAAACACCCTAATACACCTACTACTTGCATACGTAGTAGATGCTCAAACTTGAGCTTGGCAACTCCGAAAAAACCCTTAAGGAAAATCGCGAACTCATAAGAAAACATATAAAATATCTTCCCTTGGGGGTTCTCTAAAATATAGAGCAACCCCTTTCCCATGGATTTTACAAAAGTAGTGAATTTGTTTATATAATGGAACAAAACAAATTAAGAAGAGGAACTCCCCGATGTGGGACTAAAAAACTTATATAGTCTCTTAAAACAACTAAAAAGTGGAAACTCCACAATGTGGGACTAATAAGTTTTTTATTCACAAAAAAAACAATAAATTATAATTTTATTAAAACCTTAAAAATTAATTTTTAGTAATTGTTTTCCAACAATCCCCACATGAATGAAAACTCAATAAAAACACGAAAACACAAATAGATCTTGGTAAATCAACAACCCAATCTCCCGAACTGACTGAACATCCAGACAAATCGTGGGTGGTGAAGTATGTATATAACTAGATCTTAACCCGTGCCGTAACTGCACGGGATGTTTTGTTTCTAATGCGATATTGTTCACATTCTTCTTGCTTCATTTTATTCGTGAGTAATTATTTTAATATTCAAATAGGTTTTGGGAAACAAAATGGGTTAACCTGATCTTTTTATTTTTTTACTTAAGCATGTTATTCCAATTTATTATCTGGACGGACTAATAATGTTGTGCCAACATGAAAACAACAAAAAAAAAATACAGTAAATAAAAAAATTCCCCATTTATTTTTCCATCATACCATAATTTCAAACTTCAAAATGAATATTTCATCTAACAGTACATATACCTAAACTTCCAATCCAACTCCATGATGTTTATGAATACATTTGTTCCGAAATTATTGATAACTAAGGCTCTAAGGAGTGAAGCAAAAACCCATAATATTTTCCCTACTATAGATAAACACTATTTATTTAGTTTTTGCAAATTTGAGAGTTATAAAAATGAAGAACCCTTGGCTATTGGAAGGCTGAGATATACACATGTGAGTTGAAAAAATAAACTTATAATAGTAAATGAAATCATGTGTAAGATTATTTCTCAATCATATTGATAACATAAAATTGAAGAAATTCGTGGATAAAAAGATTTCACACCAACTATGCTAAGTAGTGCATGAATGGCATTCTCACATCTAGTGTTACTCAAGTAATTTGGAGTTTTAAAGAGCATAGTCATATTGATATTTGTATCTACATAAATTCAACTAACCTTCCGAAGAAAAATTATTAGTTTCAAGGTAGAGCCGACACAAACTTCTTTTGCCTTCAATGTATACAACACACATTGGGTTTAATCGGCCTTGAGATTAAACAAATACCCCAACATTAGTCAAATAATGTCTACAAATACGGGATTGAAACAAAGTGCTAATGGGAAAAATGAGAGGCTAACATCAGTTCTACAAAAAAAATACCCTATATGTATCAAAGTTTGTTAACCAAACATGTATTCAAATTAAAAAGTCATCAACTTAACACAAAAATATAAAAGAACCCAAGTTAAATCAATACTTGCATAAACAAAACTTATAAGAGAATTTTGTAATTATTAAATACCTTTAAAATCACTATTAGAGATTTAATTGCATGCCTCGTTAAAAACTACGGTAGGACGAAATCACCAGATTAATCTGTAGAAATTTCACTGGATATGTAGAAATTCAGAGAAGTTTACACTGGTGGTGATGCGTTCCATCTAAGTGTTGTTCGATTGATTATTTTTTCTAGAAGGTTTCGGTTTTCATTGGAGAAACCGAGAGGGAGAATTTCATTATATTCATTATCATTCAGAAATCCAAGACCAACTCGCCCTCTGCTTACGGGATCTCAATACAACCTTAGATTTATCTATAGGACGGAGAAACCTTTATACTAAATATGTAGTTTTTAGTGTTATTTATTATATAACGTCACATCCAAATGTTTTTTTATTCTTCTTAATTTTCATGTATTTTAACTGAGTTTATATTAGCATTAAGACGATCAACCACATTTCTAATTTATAGTGTTATCCTTTTGTAGCAGCACATAATTAACATAGTCAATTACTACTCATTAAAACCGGCAAGTACCACAAACCACCAAATATCACTTCTTTCTCCACCACCACCATTTTCCATCCCTCGTAGAATATTGGGCACACTTATAACTTTTAATCCCACACGTCTTGTATAAAGTTTAGATTTAACCAACTTAGGTTGTCAATTAATTTATTCAACTATATGTTTTTTGTTAATACTGAAAATCATGCGTACGAACGGTTACCAAAGATAGCAGTGGTACCAAAAACAACCATTTTGTCTTATATGATTTGGTATCATCCCAAAAGTATTTATTATCTGCCTTTTTTGATCGTGTCAAAAACAACCAACTATACTTTTCACAATACAATGTTACCCGTCATGTAAATATTTTTTTTATTTTTGATTCAAAAAGAAAAAACCAATACCACCGCCATTAAAACCATCTAGCGCCACTATTTCTTCCACCAAAACTAATGTTACCGCCTCCACCACTTAGTAACGCCTTCCACCGCTTCCACCACTTATTTCTTCCTCTACTACCACCACCACCACCACCACTAATATCTATTGATTTTTTTTTGTCAAAATTATTATTTATTGATGGAGATATGTATTAATATTAATTAAGGGATATTTATGATGTAAAATTAATAAATCATTTATCATGAGAAATTAATGAGACATCAATTAATAAAACACTTACACTAATTAATATTTAAGTTGAACAAACCATAACCATGGATTTATCTTATCTCTAGACAAATCACTTATACTAATTAATAAAACACTTATACTAATTAATATTTAAGTTGAACAAACAACCACTGTTGATTTATCTTTTCTATCAATTCCAACCAAGGTGGAACAATGGTTAGATGCCACTCTTATGACACAATAGGTCATGAGTTCGAACCTCCCTGTTATAATTTTTGAAATTTCATATCTTGACTTGAGTATTCATTATTAATTCATAATATTGGAATGAACACCAAGTGTGCGACTTGTAGGGTATGGCAAGGAGAACCACATCCTTTGATTTATCTTTGCCAAGGATAAATCCTGACCACCACTCAGATAGGCAAACTCTAGCGCCACTATTTCTTCCACCAAAACTAATGTTAACGCCTCCACCACTTAGTAACACCTTCCACCACCACTAATATCTATTGAAATTTTTTTTGTCAAAATTATTATTTATTGATGGAGATATGTATTAATATTAATTAAGGGATATTTATGATGTAAAATTAATAAATCATTTATCATAAGAAATTAATGAGACATCAATTAATAAAACACTTATACTAATTAATATTTAAGTTGAACAAACCATAACCATAGATTTATCTTATCTCTAGAAAAATCACTTATACTAATTAATAAAACACTTATACTAATTAATATTTAAGTTGAACAAACAACCACTGCTGATTTATCTTTTCTATCAATTCCAACCAAGGTGGAACAATAGTTAGAGGCCACTCTTATGACACAATAGGTCATGAGTTCGAACCTCCCTGTTATAGTTTTTGAAATTCCATATCTTGACTTGAGTATTCATACTAATTAATAAAACACTTATACTAATTAATATTTAAGTTGAACAAACAACGACTGCTGATTTATCTTTTCTATCAATTCCAACCAAGGTGGAACAATGGTTAGAGGCCACTCTTATGACACAATAGGTCATGAGTTCGAACCTCCCTGTTATAATTTTTGAAATTTCATATCTTGACTTGAGTATTCATTTTTAATTCATAATATTGGAATGAACACCACGTGTGCGACTTGTAGGGTGTGGCAAGGAGAACCACATCCTTTGATTTATCTTTTCCAAGGATAAATCCTGACCACCACTCAGATAGGCAAACTTAGCTAAACTCTGCTTTATACTATTGATAGCCCTTAACCCGTGCCGTAATGGCACGGTCCATGATGTTGGTTCATTTTTAATATATCATATAATTTGTGTCCCGAATACATATCAACTCCTTATGATTTAATATGTGTTTGTCATAAAAATATTTGGGATTTTCCTCTCTTTTTTTCTTTGTTTTTTCCTTTAATATTTTACCGCCGGAGATTTGCTCAAATGAAAGAAATATAATCTTAACTTCCAGACTCTTTTTTATTTAGGTTCATTGCTAATAATGAGATAATGCTCTACATGAACATAGTAATTTAAATACTTTTTGGAAATATGTCGTCAGCATTTCTCATCTCAGTGAAATCAACTAATCAATATCATCCATAAAGTCTCCACATGCTCCTATTTCGCTCCAGCTGACTCATCTATCATGGTCATGTTGTCGATACTCCAAATAGGCAGAGAATAGTATTTTTTTGCATCGAACGAACGATACAAACTATCCAATGTGACATGATTCTTCTGTAATTTTTCAACACCCATTATATGACAATGTTTAAAATGTGTACCCATTACCTTTTCGAAGGGATTGTATATATGCGAACCTCTGTCATTAAATCTTCAACAAAGTATTGTGCCCAGCAATTCGTCTTAACGAAGGTTTTGGTAACTTCAAAAGTCTTTGATATTTTGTAACTTCCGTATGTTCCTACCTTCACTTGGAATACAATCTGGCGACACATTACCTCATAAAGAACCTTGAACACATATTGTACTCCCTGATCCTATTTCAAATTAATAGGTTGTCAATAGATCATTTACCAAAAGTTGACATATTCTACGTTGAATATTTATAAAAAAAATTTTATGGTATTGTGGATCGTTGCTTTCTAAGATTATAGTTTTAAAAATTGGCCTCTTCAAGTCCCACGGCTTTCTAAGTTTATATATCTTGTTTGTTTTTAATATTTTAGTTAGCCATATTATGTTTGTTACTAACTTTAAACTTGATGTCATCTTCTACTGTGAACTTTATGTGATTTCAGAATCGAAATAGTGATACCTCTGTCATTCGTATCAAGTAATCTGTTGTATATCCCAACAATTCATCTACAACAATTCCTTTCTTTTGCCGTTTCTGGACCATCAGTAGCCATTATTGTCAAACGCAATCTGTCTAATTTTTGTTGATGTTATGTATTTGCAATGTTCATTTTTCTTAAATAAATAGATTGTGGAAAAACTAAAAAAAAACATAAGTATTACATCGGGTCTAAGTTACTATATCCAAAATACTCCGGACACTGCTTCTGGTGCCTTGTTTCCTCAAATTCCTCTTTGCATTCTAAACAGTACATGCAATACCAATCATTTGCGAAGTGAGCTATTTGCGCAAGTGTGGTAAATGTATCCCTTGCCTGTAATAATAATAACAACACGTTAATTTTTTTCAAGGCATCCAGTTGTAAATGGTATGAATCTAATAGATTTTAATTATACCTCAATCTTAGATATCACCTTCTTCTCACATAACATAGCAATTGAGGAAGGACAAATCTCGACCACTCTTTACATAAGCAGAGTTAGCCAAACTATGTTTTGCAATTGTCTTACGTGAAAACTATTATCAATCCATATTTTAGTCAGCTCCTATCGAACCCGATCTAATTAGTCCTATAGAAAGTTAATCTTAAAATTTTGACCTTATCTCTTGACCAAATTATTAAAGTATTCTCATTCATGTTCTGCTTTGTGTGATGTACCCATCTATGTCTACTCTACCTTCTAACCTAGTGAATGAAACCTATACATATTGATCCGTAATTTGATATTGTTGATTTGTCATCAAGAGTTCGGATGATTTGAGAATGTAAAATATAAAAAATATTCTATAAACATCGGAGGAGAAATTTAGATTCATGATTTAGAGTTTTTTACGATGATTTTGATGAACAAACATAATTTTCAAACAAATATTTTAGAATGCAAATACATTTTCCCGGTCAATAAGGTTTTATATCGGGAATTGAGTGAAAGTTGTTGTCTTTGTAGGTAGTTGTCGCAAAGCAACTCGACATTGATGGTCTTTTAGGAAAAAGAATGTAATAATACTTGAGAGGTCGATAATGTTCTCTTACGCGGGTACACCAATTTCCTTTATATAATACGGGTAATCGAACAGTCGTGATCATACTGTCTTATACGTTCCGGTATCATCCTCGAAATATTTGGTTTTTGTCCTTATCAATCGTGCTAAAAACAACCAATTACATCTTTCACAATACAATGTTGCATGTTTTGTGAAAATTATTTTTTTACTTGGTCAATAAAACTCACTAAAAAGCAAAAACTATTATTATACACTACTATTACCAATACCCACCATCATAAAAACCATCCACCGCCACTATTTCTTCCACCAATAGTAATGTTACCGCCTCCACCATTCACAAACACCCGCCACCGCTTATACTAACCATACTTCCACTACCACCATTAGAATTAATATAGTTTTTAGTAAAATTATTTATAAATAAAATTATGTATTTATGTTAGATTATTAAAGGGACATTTATCATAGAAATTTAATTAATCATTATGAACAATCAATGAGACACTAATTAATAAAACGTTTAAAAACGGTGAAGTTGAACAAACCCCAGCGGTAAATTTATCAACGGTTAAGTTAAACGATTTTTATCATAAACAAATCGATAATAAATAATTGTATATGTTCTGATCTTGATTCGAACAAATAAATAAATAATAAATAATTTAATAAATAAATAATAAATAATTTCGTTTAGTTATTACATAACATGGCAATTGATTGCACCAATTTTTTTAAAATGGAACTGTTTTTTCGAGATTATTTTAACATTAGAATGATCAACCACGTTTCATATTTTATAATATAATGTTACACATTTCGTGGCGTTACGAAATTAGCATAATATGTTTTTGTTCACCAATACCCGCCACCACCATAAAACCATATAAATCCACTTTTTTTATCCACCACCACCTAGTGGCGGAGCCAGTTGACTAACCTGGCTCTAACCCCTTAAATTTTTAATAACTACATAATTTTTTTTAGTTTATTTTATAAATAGTACTTTGTCCATATATACTATTTATGGTTTATTCCACCAAAGTTTACATGTTTATTTTTTTTTAATTTAAAATAGGCCTCCTCAGTGTCAATTTTTGACTCCACCACTGCCACCATCACTGCGCCAACCCATGTAGGTTGTGGGACGCAATTCTAATTTTCAATCACAAATGCCATGTATGAGGTTTAGATTGAACAAAATTTCGTCAATTGATTAGTTTCATATTTTTTTCCCGTGTATATATTCTTTTTTGTATTGCAATCAATTTTATTTTAACATTAAAAAATTATGATTTATACGATATAATACCAAAGATAACATGGGTACCATTTGGGTGATCCAACTACGATCATGAAAATATTTTCTTGTATGATATCATCCCTGAAATTTATGGTACCTTCCTTTATCAAAAGTGTTAAAAACAACCAACCACATCTTCCACACTACGATGTTATCGATGTTGTGACGACAACATAAAATTAATATTTTCCATCACTACTCACCAACATTCACCGTCACTACTTCTTCTCCCAAAAACCAGGGTCGGAGCTAGGATTTTGAGGAGAGAGGGAGAAAAAATTCTTGGAAAGTTGGATACATGTGAAAAATGGACTTTTTATCCCATTTTACGATAAAAGAACAAAAATAAATATAATTTTGCTTGGCTCCGCCCTTAACCACCACTAATATTTCGGCCTCCACCTCTTCTACTACTCATTGTCGCTAAAAATGTATATTAATATTATTTATCAAAATTACTTATTAATAGAAATAAATATTATAATTAATTAAGAAAATATTTATAATTAAAAAATGATTAGTCATTTATTATGAGCAATTAGTGAAACACTAATTAATAAAACACTTTATAATGAATAGATTATTTATTATGTGCAATTAGTGAAACGCTAATTAATAAAGCAATTATGGTATTTAAGTTGAACAAACCACCACTATTGATTTATCTTTTCTATCAATTCCAACCAAGGTGGAACACTGGTTAAAGGCCATTCTTATGACATAATAGGTCATGAGTTCGAACCTCCACGTTATAATTTTTGAAATTCCATATCTTGACTTGAGTATTCATTTTTCATTCATATTC
This sequence comes from Papaver bracteatum, assembly GCA_023529315.1. Classification (NCBI taxonomy): domain Eukaryota; kingdom Viridiplantae; phylum Streptophyta; class Magnoliopsida; order Ranunculales; family Papaveraceae; genus Papaver; species Papaver bracteatum. The sequence goes on along the minus strand of JAJJWX010000850.1, from coordinate 470,707 downwards.
ATAATATTTGAAATTGTAAGGAACGCCACACGTGCGAGTTGTAAGGGGTGGTGTGAGGAACCACATCCCTTGATTTATCTTTCCCACGGACAAATCCTGACCACCACTAACAAAGGAAAACTTAGCCTAGCTTTGTTTTGTATTCTTGACTTACAATTAAGTATGACTTATAATTTTTTATTGAAACTATTTAAAAAATAGGTAAACTGCTATTTTTGAATTGAATGCGATCAAGGAGAGACATCCCCTCATCCATTTCTATTCGAGTATCATGCATGCAAGACGAAGATTCAGGCATTGGGAGAACTGAACTAGGAAATTTATACATATATAGAGCAAGCCAGCTCTGTTTATTCATCTTCCCATGTCATTGGGAAGTGAAAAGTCTCTTAAATTTTGATATGTAGATCAAATTCAAGATGGATATCATTGATGTTAGACAAATGATAAAATCAAATCAATGATAGAATAAAACAATCGAGAAGAAATAAATCTACATACCAAAATAATAATGGAGACAATGTTTAACGTGGTTTGGTCAACTCGACCTACGTCCACAAGCAACCCCGTAGGGTGAATAATAATATTGATCATCAGAACATTCTGAGATAGTTTACATTTACATTATGACTCTTTATTTATAGAGTATGAATAATTAATATAGGATATTATATTATTGTCTATAATATATATCTTAATTAACTAGAATATGAATACTAGGAATTTAGCTAGATATTTGACTTGTCTAGAAAATTACCTAAATTACACAAGATCTTTTTATTCTTGGAAACTTAACTGATCTCCGTCGATCTTCTGATAACTTGAGTCTTGATCACTTCATCTTGACTTTGACTTCAGTTTGAATATTATATGGTCTTCATTTCACGTGTCATGTATAGTATGGTCACTTGACTTAATCTTCACTTCACATGCCTGACTACACGTTTACTTGATTTAGTCTTCACTTCACCATACGGTTGCCTCGGTCCTTTACTGCACCTCGGATACTTGTTTGTACCTTCTATATATTCTAATACCCCCCCTCAAGTTGGACACGTAGAAAAACGTAGTGTGCAACTTGGACAGTTGAAGAAAACTTGTGACAAACAATCTGAACTTCACCTTTGAACATGATACTTGATCTTCGGTTGTTGCGCTTGAAAGTTGAAACAAACCATATATAAAATAGTTTCACTGCAGAATATACGTTTTGACTTGTGTTGAAAATTAGCTTGACTTCGCTAAGTTTGGTGAGGGTCCACGATCCATACTTTTAATTTTTGAGAATTGACTTGCTTAGCCAAGGGATTTGGTTAGTTTAATACTAACCATATGAAAATTTTCATGTTGCATCAACATTGAGAAATATTGGTAGACGTCTAGGAGACTTTTCAAATGAAAATGATTCTCCTAAAGGAAACTATTGTGGGAAATAGTAATTATTATTATTAGAAAATACGATCGAAAATAGGAAATATTTTCGAAAATAAAAGATTAGATATTTTACTGAATATCATTTTATGATATAAAAATCTCGCCAAGATTGGCAAATAAAGAAATTCACCACTTTTAGCGTCCTTAAATATAAGGAGATATTTTACGTGGTAAAGATATAAAAATAATCTAAATGGAAATATTTTGTATTGATTTTCAAAAATACAGAAAATATTTTCAAAATAACCCAGAAATGGGAGATTTTCGTCCTTAAATTTAAGGAGATATTTTTATTCCATTAAAAAAATATGAGGTGTGCAGTAATCCTAAAAATATACCACAAAATATGGAATTATTTTTATCTGCAATAATCATAAAAATATACCACCAATGCCGAAATATTTTTGGTGAAAGGGAGACATACTTTTGCATAATATCCAAGCAAAGTATTTCGGAAAAGAAATATCATTGGATATATTATAAATGAATATCTTTCGGATAAAAAGATACTTTGGAAAGTAAATCAATTTCCAAAATAGGATATACAAAAATAAAAATATTTTCAAAATTGATAGTGAGTTTAGTTTTACACCTTTTGGATAGAAACCAAAAATGAAAGCGCATAGATGATCTCTGATGCGAAATGTAATAAATACACCCAACATGTACAAAGACTCTTGTTGGGTCTGACTGAGTTATCAGTCAACTAAATAGATGTTGACGTTTGAAAGAAAGTGATGTAAATACATCATTATCTTTGAAAAGAAATTTGAAGAATATATTTGCTCATAATAATCAGAGCTAATAATATATCGGATATTCTGAAATATATTTTAGCCAGAAACTATTCTTGAAACTAAAATATACTTCTATTATTATATGAGATAATAAATGACAACGGTGATCTTTGATATTGAAGAAAATAATCTTCCAAGAACACACGTGATAATGTTAATGAAGTTTTCATTAAGTTGGTGATCATACTCAAACAAATAAAAATAGATAATTTTGTTTGGACGATAAAAACAAAACATAACAAAGTCGGATAAGAACTTTGTTACATATATTTTATCAAGAAATTTGATGTTCAATTTAAAATGAAATTATTATTGAACATTAAAATAAATTGCGGAAGCGATTGGATCGAGAGCATCGCTGCTCTGATACCATCTTAAATTTTGATATGTAGATCAAATTCAAGATGGATATCATTGATGTTAGACAAATGATAAAATCAAATCAATGATAGAATAAAACAATCGAGAAGAAATAAATATACATACCAAAATAATAATGGAGACGATGTTTAACGTGGTTCGGTCAACTCGACCTACGTCCACAAGCAACCCCGTAGGGTGAATAATAATATTGATCATCAGAACATTCTGAGATAGTTTACATTTACATTATGACTCTTTATTTATAGAGTATGAATAATTAATATAGGATATTATATTATTGTCTATAATATATATCTTAATTAACTAGAATATGAATACTAGGAATTTAGCTAGATATTTGACTTGTCTAGAAAATTACCTAAATTACACAAGATCTTTTTATTCTTGGAAACTTAACTGATCTCTGTCGATCTTCTGTGTTGTTTGATCTCCGTCGATCTTCTGATAACTTGAGTCTTGATCACTTCATCTTGACTTTGACTTCAGTTTGAATATTATATGGTCTTCATTTCACGTGTCATGTATAGTATGGTCACTTGACTTAATCTTCACTTCACATGCCTGACTACACGTTTACTTGATTTAGTCTTCACTTCACCATACGTTTGCCTCGGTCCTTTACTGCACCTCGGATACTTGTTTGTACCTTCTATATATTCTAATAAAGTCCCCTAATATGCATGGGAAATAACAGAAATGAATGTAGATTAATAAACTGGAGATGACCATCCATTCAGTTGAAGAGCGATCTCTATATATATCCAAGTGTATGGATAGTGTATTTTCATGCATTTTGTTGGAAGTTGGAAGAATAGAGGAAGATAAGAGGGGCGTGACCCGCCATATGTTCGTGCTTGAAAATGGGCAACCTTGTCTCAATACATTAGAGGTTTTGTCAAAAGATCATCCAAAGATTTCAACCTCTAATCCATGTATTAGTAACAATGAGGGTGAACCAGTACTACTCATGCATCCATTTGTTAGAAGTCTACTAATTGATGATGCAAATCACGAAGACGAAGTCAAGAAATGAATTGTTTTGGGCACCTCATCATTTGATATTCCAAAATCAGTACTACAGTACTCCTGCAAAAAAGAAGATCATAAAGCAAACCTTAGAGATCTTGAAGATCACGACAGGGTAGATAAATTAACAAGAGTGAGAAAAAGAGAACTTCTTGACAATGATGGTAATAATAATCTCGATACTAAAGAAGAGATGAAATATGTGGTTGCAGGAACAATCTCATCCTCGTCCGACATGAATATGAATAATTCGCAGTCACTTACCTGTATTATCGGAAATGAATGTCTCAATCATAGCGGAGAAGATCTGTTTGTAAGTTCACCAGACAAACAAAATGGATCAACTGCAAACGTCGAAGAGCTACTAGCAATACCGGAAAAAGAAGATGAGGAGCTGAAACGACAAGGTTGAGAATAATAATCGAAGTTTTCTTATTGAAAAGCTTGAGTTACAAATCAGGTTTCCCTATGAATAAATAGGTAGAGATAAAACAAATCTACATGTAATAAATATCTTTCCTAACTAAGAAAATATATAACCATATATATAATATATACAATGAATACATATCTCCTAATACTCCCCCTCAAGTTGGAGCATGGAGATCACGAATTCCCAACTTGCGAAGAAGCATCTCAAACTGAGGACGTCCAAGAGCTTTGGTGAAGATATCTGCAAGCTGAGCAGTTGTTCGAACATGAGAAGTAACAATAGCACCAGACTGAATTTTATCGCGCACATAATGACAATCAATCTCAATATGTTTGGTGCGTTCATGAAAAACAGGATTAGCAGCAATATTAAGTGCAGACTGACTATCACAGTAAAGTCGCATAGGCTGAGAGTGAAACACACCTAGAGATTTCAATAATGCCTTTAGCCACGTGAGCTCACTACAAGTATAAGCCACGGAACGGTACTCGGCCTCAGCAGAAGAACGAGATACTGTGTGTTGCTTCTTTGTCTTCCAAGATATAGGTGAGCCTCCCAAAAAAATGAAGTAACCACTAAGTGAACGACGACTAAGAGGACAGGAGGCCCAATCAGAGTCACAATGGCGATGGTGAAGAGCACTATCTTTATGCAAAACAATCCCTTGACCCGGATGACCCTTCAGATAACGAAGAACTCGGAGAGCAGCTTCCCAATGAGATACCCGAGGAGACTGCATAAATTGATCCAATACATGTACCGAGTAACATAATTCAAGACGAGTAATAGTCAAATAAATTAAACGTCCAATAAGCCGACGATACTGGGATGCATTAGAATAAAGTGGTCCATCATCTAAAGCCAAACGATGATGTTGATCCATGGGTGAATAAGCTGGTTTGGCTCCAAGAAGTCCAGTCTCCGACAAAATATCCAAAGTGTATTTCCGTTGAGATAAAAACAGTCCATCAGCTCCACGAGATATTTCAATACCAAGAAAATACTTGAGACTTCCCAAATCTTTCATGTGAAAACAACGGCTTAAATATGCTTTAAAAGCACTAAATATGCTTTAAAAGCACTAATAGCAGCGGAATTATTCCCAGCAATAGTCATCCACATAGACTAGTACATTGATAGAATTCTCACCTCGTCGTAGAGTAAATAGAGAATAATCAGCATAAGACTGTATAAACCCAAAAGCCTTAAGAGCACCTGCAAGCTTAGCAAACCAATTACGAGGAGCTTGACGAAGACCATATAAAGATTTATGGAGTCGACACACCTTACCAGGAGAATTAGTCGAATATCCTGGAGGAAGTTGCATATATACTTCCTCATCAAGATCCCCATGTAGAAAAGCATTGTGAACATCCATTTGATGTAACTCCCAATCACGAGCAACTGCGACCGCTAAAAATGTTCTAACTGAAACCATTTTAGCTACAGGAGCAAATGTTTCATGATAATCTACCCCTTCCACTTGTCTATTACCAAGGACAACCAAGCGAGCCTTATACCGCTCGACGGTACTATCAGAATTATATTTAATTTTGTAAACCCATTTACAACCAATAGCCTTCTTCCCTGGAGGAAGATCAGTAACATATAATGTGCAATTTTTATCAAGAGCACCAATTTCATTAGACATAGCTACACGCCAACAGGGAAGACGAACCGCTTCAGCATAACTAGTAGGTTCTCTAAGAGTAGTAATCGCCGCCAAAAAACGAGTATGATTAGCAGAAAAATTTGCACAAGACACATAATTAGTTATGGGATAAGGCGTACCTGAGGACGTTGACAAGTGAGGAGTGGAGGAGCTAGGGTCTATTGATGTTACAGTATTATTACACACATAATCCTTTAACCTGGTATTAGGAACCCGAGACCGAACACTTCTTCGAACCGCCGTATCCAAAGTATCGCTATTAGTATCTGAAAACATGTTGTCAGGTATGCCATTACTATCATCTGATGAAGGAAGGAAAGCCCCTGACTGATTATTTGTAATTAAATCACCAGTTTTGTCTCCCTGTGCAGCTGAAATCCCAGTGACTGTTCGACTTCTGTCACAACTTGACAAATTCTGTACACCAGAAACTAAGTTCTGTACACCGGGAACTAGTGGAGTAAATTCATCTCCTGACACGTCTTGTGATGTCGTCCCATGTTCCCAGTGACTGTTGGACTTCTTCTCATGTTCTGAAACATTACAAGTCCCCACGTTACTCCCTCCAGATGAGACAAAAATCTCTGAATTCCCTTTAACTCTTGTCACAATGTGCGAACTCCCTTCAGAACCTGTCCCCATGTTCTGTGAAGTAACGACTTCACCTGATACCCTGCCTGTCACGTCCTGTGACTTGTTTATTATTTCTGAAGTCACGCCAGTACCACCTGACGCATTTGGAAAATCAACATCTACTGTGGTACTCCCCCTATCCCCCAAATTCACAGTAGCTGTGTCAGTGGATAATAAATCTGATTTCTCCGTAGGAAGCACCAACCTGTTATCCGACTCCAAATTATAATCTTCATTATTATTATTGTCTAAACCATTAACCGTGTATGGAAATTTGTTTTCAAAGAAAACTACGTCCCGAGACACAAAAAATTGTTTGATTTCCATATCAAATAACCGCCAACCCTTTTTTCCATGAGGATAACCTACAAATATGCAACGTCGACTTCGTGGATTAAACTTGTTTCGATCACGAGGAATAACACTTGCATAACACAAACATCCAAATACCCGAATATGAGTATAAATAGGAGACTTCTTATGTAACACTTCATATGGAGTTTTCCCATCAAGCAGAGTAGTAGGCGTGCGATTAATAATATAAGCAGCACTTAGGATGCACTCTCCCCAAAACCGAAGAGGTAAATTTGCTTGAAACCGCAAAGCACGTGCCACATTTAATATATGACGATGTTTGCGTTCCACTCGCCCGTTTTGCTGTGGTGTATCCACACATGAGGTTTGAAATTCTATTCCTTGCATTAAAAAAATGGAATTAATGGACGAAATTCCGTACCATTATCACTGCGAACCTGCTTAACTTTTCTATCGAATTGTGTCTTAGCCATAGCACAAAAATGTTGAAAATTCTGCACCACCTCAGTTTTGTGTGCCATCAAATAAACCCAGACACAACGAGAATAATCATCAACAATTGTAAGAAAATAGTGTGCACCACAAGAAGATGAAGTACGATACAGACCCCATATATCACAATGAACTAAACTGAAGATGTCATTAGCTTTATTCTCACTAATAGGAAAACTAGCACGAGTTTGTTTAGCCTTAAAACAAGTATCACAGGGTTCATTGAGAAACTTCTGACAATCAACTTTATTCATACCAGGAAGTAAAGAAATAATCTTATTAGAAGGATGACCCAAACGCCTATGCCATAAGTAATAATCTTCACCGGTAGTAACTCGACTTGCCATAATCTGCGCTCCGCTGTGGAAAATATAGACCCCATCTCGTTCCTCACCTACACCAATCAGCGTCCTCGTAGTGCGGTCCTGTATCACACACAACTTATCAGTCAAAGTAACAATACATTTCAGATCTTTAATTAAACATGCTAACGAAATCAAATTGCACTGAAGATCAGGAATGTATAAAATACGATATAATCTCATATTTTTTTCCAAACACCACATTGCCTTCACATGGAGCAATTGTGTACGTGCCGTTCGGAAGTTTTACGGAAGAAAAATTTATTTGATATGTTTTACACATAAACTCTTTACTTCCTGTCATATGCCTTGAAGCCCTTGTATCAAGTATCCACTTCCTAGAAATTTTTTCCTTCAAACCCTCCTTATTTGAAGAATTAAGCATATTCACAATAGCTTTCCATTTTGCATCAGTAAGAGTATTTGCAAGTTGTACTCGATCTTGTGCTGAAAGATATCTTCTAGTTGAATTCACATCAATATTCATAAGTGCGGTATTAACAACAACTTGTTCATCTTTTTCATATATATCACCATTCATTTTCACCGTAGAAATCATCATATTAGAAGTTGATTCTTCCCCAGCCATGATGCTAAGCTTTGGCACAAACAAAGGATAGATCCACTTCTGATTTTCAATATTTTAGGTTATTTCGATTCTGGCTCAGATACCATGAAACGACAAGGTTGAGAATAATAATCGAAGTTTTCTTATTGAAAAGCTTGAGTTACAAATCAGGTTTCCCTATGAATAAATAGGTAGAGATAAAACAAATCTACATGTAATAAATATCTTTCCTAACTAAGAAAATATATAACCATATATATAATATATACAATGAATACATATCTCCTAATAGGAGCATAAGGAAAGAAATACTTCTACTAGCAGTACTACATCTATGCGATGGATAACACACTACAATAGCTCTCAAAAGATACTACTAGTTGGGGAAGGGGATTTTTCATTTGCATCTTGTTTAGCACATGCTTTTGGCTCTGCTTCCAATATGGTTGCCACCTCATAAAGACTGACTGGACAGAGCAAACAAAAGCGGGGTTGCTTCTCGCTAGCTTGAATCACTGGACTAGTTATCGGTCGGCTAGCACACGAAAGAGGATTCCTTTAAGCGGTCTGCCCGCAGATGTAGGAAGGCTGAAATTTAAGCCTCTCGAACTGCGTACCAAAAGCAACTCTATTGTCGGAAAAATAGGCTTGATCAGAGCCGACTGACCCGCGAAGCTTAGAACAGACGGAACTGATTCCACCTTATCCAAATCGGAAGCTAATCCACCAGCTCCTTCCCAGGAATCTGAACTACTAGTACTTGGAGTCCATTCTGCCATTTCACGATCACCCGAAACTTTTTAACTTTCTCCAGCTGATGATCTAAGCGATGGAAAGTAGACTCGAGAAATCCAATCGTCAAAAGCCATCGGAGAAAAGGTTGAAATATAGCTAAAAACAGATCCAAGTAAAGTAATTCACTTGGTTTCTGCTCCTGATTCGCTAGCTAGAAGAACCCGAAATTGAGCCTGACCTAGTTATCGTATATGCATGGACTCGAACCCCAGACCCCTATAATAATGGTAGAGTAAGGGCTGGCCCCAGGAATTGACCGGTGGTGTGGTTGGTCGAAGCTCCAGTAGGTAGCCACTCCCTTCTCAGGGAACCGTACGTGAGACTTTCGCATCATACGGCTCCGTCCCGAGCTTCTGTCGTCGGCCCGACGAGCGATCCACGGAGCTGCATCCCTACTCACCTGGTCTATGCACATCGCTCTCCCAAGGAGGTTGGCCGCCTATCCTAGATCTTCCCATTTCAAATAAGAGCTTTCGAGCTATAAGCACTTGTTGATGCCGATGCGGCAGGATGCATTAGTTAAAGGGCAGGGGGACGGGAGTACAAGTTGTCACATGTTCTTCAGCCAATACCTTTGAGAGTAGGGCTAGCCGGGCTAAGTATAAGTTCCTAAACGAAACTTCGCTAGAACTCAAGAAAACAGGGTCCAATGAAGTCTGATACACAACAGAGTGCTTTCGTGCCTTTTGTCTAAAAAAAGAGAAGAAAGAAAGGAATATACGCGTTCTTCTGGATTATATGAACGACATGAAAGCTATTCTTTAAGACTTTAATAAACCCAAACGGGTGCCTCTGGTGGGCGGCACTGATCTTTCCTTCTTAGGCACCCTATCTCCTCGCCAACCTACTTTCTTATCCATGACCCCACCTCGTTCTTCTTTCAAGCTAAGCGCATCGCCTCACTGATACAAAGAGGAAGAACCTATTTGTCAAGGAAGAAAGCGCTATTCTATAGTGGTTGGCATTATTCGACCGATCAAGTACTGTAACCAAGAAGGATGTGTGACATCCGTACTGCTCATCCGAACTGTTATAGTCCGAATACTCATAAGTCCGATACCATTGATGTCCAATAGCTTTGATAGTAATGGCTGGATCTACCACGACCTCGTCCGCAATAGTAGCAACTCCAGCTCCAATTAATTTCATTCCTTCTAACATGGTTTTTCCTTCTTTGAATCTTGCTTCTTTTTGTCATTACACCGCCGCGTCCACTCAGAGGATCCCTCTATTCATCATGCTTGGGCATAAGCCCTAAGACATGGAAGATACTACGATCCCCAAGCTGTCCGAATGGCATCCTCAGAGAGGGGTAGATCATTACATTCCAAATCTATCTTAGGGCAAGGGGCAAACTTTTAACTAAGCGTATATAATAAAAACAACCTATAACGCTAGTCACTATTCCCACTGAGGCTAGGAAGTAAGCCCCACAACCCAAAGCGGCGAAGAACAAATAGAATTTGCTACAAAAGCCGGCTAAAGGGGGTATTCCTGCGTATGAGAACATAGTAATGGAAAAGGTAATAGCCAAAATAGGATTCGTTTTGGCTAGAGCGCCCAAATCCGCTATATATTTTACACGGGTTTGCCGTAATGCTGGAACTATGGCGAATGCATTTATGGTCATTGATGCATAAATAAAGCCTCTCAATAGGACGAATATTCTCTGTCCCAGTTCGGCTTACTCTCATCTGTTCAGCTGGGTACGAGCCAAACAAGGGCCAGACCAGAAACCAACGGAATGCTCGGCAGGCTTTTATGCCTCCAACCTATCTGCCCACGTGAGGAAGCTCCTTAGTATGAGATACCAATGTATGTAAACGCGAAAGCATGAATTCTGAGCCCCACTCCCTTCTAATGACCTGGTCAGATGGATCCTGCCGCATTTGATTACCGGGTAGAGTTCGCTTTTTCGTTTTAGCTTGGATACTTCAAGCCAAGATCAGGACGATGGGTGAGAGATAGGGGCTTGCGCGTCGTTATCAGTACCTGTTTTAGAGCGATATAACCTCGTTGTCCGCCTCTTAATGTCCAGGTCTTTCCGGGCTCATCAAAGAGCGCTTTCTAGCTTGATTCAGGATTTAGCCCGAACTCTTTGGCAGATTCCCACGCGTTACGCACCCGTTCGCCACGCCAAATGCTAGGCGGTGATCCGAACAGCTGCGGCTCCCCTCCCTTCTTTCGCTGGCTAACCTGAATAAATCGCTATGGAAGGGAAAACATATTGAGAAGGGCTTCGATTGAGGATAGGCCCAGTGATACCTAATCCTTATTAAAAACAAGACGGATCTGATCAAACTGTTCGTAAGAAGCCGAAGAATGGTTACTTTCTTATTCAAGATTAGAGCATCCCTTGGCTCAGCATAGTCTCCTCGAGAGCGTCCAGTACAGGAGTGCAAGACCCAACTTAGTAATCAGCCAAAGGAAAATATCATGCCATATAAGTGTTAGATATTCTATACGTGTTGAGGTAGCTCATGTGGCCAAGAACCAAGGAACGAATCAGCTGATATGATCCCACTTTCTTCAGATCATGCCTAATCAACAAGCGAACTCCTCCTCTTGGTCTACTAGGTAAAAATGGGGTGACAAAGAGATGCTGCTTCACCTGGGTTGGGCTCCTAGCTCGTGGGAAATTAGATATTCTACGATCCTTGCTCATTCGCTGGTTTTTTGGGCATTTCGTTACGGTTGCTTACGCCGATGACCATTCAACTGGGTCATCGCGTCCACATAATCGGGGGCATTGACCCCTTGTTCCCTTAATGTAGACAATGTGTGCTGTAAGAAGCCTACAGCGTCCCCACCTTCGAAATAGCCTCCGTTATGGATGCGTTCCGCAATTGCGGTGACTCGCGAATTAAATCCTACGGATTTAGGAGATCTTGTAACTTACAGACTTTAATGCCCTACACAAAATGGAGTAAAGCGAAGCTTTTGGATTCCAAAGGTGATTTTTAATTTCTTCTTCATTTGCTTGTATGTATATATCTTTGTATAATTACCAAGTGATTTGGGCATTTAGCGGATTGAACTTAACAAATTTGTGCATATTTCACTTGATACAAATTGATAGTCCTTAATCTGTCTAACCATAAATTCTCAGTAACACTAGACAGAAGGTTACCAAGTTCTAAGCTACACATTTTTGACCTCCGGCGCCTTGGATGCTTGGTTTTGCATGAAATTGATGTTCATTTCATGGCATCAGCAAACTCAAAAGTAGTCAGCATGAAGTTTGACCGCATCATCTACAACTTTCCGCATGCAGGGCATTGGCGCAAGTTATGCGAAGAAGATTTTGAGCTCATCAGGTAAGTACAAGATTTACATAAGGATCATATATGTAAATTTAGATAGGCTGAGTAGCTATAGTGAGTCAGTAGCGAGTAAAGTCGCCTTAGGTGATGAATAAATGCCTGATTCCGTTCCACTGCCTTTGTGTGATGTGATTCAATTGTACAGGAGGCACAAGGAACTCTTATCAGGATTTTTCAAGAACTCCATAAAGTTGCTGAGGGAAGACGGTGAAGTACATGTTGCACACAGGGATGATTACCCTTACAATACATGGGAAATTGAGAAACTTGCCAAGAGAGCTGGTCTTTATTTGATCGAGAAAGTTAAGTTTCGTCCTGAAGACTATCCATCTTACAGTAATAAGAGAGGCAGTCGCATCAAGGGCTGGGACTCATTTGGTTTTGGAGACTTCCCAATGACCTTCAAATTCTCACCAGTTAAGAAATAGTTGAACTTGAGCCAACAAAGACGGGCATAATGGAGAATGCCGATCTCTATATTGAATGTGACTCCTTAGGCCTACTTGTACATGTATTAAGGGTTTTATTTATGAGAAATTTATTCTTATAACCCTGGAAATTATGGGTCTTACTCTTTTGGTTTCAGGATTATTTAATAAAATTTGCAAATTAGTCTAGTGGCCCGGGAATATTATAACCGGTGTGCATATTGTATGCACATAAAATCAGTGTGTATATTACATGCATACTATAAAATATGAAGAATTAATTGGGGGATATGAGAATTAATTGGGGGATATGAATTACTTCCCCCAACCCATGGTGTGTGCTAAGGGGTGACTTTTGGTTATGAATATACTAAAATACCCTTCCCTCAAAATAAAAATAAAAACTTAAAATCAAAAAACAAAATCATATCCCCCATTTCCATCTCCACTTCTTCCCTCAAAATAAAAATTAAAAACTTAAAATCAAAAATCTAAATCATATCCCTCATTTCCATCTCCACTTCTTATTAATCTTATTTAGGGGTAGTGTTTTGAAACCCAAATATTCTCCATTCCCTTTCAAATTCTAAACTCTCCCCACTCTATATCAAATTCTCTTCACCTCACTTTGGAAACGAATTTTTTTTTTATTCTAAGTGATGAAGATCATCTTTGAAAGTGATGATGACCATGCGAATTGATGAAGACCATGCTCATCAGTGTTCCGGCATATGGTCTTTATCAATTCCGGCATGTCTAAAATCACTTCCATTTTGAATTTTTCTGTCTTTAAAAAGCTTGGTACAAGCATGGTCAGTTGATATGAAGACCATGCGGTATTTTTTCCGGCATAGGAAATAAATATGAAAACTATGCCGGAAAAAAATACCGGCATGGTCTTCATATCAACTGACCATGCCGGCACCAAGCTTTTTAAAGCCAGGAAAAATTCAAAATGGAAGTGAGGAATACCATGCCGGAATTGATGAAGACCATATGCTTGAACACGATCCAAGATGCCCGATAATTTCCTATCAATGCCGGTAGTCAAGTGAAAAAAATCAACATTCTCGATACTTTTCATTACGTTCCGGCATAGGTATTTAAGCAAAATACTATGCCTAACAGCAGTCTGTTCCATGCACGCTCGAAAAAACTATTACCATGCCGGTACCTGTTCAAAACCAGAAAAAAATCAACATTCAGAAGATCAAAACCAGGAAAAAAATCGTAACGAGAGGGCGTAGTGGCAAACAATTTATGAACATTTCCAACAATTGCCGGCATGAGTTTTTGGTTGAATACCATGCCGGCACCAAGCTTTTTCAGCTGCAACAATGGTGGATTCAAAGAAAAAAAATCAATTTTTCAACCTCTTATTATCGAGAATTATCTCATCACAATCATCTTCCCATTTTCAAAAAAAGAAATTCCTCTCAAATATTTTTTTCCCTCCTTCTACTCTCACCCAAACACAAATAAAAATACACACTAATTTATCCCCCAAATACTTAACATTTTACTAATTATACTTAATCACTAATCCTAATTAGTGGGGGCTAGATTAGGAATTAAAAAAATAATTACATAGGGGGTCACCCAAAATTGCTATTGGGACACCTATTTTGTCCCGTAGCTATATCCCCCAATTAATTCCCATATCCCCCAATTAATTCTTCTAAAATATGAAGAAAATTTAAAAATTTGTTTAAAAAATCAGTGTGTATATTTCCTTCACACTATAAACTATGAAGAAAATTTAAAAAATTATGTACAGAAATCAGTGTGCATATTGTCTGCACACTATAAAATATGAAGAAAATTTAAAAAATTACTTAAAGAATAAAAAAATTATATGAAATGAAAATTTGATAGTTGTATTTACGCTCGTTGTGTAGATCTTTCAAAAAGCTTTCTAAATATATAAAATTTGTCGAATTCTTACGTATGATTCGTGAGACATGTTATATTTAAGTTGGAATGATGATTATACCATTGAAGGATATAGTTTATCATTTGATAATATCATGAAACATCTTTATCCAAATGACCCTCCTTCTTTTTTGAGGGTCATTTCAATAATGAGTTAATTTTTTTAAAATTGAGTTTTAAGCCAAAGACCATTTGAGTAAGAGAGAGTGAGGAGAGAGTGCGACTTTGTACACCCGCGGGTGCACATTCCTCCCACCCTCATTAGTTGGATTTAAACGGAAATTTCTATTTCTCTTTCATAATTTCGATCACAAGAATAAAAAAAGCACAAGTTTCGAAACTTTCAAAAGCATACTTTCCACTTCTTTCTCTTTCTCTTCTCTATCTTCTGTGTATTTGTTTGTTTCCCTATCTCCTATGATCTTTCTTCCCTGATATAAATATAATGATCACCATTACAAAAAGGCGAAAACTATGCTGATAATTTGAAAATGAATAATGATACAACCATTTGAGCATCCGAAAACCTCATCCCTGTCATCACTCAACGTAACTCATGTCTCTAGAAACTCATAAATATTCAACATTCAATGGAAAAGAGACTAATCCAAGATGGAAATAGCTTATATTAACAAAAACTAATGATCCCAGCAACCTTCTATATAAGCAAAATACAGAGAAAAACTAGAGGAATAAAATAAAGAGAGTTAAATTTAATGATGAAGAAGAGTGAAAAGAGAACCGTATTGACCAAAAATCAATGCTAAATTTTCTGGTGGAAATTTTGATTGATTCGGTGAATGATACAGTAAATTACCTCTAATTAATGAGAAATTTTGTAAAAATTATTAATGCATCAATCGGTTTTTCCTGTAAACTTTGGTAAAATTTTGTGTTCTAATTAACTCGAAGAGCAGGTGAGCATAGGAGAGGGGTGAACAGATGATGAAGACCACATTAAGATGAGTGAGAGAAATGATATTACGAGAGAGAATAAAGAATAAATAAAAATGGTGAAGATAGACATATGTTTCGTTAATTTAGGCTACCAATAAGCAAGGGAGGAACGTGCACCCAGGTTAAGCCGAGGTACACAAAGTCGGACTCGTGAGGAGAGGGTCAAACACTTAATTCCCACTTTATTTATTTAATCAGCTAAACGTATTAACTGTTGAGAGTCTTATCAACTAAATGCTTGGTCCCATTCCATTGTATCAAGTCGGAAGGTTCTAAGTATGATTCTGAGATAGCTAGTCGTAGAGTTTTAGATATTTGTACTAGACCTTGTTACGGAAAACGGTGAAAACACAAACAACACAAAATAGACATGTTTGAAGAGTTTTAAGCAAATATTAAAAAAAGGATTCTTTTTTATCTCAAACTCATATTGTCATTTGATCGATTTTGGTTTCTATCTGTAGTTGCGAGAAATCTCACAACCACACCCTTAGTAAATTCTATGAGACAATCTAGGAAACCATATTGAAATACTCAAGAACTCTTATTAAAATGTTAGAACAAGTACAAAGATATGAAAAAACCCTAACTTGGGGAGCAAATAACCTTCTCTCTCATAAATTTCTTCTCTAAGCTCACTAAAAAGATCTCTCTTTTCTACAAAGGCATTTGGATCCTTATATAGGAGTTTACATAGTGGAGGATAGTTAATAGAGCCCATAATTTCGGATCTGATGTGCGTCAAACTCGATTGGACATTTACCTTACCGCATGATTTATTCATTGCCGCGTAGATCTTCACACTTTTATCGTGACTTTAGTGATGTCATCTGGTTCTTCATCTTGGATACATCGTATGCGTTCTTATTCGCGTACCACTAAATGTATTAATTCGCGTAACTAATGAGTGTGCGGTATTTTGCACACACACTATCAATTTGTGAATCTGAAAATCAATATAGTATCATAAAAAAGAAAAAGAAAACCAACAGTTTATGCTTTGATTTTTGCCAAGACAAGTGCTATCCTACACGACTTTGCGGGATGGCTTCTCGCAAAAGCGGCTTCTTTACCGTTGGATGATCAAATCAATGGTTAGATTCACATTCAGGAAAGGACCCATCACTTTCAGTAAGGGACCCACCATTTCAGAAAAAGACCCGCCATTTCCCCTAAAGGGTTGAAAGCTGTTAGATCTTGGTTTTAGCATAATCTAACGGTAAAGAAGTCGCCTTTACGGGAAGCCATCCTTCAAAGTCATGTGGGATAAAACTGCTCTCTTATCAATTCCCTTTTGAATACTTAACATTTTTTATAAGCTGCTCCTGAAAGCTGCTATAAAATGGAATTTAATGGGTTAGTGTTTCGAAATACGCTATCATTTTACAGTACCAAATAGGGATGCACGTCGGTCGGTCTGTTCGGTTTTCAGGAAAAACCGCCGACTAAACTGAACATGGTATGGTTTCTACTATTGAAACTGAAACTGAACTGTTCATGTATCAGTTCGATTTTTAAATGCACCGGCAAGGTTCGGTTTTTAACCGAAACCGAACGGTTTACTCACATGTACATGTACCTGTACAACCATTACATACTTTGTCATAATAAACTGCAACTGAAGTATTGAAGTTCAAAAACAAGTAGATATTAATAAACTGACACACAAAGTCTTAATAAACAAAGTCTAACAAGTCTGAAGTTCAAAAGAAAGTCTTAAAAGACCGCATCAGCATGAAAACCAAGTAATAGTTCAAAAACAAGTCCTAAGCAAAAGAAAGACAACATGAAAACCAAGTAAAACTGGCTAAACAAGTCCATCTCTTTAATCTTCAACCTTCAGATCACTGCATCGGCATGAGATTTTAAAATGAAAGACTGTAGTCCATCTCTTTAAGCTTCAACCTTTAGATCTTTGGCAATGGTCCCAAAACATCTGCAATACACATTTAAGTCAATACACGGTAGAAAAGAAATACATATAAGAAAAGAAAGAGAATAAAAAGTTGAAAATCAATAAGAAAAGATAGTTCATTACCATCCTCAATGCTAGTACTATCATCTGGTACATATTCAGATATGAAATCAAGAGCAATTGGTTGTTGTAACCAGCTTTGCGCACATAGAAGTGCCTCAACTGTCGTGACAGATAATGAGCTTCTCCATGGAGTAAGAATAAATGAGCTTCTCCATGGAGTAAGAATACGCTTTCCTGTATTGAATGCAGATTTAGATGCAACTAAAGAGACATGTATTTCCAAAATATCCTTCGCCATGAGTGATAGTACCCAATACTTAGTACTATTAGCCTGCCACCAAGCCAAAATATCAAAATCCTTTGTAGATGGTTCACATTCATCCCTCAAATACCTTTCAACTTCTGATCTTGGCTGAGTACAATTAACATTCATTATTTTCTTTTTCTTCCTTGACTCAAGCATATCCTCAATACTTACTTCTTGCACACAAACTACAACATCATCTGCACCTGCAACAGCTGTAGACCCAACACCTTCATCTGCACCGGCATTTGAATACATGGTCTTTTACTCTTCATACAACCTTCTCATATCTTGTTTAATATCTTTCAAAATAGTTGCAACCCTATACTCATCTTGCTCATACAAACATTCAAGATCAAACTTCAAACCAGCCTCTTTCTCTCGAGGATCAAGTAACTTAGCAAAAAACATAACAGAGTTCATGTCTTCATACTCACCCCAATAATTGTTGTACTTCTGAAAATTAGATCAACCATCCTAGATTTATGTGGATCTCCTACAGTTTGTCTTAGACATACCAGTTGTTCATGTATCAAAGATAATTGCCATACAAATTCATGTGTGGTGACTTGTGTTGAAGTCGAGAACTTAACTGTAGAATCAAAGAAAATATTCAAACATTTCACAAGATATTTAGCATATGACCAGTATGCAACATATGGATCATGGTGATGAGGCTTCTTCTTCTTCTTCTTCTTCTTCTTTATCTTGTTAGTTACATCAACATCACATTCAGACTCTATAGATGAAGAATCAGCAAAATAATCATCACTATCAATTATAACTACAACATCAATATCAGGTAAAGCCTCCTCAGGATTTTCCTTGAAAATGTACTTATCTCTAAAGCTCTTATCCTCCCTTTCTAACCTCTTAATAGCCCTTTCATATGGAATTTCAACTTCAAGCATTAGAAATGTGCTATTCCACCGGGTCTTCACATTTAAGAAGACCATTTTCTTACACTTATTCTTCTCTACAGAAGCACATTTTCGAAATTTGGCTAACCTAGAGGGAGAACCAGTCATATACTTTATTACTGACCTTATCCTACTAATCGACTTGTGATACAATATGACTGCATCTTTAACAACAAGGGAAAGAACATGCACAACACACCTCACCTGATAAGAATGAAACAAAACAATGTAACATATCAGACCAACCTTTTTACATTGATATTTATCTCTGCATAACTAGCGAAATTTGCAACCTAGCATGCGTATTATGAGGCTTAAGTTGTGAATATGGAAAACTTATCTCTATAAGTACATGAGAAAAATACCGTAGATGCGGTTAAGAATCCAAATAAGGCATACACAGTACAACTAAGTACCAAATTTAAAAACCAAACTGAAAGAAACATCGTAAAACTGAAGTTGAAAATTGTGGCAAAGATATCACAAACTGAAACTAAAAGGCATCTATATCTATCAACTTTTTACTTTATGACTAATCCCTTTTATGAGATTAGTCAATAAGTACCATACAAATTCAAAAGACCATAGATGTGGTTAAGAATGCAAGGTCAATAAGTTGATTTTTCATGCATTGATTTCTCACATGTTTTTCATGTCATCTGTTCATGCATCATGCATATGCTTTTGACTATTGAGGATACAGAGCAATATTGAGAAAATATATTGTTTAGGAAAGAGATCTTAGTAATATTGTTTCATGGGATCATCAATTTAGACTCATTTTTTGAACTCAATGGAAATCAGTTTGTAGGTTTGTGACACAGTATTGAAGTCTCAAGAACTGAAAGGTAAGGACTCAAACACTATAAAGTAAGGTAAGGACTCTAACAATGAAAAGCAATCTAACCTGCATGTATTGAGCTAGAACTGATGCTCCTGTCCAATTGATGACATTGGTCTGAAGATATTCGATTGCCACATTATTTGCACTGGCACTATCCAAAGTAATAGCAAAAATGTCTTCTAAACCCCCACCCAGCAAATATCCCTCGTAATAGCAAAAATGTCTTCTAAACCCCCACCCAGCAAATATCCCTCTAGCATTTTTCCAATATCCAGTCCACTATGATCCTTTACTTGGAAAAACAAAATGATTCTCTTTTGCAGCTTCCAATTAAAATCAACAAAATGCACTATCACACACATATAATTGAAGTTATTGGGAGAAGTCTATGTATCGTTTGTGAGAGATACTCTTTGTTTGTTGTCCTTGAAATACTTCTTCAATAATTCTTTCTCGTCTTTGTAGATGACTAAAAGATCTCTGTATATTGTCATACGGCTTGGCACCTTGAATCTAGGTTCTCACACTTGACAAAATACTCTGAACCCTTTTTCTTCTATCAATCTGAAAGGTAACTCATCTTTTATCACAAACTCAGCCAATCTCCTTCTATCTTTGTTATAATTAAGAGCAACTAGTTGGGAAGATTTCTCAGGTTTTGGGTTTGGAAACACCAATCTTTGTTGTCCTTTGTTCTTCTTGTTGGGATTCTCAGGACATCTAGTTAGATGTGCCAACATGATAGAAGTTCCATTTCCTTGAGTTCAGGCCTTCATTTTATTCTTGTATTGATTACATTCAGCTTCTTTAGGACTCGGTCTGATAAAATCCACCCATACTATAGATGTAGATCTACCCTTGTTCTTTGGATTTGGTTAACTTTTAGGTGCAGGGTCCTGTGTAGGCTGCTGCGTTACTTGTGTGGCAACAAATTCAGGTGTTGCAGAAGGTGTCACTTCAGTATACCCAGCTGCTATGGATAGAGAGTCTGGAGATGCAGTTGACATCTTACTCCTCTTGTCTTGCTTGATACAGAAACTGAACTTGTTCTAACCATTAGCAGTGCACCTGTGAAATGTAAACAAATTGAATCAATCAAACTAAGTTAACTCAAAAAAGTTAAACTATAATACTATGAACTCAAGTCATCATCTCTCAACAGTATTAGTAAAAAATCAGGAAAAACTTGAATCTCTGCAACATTATCAGTTCATGGCTCTTATCAAAGTTCATGGGTCTTACACAGATCTCTGTTAGAAACTAAAACTGAAAGAAACAATAACAGGAATAATCTAAGATATATAAACCCTAATAAAATTCCTCAAACACAGTTTCAAACAAATGGGTCTTCTTGTAGATTTTACAAGACACAAGTCACACAAATAGTCTAAAAAAAAAAAATCTCTGAAACAAAACAAAAAAAACTCTAGAAATTGAAAACAAATAATGAAAATAAGAAACACTAGTTACCTGATAGTCCTCAAACTCTCAACACAACTTTACTTGATGGACAACTCCAGGTCTCCAGCCGCTCCTCTCAGTCTTCTGCATAAAAAAAAAAGAGAAAAAGAAAAAAAAATAAAAGATAATCAAAACCCTAACAAAAATCGATTGACATACAAAAACTAAACCATATTGAAGTGGTGAAATCATATGTTTGATTGCAATCAAAATAAAACCTAACAAACGAATAAATAAAGAAACCCTAGAAATTGGAAAAAAAAAACAAATCAATCTAAATAAGAAACGAGAAGGAGAAATAGAAGAGGAAACTACTTACTAGTTACTATGTAGAGGTGGTGGTGCTATTGATGGTTTGGGTTTCTGAAGAAGTGGTGGTGGAAGCGACATTGGTGAGTGAAGAACTGAAAAAAGAAATGAGTTTCTGAATAATAAGTGAGACTCTGTTGAGTTCAAATAGTTAGGGTTTTATAAAAATCGATGGCTAGGATTGATTAGGGTAATAAAAATCAAGGGTCTATATTAATCGGTTACTCGGTTCGGTTTCGGTCGGTTTATATGATCAAACCGTAAACTGAGCCGAGAGATCAACGGTTCTGGTTTCAAAAACTGAGGTCGACCGCTGGATGTTCGGTTCGGTGCGGTTTCAGTTCGGCTTTATTTTCTCGGTTCGGCTCGATTCTGTGCAGCCCTAGTACCAAACACTTTTACACTGAACAACTTGCAACCAGCAGAAAGATGGTATCCCCATCTTAGACATGATATTTACTTTCTCGTTGGGGTTATATGTGCAGTCTTCCTTAATACAAATAGACAACCTCAACGGTTCAACCATTATGTTGATGCGGGGAAACTGAAATAGAGACACTTAGAGCATCTCCAATGATAAGGGTGGAAGTCATCCTATGTGGGGGTCTTATTAATATTTTTTTATTAGGGGTGATTCATATGTGGCTAAAACAAATGAAAATTTTATATTTTACCTCAAGTTTCATCTCCAATGCTAAAGTCTTCTTACCCTAAAATAAATTTTGGGGGGAAAAACATCTTTGAAGTTATAACCCAATAAAAATATTTTCTAATTAAAAGAAATCAATTTTGGAATAAAATATTGGTGATGTGTCAATAGACCCAGGGTTATGAAGAAGGTGAAGATATGACCTTTTCCTTTACCCCTTCTCATGAGATGGCATCCTTGTCATGATTTTCATTAACCTTGACCTTAGCATTGGAGATTAATTTTTGGTTTATAAAGTATTAAATCATAGGTGTCATGTCTTTTTAAGACCTCCACCCCTTGCATTGGAGATGCTCTTAGGATTTCGTCTTGCAATGTGTATATGCATGCATGATGCACAAAGATAGATTTGCTTCTTCAGTTTTACCTCCTCTCTCGGTAAGTGAGAAGTCTTTTAATCCATTCTTATGGAAACTTATCAAAATGAATTGATGGAAGAAGTGTAAAAGGTAGTGAAGACCATTGACCCAATAAGTGACCATTATTGTATTTAAATCTACACCCATATAAGATAGTTTGCTGGGTGATGAAAGAAGAAGAAGATAAATTTGAATTAGTCAGTTGTACAAGCAAATGGACAGTAATGCTACTACCCAAAGATGGATAACACATTACAACAACTCTCATAAGATACTACTAGTTGGAGAAGGAGATTTTTCATTCTCAACTTGTTTTGCTAGGGCTTTTTGCTCTGCTTCCAATATGGTAGCCACCACTATAGATTCTGAAGGTTACCCTTTCTTTTAATTTACTTTTCTTCTTTTGTAAGCATGGCTTTATCGTTGTTTATATGTACCTTATTACTGCAGCGTTATTAATAGTCGTTAATGTATGCTAAATTCAGAAACAAATGTCTGTTAAATTCAGAGACACTGTATACAAGGTTACCAAGTTCTGAGTTAAATATCAAACACCTCCGGAGCATGGGATGCTTGGTTCTGCACAATGTGGATGTTAATTTCATGGCGTTATCATCTTCATACCCAGTATTAACCCGCATGAAGTTCAACCTTATAGTCTACAACTTTCCTCATGCAGGACATTTCTAAGTGAGAGAAAATCGTCCCTGCGTCATTCAGTAAGTCCTGACAAACCTATTGGAAACTTTTTTCATTTGAATGATATAAAGGAAGTTAATCCAGTTGCCCTTAATTTTTATTGTGTTTACTACAAGAGTTACAAGAATCTCTTATCAGGGTTTTTCAAGAGTTCAAGTAAGATGTTGAAAAAAGATGGTGAAGTTCATGTTGCACACAGGGATGACCACCCTTACAATATATGGGAAATCGAAGAACTTGCTAATGAAGCCGGTCTTATATTGATAGCAAAAGTAGATTTTCGCTCATCCCAGTATGTGGGTTACAATAGAAAAAGAGGCAGTAGCGTCAGAAGTAATGGTAGCTTCCCTCTCGGAAACTGCCCAAAGACCTTCAAATTATCCTTAAAATCAAGTTAATCACATCATTCTTGAATATATTTACAGGGATTAAGAGACTTTTGATTTGGATCTCTGCTTTTTTATCTGGCGTACTGTTCTTATGGGTTATGAATCATTTTATTATTATTATTAATCATTCCATTTTAATTCTTTGTTGCATTTTTTATTTTTTTTTCCATTATTTAGATGTTTATGAGTCTTAATACATAAAAAATGACAAAAAAAAACGACTACTTTATAAAAGAATCCTAATTTTGGGGCTGGTAGGGGGTGAGTTTTTGGGGCTAAAATGCTTTGTGTATCCAAGTAATGGATAGGGGGAGATCTCAAGTGATTAAAAAGTCAGATTTACCCTTTCCTAATAAATCAATTTTAGAAACAAATCTTATATAATTAAAACCTATTCCTAATTCAAGCCCCAAAATCTATACAAATCTATACTAACGACGAGGATGATTGGATCAGTCTTTACCAAACTCCCGATAATTGTTCATCATCTTCTGAGGAAGTTCCTTCGATTATTGGTCGTAGTGGATGATTGTAGGTTATGTACTTGTTTAAGTCATTCCAGCTTATGTTTATTCAGACTTTTAGCATGTTTTAAGTTATGGATTTCGGTGATTTACTTTTCAGACTTACTTTTCATTATGCAGACTTAACTTTGAATGAATGGATACTAGTGTTTTGATTCTAAATGTATCCGATTCTTGTTTAAGTATAATATGATACTAATTACGGCTAGGATTTCCAGCCGTAAGTTAAATTAACGGTTAGGATTACCATCCATAAAACTGACAATACCCATATTTACGGGGAGAAATCCTGGCCGTAATTGGTTTTACGGTTTGGTTTCTCAGTTGTAACAAAGTTTAATCTGAAACTGATATTTCAGGAAGAGTTACGGCTTGGATTACCAGCCGTAAAACTGACAGCACCCATATTTACGGGGAGAAATCCTGGCCGTAATTGGTTTTACGGTTTGGTTTCTCAGCTGTAACAAAGTATAATCTGAAACTGATATTTCAGGAAGAGTTACGGCTTGGATTACCAGCCGTAAAAATGACAACACCCATATTTACGGGGATAAATCCTGGCCGTAATTGGTTTTACGGTTTGGTTTCTTAGCCGTAACAAAGTATAATCTGAAATTGATATTCCAGGAAGAGTTACGTCCAGGATTACCAGCCATAAATCTGACAGTACCCAGAAATATGGGTAGGATTCCTAGATGTTACTGAGTTTCGATTAGGTTTCCCAGGCGTGATGCAGAATAACAGCTCACTTGGGTCATTACGGCTAGTTCATGTCAGTGTATGACCTGGCCGTAAATACCTCTAAATAACCACATTTTTATCATATTATCATTACAAACACATAATAAGAGTAAAACTAGATTCTTCGTATATAATGAGTGATTCAAAATACATAGGTTCACACCATATTGTTATCATATTATCATTTTAATCACCACCCTACAAATTTTTTTTTTATCATATACCTTCACACGACATTTAATCATAGTCATCCTCATCGGAACTCATTAGTACACACAACTGTAATGCCTCCCACAAATGAAATCTTTCCTCGAACCTATGACACCAACCCATTGGTATTTCTCCGTCACATCCCTCTACCTTCCTTAATGGAGGTAATGGGCATCCATCTTTCAATTGGAGGCAGATATAATGGGTCATCATCACGAACCCCATGATGACTATCTTTGAAGATTCTTCTTCGGTAAAAATACGTCTTGTTGGTGCGTATGTAACACTATGTGCATAGGAGATTGAATGAATAACATAATGGAATGTGTTGGCGAGTAGATGTCCACATATTGGCATTCTCATCCAATATTCACTTGTCAATGTATTGTTGCCCATTAAACGTCGTTCAAATGCTTTGAACTCATCGTTTAGCATCGCCTCCGTGTCATTTCTTTCGAAGCTCATCATTGGCTTGTAGAAATCGGGGAAACCACGTAGTTCAAGAAAACACTTTTTCCTTACATAAGTAATTTGGTCGTCACCCCATTATTTTGCCTCCTCAAAAGGTCCGAGTTGATCTACGAACACATGGTAACCACAATTTCCGTCGCCCTCAACATTGTCGGTGGACTTGATGTACTGATAAATAAAATATGGTATAAAGTGCTTGTAATTTTTGTATATCATTTAAGTAGGTCGGATATAATTACCTTCATCATCTATAGGGGTGATTTCATCGGACCTACATCCAAAAAAACCATCTCTTTCTCACCATCAAGGTTACTAACAACTCTTTGTGGGGTGATTTGCGATGGTTCGACCATCGGTACTTTTTATTTGACATCATTACCTCGGCTTATTGCTAATTGCTTAATACCGACCGAACCACCAACTTTTCTTTGGATACTACTATCTTCTTTTGTTGTTGAACCTTGTTGGGATGAAACTACCGAGTCTTTAATTTTTGACTCCACTATTAATTTTTCTTTTTGAATTCTTTTGAGATGCAACAACCACATTCTTCTTGCGTATTTTTACCTTCGTTCCATTAGCTCGGCTTAGTCCTCCTTTTTCCATTTCCTTTCGTTTAAGGGTGTACAACTCGTTTAACTTCTCAAAACTCTAAAGATCTCTTCACATTGAAGGAGTCGATTATGGACCCTCCCAAACCTTTCTCTTAGATTCTGCCCTTTCCTGTTTCTTTGCTATCTTCTTCGAAGGCCTACCCTTGCCTTTCCACTTGTTAGGTTCTAAAATATCATCTCTAGTGAATGGACGGTTTAATTTCCACATTTCATACAACCAAAGTTGTCTTTGCGCCGGTAGTAAAGAAGCATACTTCACAAAAAGTTCCTGGTATACCTCTGTGTCGCAAAACACGTCCCCAAAACCTTTATCTGGTGATGGATCTTTAAAATCTAGTTTTTTCCAAAATAGATCTATATCTTGGATCAGAATCATCCTTGCGGGATAATTTGCTACCGCATGCCTACATGGGAGCCCCATAACCAACTTAATGGGACAATTACATCTCATTCCCGGTGGAAATTTGTGTTCCTCCCAAGCCTCCACTTCCGTTATCATTTTTAGGATTGCCCATTGAGAAACATATAAACTTGTTCCTCGGAGCCAAGGGCTTTCCCGGTAGTCGGCAACCAATCTAGATCGGCTCTTTTCAAATTCCCCTTTAATTCTATCGAGATCACGCTTGAAATACTCGACCATAGCTTCAAAAACAACAACGAATCCACCATCACAACCATTTAACTTACTCTTGAATCGATAGTGAGCCGACTCTACCGTGCTTGTGGCATGATTGTCATAATGTCTATAACAGTTTACCCATGCACTAACAAACTTTTCTTTGTGGGGATCCAATAACTCGTTCTTCAAGTATGTTATAACATCCCGGTAAGTTGACCATTTTTCCATTACAAAACTCTCCCTTTGGAAATATAATGGTTCCGTGAGCGACTATATTAGTTGTTCCCAATCATCTTGAAAATACGCCCAAAGCACCTCGGCTATCTTGTCATTCATCTCAAACTTTTCTTTTTCTTCTTGTTGTTTCTCCAACGGTAGATTTTAATCCTCTCCATCTCAGTCTTCTTTGCTGGCCATATAACCATCTTGAAATTAGTTTGCACATTATTCCATATATGAAACGTGCAAATATGATGACGCGCGTAGGGGAAAACGCGGGGTTTGGCCCACATCAATGCTTGTTCCTTATCCGTAATCAACACCCGTGGAGTA
The DNA here is from genome assembly GCA_023529315.1 of Papaver bracteatum. Lineage (NCBI taxonomy): Eukaryota > Viridiplantae > Streptophyta > Magnoliopsida > Ranunculales > Papaveraceae > Papaver > Papaver bracteatum. The sequence goes on along the minus strand of JAJJWX010000850.1, from coordinate 443,453 downwards.
TAACCTTCTTGATACAATAACTTCACATTTTGCAATTCCCACAAATAACTTTCCTTCGTCTCGTCTTTCAAGAAACAAAACGCAAAGGTAAATGTCAACTTGGTAGATGTTTTCCCAACAAATTTAAATATCGGCATGTTGTACTTCTTAGTTTTGTACCTTCAATCCATAAACAGAATTTGACGAAAGCATCTTGCCAATTGTACACATTTCGGATTGGCGATGAAAAGATATTCCACTTCCTTTTCTTTATTCGTATCATAGGCGGTAGAGTACTTTGCCTCCTCAAACAAAAACAATAATTGTTGCATAAGTACTCTCTCTTTCCATGACTCTTTTCTAAATTTTTCTCTTTTATTATAGATAGTTGACAATGAGGATGAGTTTTGGGGGTTTAACACCTTCACGCCACTAAGAATATCAATAATTCTTGTGCGTCTTTTACTCAACACATGTACTAACTCCTTTTCTAAGGGGTTGAGCCTTTCCGAATAAGGATGGTTGATCAAACTCTCCAGAATAGGATGAGTATGAAAACCTGAGACGACTTTATCCATATACCATATTTTTGTATCGGCGTTACATTTAAATTGAAGCTTAAAAGGGCATCCGTACTTCTTCGTATTATATACTCCCTTCTTCCTTGTGGTTTTTCGTATATACTCACTACCCTTTTTCCAATGGCTCTCATACTTTCCACTACACTCGCAAACCATTTGAAAGATGTTGGATGTAACTTGTTTATTATGGACTATGATGCACATCTTTTTCAACCCTTGTGCTCAAGCCCACTTCTTTACATCTTCCTTATCTCCCCACTCATAGTTGTTTGCATAGTGAGCACTTGTGTCCTCGAAAACTTGCACAGGTTGGGGTTGATCTTGCCTAACCTCCTTTTGCTCTTCAATAACCACCTCTTGATCTTCTATACCAACCTCTTGGTCTTCCACATGAATGTACGATACAATCTATAATAGAATGACATATGTCATATAATTATTCACAAAAGAAATTTAAACACACACAAATGTATGCGTCAACCAGTGATATTCCATCCGTCATAGAGTATTGATGTATTACATCCTTTGTCTAAGATAACATCAACTATGACAAGTTGATCCATTTACATCTGAAGCAACTATGACAAGTTGTTCTCGTTTTTCTGAAGCAACCTTGACAAGTTGATTCCATTCTGCGATCAACCTTGTTTCCTTTACTTGTTATTCAAGTCTTTTAGCTTTCCTAGTTTAGTTAGCTTTCCTTTTTATTTTCTGTTTACAGTTCTTGTGAACCTATTTAAAGGCTATGCCTTCTTGTTTAGAGACACATCTTATTATTATTATTATCAAACAAGTTTATTATCTTCATCAACTAATTCAATTCTTCTACTCTTAATCTTTTGATTTCATCATATTCGTATCTCTTTCGTCTCTTCGTATCACCTGCAATCTCCGTATTGCATTCTTCCCAACAAGTTCTACATTAGTTGGTACCACAACCAACATTTTTATATTTTTATCTAGAAACGGCATAAAACCGCTTCTGTATAAACTCAGAACCCTAAAATTTATTTTTTAATGGCAAATAACACTCCTACCTTAGCTGAAATCGCACAACTCTTGAAATCTCTTAAAACTTCCATCACAAACATTGAAACTAAGCTTGAAACCAATGAAACAAACTACAAAGTTTTCACAGAAAATTTAGAAAAAAACTGATGCTTTGGAGAAGAAATTAGAATCACATGAAGGATACATGGTTATGATAGCAAAATTTGTAGGTATGGATGAAGGCATGCCAGGTTTAACTGATGACACTGAAGGAGAAGAAAAGAAAATAAGAGAAAAAGAAGATGATGAAACAAATAAAGTTAAAAATTCTTTTGTTACAAATACTTCTATTTCTGTGGAGATTTCACAACTTCTTACGTTCAAAAAACAATTTGAAAGTTATCTACAAAATCATCATATGAAGCCTGTCACTGTGAATATCAAAAGTGATGAAGAAGAGGACAAGATTGAAGAAGTTCAAAAACAAAGGTGGGAAGATAAGAAGAGACTAAAATCTAATATGAATCCTTATGGATATTTACCTGAATATAAATTGAAAGCTGATATTCCCAACTTTCATGGTGGTTTACAAATAGAAGATTTGCTAGATTGGTTTTATGAAGTAGAATCATTCTTCAACTTCATGGAAGTGCCTGATTCTACGAGGGAAAAACTGGTGGCATATAAACTAAAAGGTGGAGCTGCAGCTTGGTGGGACAAACTCTGTGATGATCGAAGTAAGTATCATAAGCCTCCTATACGTACTTGGAAAAGAATGAAAGACTTATTAAGAGACAAGTTTTTACTAAAAGATTTTATGCAGCAACTGTTTATCAAACTACAAAATTACAGACAAGGTGCTAGACTTGTTGAAGAGTATGTAGCTGAATTTTATAGTTTTATGACACGTAATCAGTTGAATGAATCTGAAGCACAGTTGGTAGCATGTTTTATTGAGGGTTTGAATAGGCTTATACAACAGGGAATGACTCAATCCGTCTATACAATGGTTGAAGCTATTCAACAAGCTATTAAGATTGAAAGGTGAGTACTTAGTAGTTCTAACCAAGCATACCCACGACAAAACCGTGTTCAAGGCTATTACAGAACTTCTAGACCATCTAATTTTCCTCCAAGTAACCAAGATGGATATTCACATGCTCCTGAAAGAAGTTTTAGTCGACATATTCAATAAGCACCAACACCAAACTTTTCATACAACCAAACACCTCTTCCTGCTGAAAATTCACACTTGCTTGGTATTCCACCTGCTAAGTCACCTCAGACTTCAAACCAAAGGGATACTGCTCCAAAAACTAGAAGTAATACATACCAGCAATAATTTCCTCCCTTATCAAAACCTACTAATCCTTATTCCAAGTTTAGAGGAGATAAGTGTAATAAATGCAATCAAACAGGTCGTACCTCTCGTGACTACCGAAAGTTTCATGCTAATATTAATGAAACTCAAGAAGAAACACAAGAAAAAGAAGTCTTTGAAGATGAAGAGAAGACTTACTTAAATGCACATGAGTCATATGATGCAGATTTTCTTGGAGTTATACGACCCATATTGATCACAGAACCATGTCTATCACAAAGACATAGTATTTTCAAATCTCAGTGTATTATAAAAGAAAAACTTTGTAGTATGATCATTGACAGTGGAAGTACTGAAAATTATATAGCTGTAAAGTTGATTGAGAAGTTGAGATTACCAGTAACTCCTCATCCAAATCCATACTCTGTTGGATGGATAAACAGTTCATGTACATAAAAGATAACTCATCGGTGTTTGGTTAAGTTTTCATTCCCTGGATATGAAGATTATGCTCTTTGTGATGTGATTAATATGAATGCTACAAGTCTACTTTTGGGAAGGCCATGGCAGTATGATTTTTATGCATTCACAACTGCTATGAGAATACGTACACATTCATTCATGATGGATTTACTAAAGTATTATGGCCTTTGCAGTCTTCTACTTAAACAAGAGAACAGTCTGAACCAGAGACAACTGCTCTAGTTGCTTCCATTACTCGTTCTTTATAATCAACTCATACTTTGAGTTCTCATGAGTCTACTAAGCCGATGGTGGAGATTCCTTCTAAGGTACAAAATTTATTATCTTCTTCTGATGAATTATTTCCTAATGAATTACCTAATACATTACCTCCATTAAGGGATTTGCAATATCAAATAGATTTTATCCCAGGAACTTCTCTTCCTTATCAACCTCACTATAGGTTGAGTCCTAAAGAGCATGAGATTTGATTAGGTTAAGCAAAAGTCCTTGTACTAGTCCAGTATTTTTGGTAGACAAGAAAGATGGTGGTCATCGTATGTGCATAGATTGCAGAGAATTAAACTGAATAACTATACTATATAGATTTCCAATACCTAGACTAGATGATATGATTGATATGCTTTCTGTTGCTAGATTATTTGCCAAGCTTGATCTACGAAGTGGTTATCATCAAACACGCATTCGTATAGGTGATGAATGGAAGACTGCATTTAAAACTCGTGAAGGATTATATGAATGGCTTGTGATGCCATTTGGTTTGTCCAATGCTCCTAGCACGTTTATGCGTCTTATGAATCAAGTATTGCAACCTTTTCTGGGAAAATTCATCATCGTATACTTTGATGATATTTTGATTTACATTCGCAATGTAGAAGAACATCTTGAACATCTATCTCAGGTATTTGTTGCAGTACGAGAGAATGTGTTATATGTGAACTTAAAGAAGTGCACCTTCCTTACAAATAAAGTGACACTCTTGGGTTATGTGGTTTCCAATACTGGTATTTCTGTTGATGATTCAAAGGTTAAAGCCATTTTTGATTATCCTACTCCAACTTCTATTCGTGAAGTAAGAAGCTTTCATGGGTTAGCCTCTTTTTATAGGAGATTTGTCAAGAATTTCAGCACTATTGCAGCTAGTCTTATAGATTGTTTGAAGCGTGACACCTTTGTATGGACAGAAGAAGCAGATAAGAGCTTCAATTTACTCAAAGAAAAATTATGTAGTGCTCATGTCCTTGCTATGCAAAACTTTGAAAATCCTTTTGAAATACATTGTGATGCTTCCATTGTTGGTATATGATCTGTACTATCTCAAGAAGATCATCAAATTGCTTATTACAGTGAGAAGAATTCTGATACAAGAAAGAAATGGTCTACTTATGAACTGGAATTGATAGCACTTGTTCAAGATTTAAAAAATAGCATCCTTATATTATTCATAGTGAATTCATCGTAAATACTGATAATCAAGCTCTTAAATTTTTGAAAACCTCAGCTAAAGTTAATAGGATGCATGATAGGTGGTTATCAACTATCAATCAGTATACATTCTCTATAAGACATAAGAGTGAAAAACTAAATCAGTTAGATGATGCTTTGAGTAGGAGAACTCATCTTCTTGTCACCCTCAAACATGAGAGTTTGGCTTTTGATTTTCTAAAAGATCTTTACAGCGAAGACAAGGATTTTCAGAGTTTATGGGAAAAATGTGGTTCTTCAACAGGCAGTGTTGATGATTTCCTCATTCAAGATGGTTTTCTTTTTAAAGGAAATCATTTATGTATTCCACAATACTCTTTACGTCTTCATCTAATCATGGAATTGCATGGCAGTGGTCTTGGTGGACATTTTAGACGAGATAAAACCATTTCTTTGGTTGAAACACGTTATTTCTGGCCTTCATTGAAACGAGATGTTCAAAAGTATGTACAAAAATGCATGGTTTGTCAGCAATCTAAGGGAACTTTTCAAAATACAGGTTTAGATACTCCACTCCCAATTCCAGAGGCTCCTTGGGTAGATATTAGCATGGATTCTGTGCTTGGTTTACCATGTACTTCTAAAGGGAATGATTCTATTATGGTGGTAGTAGATCGTTATTCAAAAATGGCTTATTTCATAGCTTGTAAGAAAACATCAGATGCTTCACATGTTGCTTACTTATTTTTCAAGGAAGTTGTACGTCTGCATGAAATTGCCAAAACTATTACATCTGATAGAGACACTAAATTTTTGAGTTATTTCTGGAAATCTTTATGGATGCGTTTAGGAACTAAGCTTCAATATAGTACAACGGCTCATCCTCAGACAGATGGACAAACTGAGGTGGTCAATCATTCTCTAGGTAATCTGATACGAACTAAGATATTTGAAGGCAAAGAAAAAAAATAGGATACTCTCCTTCCTCATATGGAGTTTGCTTTTAACACTTCAGTTAACAGACCTACGGGTAAGACACCTTTTGAAATTGTTTATTCTAAGGTTCCCAACCATATTTTGGATTTGGTAGTTCTTCCAAAGCTGAAACAGTCGAACATAAGAGCTGATACTATGATTGCGAAAGCTTCACAAATTCATCAAGAAGTGAAAGCAAAACTAGAAGTTTCCAACAACAAGTACAAAGAAGATGCAAATCAGCACAGAAGACATAAGATTTTTAATGAAGGAGATTTGGTTATGATTCATTTGAGGAAGAACAATTTCCTACTGGAACTTACAAAAAGACAAAGATGAAGAAGTATTGACCATTCAAGATACTAAAGAAAATCATTGATAATGCGTATGTTGTTGATCTTCCAACAGATTGGAACATCTCTAATATCTTCAATGTCCAAGAAATTTTTACGTTTCATGGTGAGAATGAAGTTATCTTTACCAGAACACTCGAGGACGAGTTTCTTTCAAGAATGGGGGACTGATGTAGTACATCCTTTCTTTAAGATAGCATCAACTATGACAAGTTGATCCCTTTACATCTGAAACAACTATGACAAGTTGTTCTCGTTTTTATGAAGCAACCTTGACAAGTTGATTCCATTCTGTAATCAACCTTGTTTCCTTTACTTGTTATTCAAGTTTTTTATCTTTCCTAGTTTAGTTAGCTTTCCTTTTTCTTTTCTGTTTACGGTTCTTGTGAACCTATTTAAAGGCTATGCCTTCTTGTTTAGAGACACATCTTATTATTATTATCAAACAAGTTTATTATCTTCATCAACTCTTTCAAATCTTTAATTCTTAATCTTTTGATTTCATCATATTCGTATCTCTTTCATCTCTTCGTATCACCTGCAATCTCCGTATTGCATTCTTCTTAACAAGTTCTACATTGAGTATACGGCTGGGTCGATAAGTGATATCCCAGCCGTCATTAAGTATACGGCTGGGTCGATAAATATTATTCCAGCCGTCACAACGTACACGGCTGGGTCAAAAAGTATTATTCCGAACCGTAAATAGGTTACGTCCAGGTATTCCAAGACGTAAATTGGCCTGTAACTATAAGACTCTGCTTATGGCCTAGAAAACGAGACGTAAAACAAGTTACGGCCGGGTAAGCCAACCGGAACAAACGTCATTAAATGGCATTTAATATTTTCAGCCAGGATACCAAACCGCCACCGACAGTATTAAATGCTTCCCATTCACGTAGGAAAAACCTAGCCGTAATTTTTTTAGTAACGGCTAGGAAAATACATCGTCCCAGCCATAACTCTTTGATAACGGTTGGGATTTCATTAATTTTGAGCCGTAACATAGGATAACGGCCATGAGTTCATGGTTTCCCAGCCGTGATTAGACCTGGCGGCTGGAAACCTAGGGTTTTCGGAACGAAAAAAATGAAACTTCTTGCCACTCTGACCTTAAAAACTGAAATTAGAGTTAGAATAGAGGTATACCTGGTAATCTTGAGCATTGATCTCTTCGATTTCTTCTGCTTCTTGGGTTGGTCCTTCGAAATCATCGTAAGGTTCATAAGGGTTAGTTTGAGTTTGAGAAAAAAATTCTTGATTTTCTAAAAAAATCAGCAAAGAACTGATCGTTGTCGATGGGTATTAATATGTTATCATATTTTGAAGATGAAGGCTCTCACCTACATCAATAGTCTTGCTTGAATCACTCATTTTCCAAAAAAATTCCCCAATTCTTTTTTTCCTCTCTTCTTCTTCTTCTTCTCTCTGATTTTTTTTATTGTTTTCATTTCGTCTACACCAAACTTAAAGAGATGAATTAGTCTTAATTCATCTACTAATCAAGATTAATAATGCTAATCAAGTTTATTATCTAAAACCTATAGGGCACTTTAGTCATTATATAAATATTTGATAGGGGTGTCCTAATTACTATTTGGTGACCCAAAAAAACCTCCAAAAGACTAAGACTTTTTCGGCCCAAAAATAGGATTCTTATAAAATGCTAAACTTGTATTGACATTTCTCTAAATTGCATTTAGTCAGCTATGACGGGACCAAAAAAGAGAGACTATGAGTCTATGACACGACATGAAGACCGTATGGTTATAATTGACTCTCCTTCCCCGAACCAAAGAGTACATACATTCTCAGTTGCATATAAAAATATGATCAGTTCCGTCTTCGTCACGGCACAAAATCAAAAGGTGCTACTTAATTGAAGTCACAATGCGTTAATGCCTTTTATTGTTTCCTCTTTATACCCCATTCGGTTGGGAGAATTAGAATCCTAAGAATTTAATTATGGGGTAATCCAATTCTTGGAATTGGATTCCATGGAATTCGATTCCAATCCAAAAAATTCATGTTCGGTTAAGGTAATTCAATTATCTTTGTTATTACCCCGGAATCCAATTCCATTGCATCATTGGACCAATGCAATGGAAATTTATCATTTTGGAGGGAATTGGATTCCTAAGAATCGAAATTCCCAATTACATAGAATTCATTTGCCCCGTTCGGTTCAAAGAATTGGACATATTCCCTAGGAATTGGATTCCTATGAATCCAATTCTCCCAACCGAACGGGCTGTTAGTTTAATTGATTGATTAAGCAGTGAAAAATACCAGTTCTCAACTAAAGAATGATTTTGATAATGTAAAGGGAGGGACTGAAATATGAACAGTGTTGTCACTTTGTAAAAATTATCTATATGACAGCTTATAAGGTGGGGGAGTATATATATTTATCTTCATCTTCAACTTTCAATTAGATACACCCATCAGCAGCAGCAAAGAATAACTCGGAAATGAAGCAATGAATATTAATCTGCCGCCCGACATTAAAAATATATATTGTATGTTCTATAGTAGAATTAAGAGGACACCTTTGCACATAGATATGAAAAAACAGGAAATGCAACTGTCATCTTCTTCTTCACATTCTGTACCTTGTAAATCATCGTCGTCACTATTGTTTCTCTTAGTTTTGGTTCCTCTGATACTAGTCTCGCTAATTGTAGTTTGTACACTAAATTCTGACAGGAATAGTAGTAGTACTACTCCATCAAACCACTTGTTCTCTTTGTATTCTCAGCGATGGTCGACTTGGGCTAGTACTAAGACTAACCATACTGAAAGTACTGCTACTGCTAACAATAATAAAACTAGGAGTAATGATGGCGGAGCCATACTACTGCCGGTTTCGGACATGAATGGAGATGATCATGGGCAACAAGCCCTCTTCAATTCTTCCACCGGCTCGTCAAGTGCTAATTCACAAAAACTGCTTACTACTGATCTACCCCGCTCAACAGTAAGCTAGCTACATTTTCATTACTTTTTAAACTGATCACTGTTATATTTTCAATTATGGTTCAGCATTCTTTTGACCACTTAAGTTGCACTAATAGCAAATTAATCCATTTTTTGTTTTAGCTATAAAGAGGTTTAGTGGAGATACTTTTACTAATCCTAATTATTTATTATTAAGGTCGTCGCAAATGAAGATTACACATCTTCAACAAAATATGAACATAGATACACAGAATTAGAGAAGATTGAATTAGGTCTTGCCAGAGCTCGAATTTTGATCAAAGGAGCTTCTAGGAGTCGCAGTACAACCCAAAATGACAGAGATTATGTTCCTCAAGGAGCCATTTACAAAAATGCCTACTCATTTCACCGGTACAAATATTCAATTCCTGTTTTCAACGTTAAAAAGTGTCATTAGTTGTAGCTTGCTTAATCCAATTCTATTGTGAAAATTTCAGAAGTTATATTGAGATGGAGAAGAAATTTAAGATATTTGTATACGAAGAAGGAGAGCTACCAATATTCCATGACGGTCCATGCAAAAGCATTTACTCCACGGAAGGATTGTTCATTCACCAAATGGAGATGAATAATCATTTCCGAACTAAAAATCCCGATGAAGCACATGTTTTCTTCCTGCCATTTAGTGTTGTCAGGATGGTTCAGTACCTTTATGTGCCTGATTCCCACGAAATCAAATCCATTGGTCGCACCGTGGTGGACTATGTAGATGTTGTCGCTCGTAAATATCCATACTGGAACAGGAGCACCGGTGGCGATCATTTCATGCTGTCGTGCCACGACTGGGTAATTACTCAATTGAACTTCTGACATTGTTGGCTTGAGTTAGTTAATGGGAAATAACTGTTTGAAGATTCTTCGTCTGTTTGTTACAGGGGCCTCGTACATCTTCTTTCGTTCCTGAGCTGTTCAACAATTCCATTCGGGTATTATGCAATGCTAACACCTCAGAAGGATTCAACCCCTCCAAAGATGCATCATTTCCTGAGATTCATTTACGAACTGCATATGCAACTGCTCTGCTTGGTGGTCTTTCACCTTCTGGCCGAACCATACTCGCATTCTTTGCTGGAGGTTTGCATGGTCATATCAGATATTTACTTCTGAATCAATGGAAAAACAGAGATCAAGATGTTCTAGTTTATGACAGGGTCCCAACAGGGGTGTCTTATGACAAAATGATGAGGACTTGCAAATACTGTCTCTGCCCAAGTGGCTATGAAGTTGCGAGTCCTAGAATTGTCGAAGCAATCTATGCAGAATGCGTTCCGGTCTTGATTTCTGATCATTATGTTCCTCCATTCAGCGAAGTTTTAAATTGGAATTCATTTTCGGTTCAGATTTCTGTCAGTGACATTCCGAATATAAAGAAAATTCTAATGGGAATATCGCAAAGTCAGTACATTAGAATGCAAAGGAGAGTGAAACAAGTTCAGAAACATTTTGTTGTGAATAATGACTCCCCTAATCGATTCGACGTCTTTCACATGACTCTTCACTCGATTTGGTTGCGAAGATTGAACTTTCGGGTGCTGGCATCTGATTGACGGTTCAGTCGTTATCTAATTTATTTTTTCCTCTGAACCTTGTAATCTGATAATAATCAACCAAAGAGAGAGAGAGAGAGAGAGAGATATTGAGAAAGAATTTTGTGTAGCTACATAAGAAATTTTATAATGAAAGAATATTTTTGTTGTTTACAAAATAAGCAACGTTTCTGAGGGTCGCTTTGAGCAAGGGAAATCACTCCTTCCTTTTGAGGAGTCACTTCCTCAAAAGTCAATCCTAGTTCCACCGCTACTTCAAAGGTACTACAAGTTTACTTTCGAAATCTAATGCTGCTTTTAATCTGAACAGTGTTTGTTTTACTAAGATTTATTTGCTTTTAAATACTGCACCTTAGGTGTTTGTTTATATGCATCAATGGAAAACGTCAAAACAATGCTTGCTTGTGTGTCCAAGTTAATGATTTCATCACATTTAGAAGCGTATAAAAGTCTCACACAATTGTACCCCGTACTAATCCATAGCTGGGGTTAATATCGGGCTTTAGTTAACAAGTTGCCTCTTTTGATTGATGTTTTTATCAAATAAACAACAAAAAATCCTCAAGGCACCCAGTTGGGTGAATAGTAGCGAATAAGGGGCCATCGCATTTTCAGGAGGAATTTGTGTGATCAAACGTTGCGCGCGCCTTTGACAACATAGAAAGTACGTAAATGTAGAAGTGGCACAATTTAAATAGATAAATTATGTTTTATTGCATTCAGTCATTAAGATTTGTGATAGCACAAGTTACAAGGGAATTGGAGAAACTTATCTAAGCCCTGAGTAGCTGGGAAACAATTCAGAGCTTAGGAAGACATGAGAAATATGACTGAAACGTACAATCAACTGTTATGGAGGGGACGGTTTAAAATAAGAATAAACAGCAAAGAAGGTCTGGGCTGTCGTCAATATCAACAGAAAGATGGCTGCAATGAGCGAAAGAAATGTCCATGGACTGCTGAAGTACTGACGGACCAAATTCCTCATCCAAATATGCCATCTAGTACTGTAGTATGTCTTGTAATAGTTGTTTAGTCCCTTCATTTGTCTTTGTAAGTGATTCACATCAACATCATATACTATCTCTCGACACAACTTATTGATTAGATGAGCTACGTCCTTGTCGCTTCCTAGCACATGATTTAGGATTCCATTGTTGTGTAGAATATCGATATCTTTAGAAGTGTTCACTAAGCAATCAAAGAAAATGAAGTGGTTAGTGAAATAGGGTTGTGCTTTTTCGTGGCATTGTTCATAAGCTATAGAATTTAGAAAGAGAGGGACAGTATTATCATCCATGTGTAGCTGAGGGATCCTTAAGATGCCATCTTCATCGTAATCTATGCTAAGTAGGTCATCATTTTGCTCTTTCTTGATGAATTTCATTCCTGCCTCTTGGAGTTCTGTAACACAATAATTCAATTGTTTTTCTTGTTGAGCAAGCCTGATGCTTGGAGTTGTCGGATGAAATTTCTTCTTTCCACGCTTGTACTGAGATTTTAATGGCGTGATGAAACTTCCCCGGAATAAGCAAAGAAGATGATCATACACAACATCTGCTTCGAATAAATCATCCATGTTCATCCGTTCTCTTGGAATAATTGGATTAAAAAATCTGACTGCTAGCTCAGCTAGAGAAACATTATCTTGTTCAGGACAGCTAATTAAGTTGAATAATTCTTGTAGAACAAAAAACGGAAGCTGGTTTTGTAACATCAAGAGGTCTCGCTGAAGGCTGCGAAGCATCCAGCGTGCTTTGAAAATTGGATCATCCACAGGTTCCTGTTGGATTGCGAAGGAGTTTCAATAAATAAATAAAAAATTGAACAATATCATTTGTTAACCAACTGGAAGCACGGACATACCTGTAAACCATCTTCGTAGTAGTAGTATTTGTAGTAAAGACGAAGGAGCCTGATAATAAAGCAACCATCCATGACCATCATCTGCACAAAATCTTCGCTGTTAATATAACTAAATGTCTCTGAGTAGCATTCTCTTGTCTTCCTTTCTAATGCCTTCATGGATGCTTCAAGTCTCTCTAAAGAAACACCAACGACTTCTTTGTTTATCTCTGGTATTACCAAGGAATCAACCACTACAGGTACGTTAAGCTGTGGTGTCATTACCTGTGCTGAAGGTCTGGGTTCTTGAACAGAGACGGGAGTACAACCTTCATCATTGCAGTTGTATCCCAAAATGTACCAGAGGTAACGCATCTTGTGATCCTCCATAGGTTGCAAGAGCCTATCACCGTAGTGAAAAGGACCAATTGACACGAGTTTGGGGATATAAGCATTCCTGTGAATATCAGCCATGTTTCTAGGAACTCTGTAGATAGTCCATGATCTGCCTGAATCAATGCCATTTCCTTCTTTAATGCAATCATTGATGTTGATCACCCATTCGGCTGGTGTTTGCTGCTGCATGTCGTCAGTACTCTTACTACCTCTATTACTTTTCGTTCTCACTCCACTAAACCTCTTTCCGGACCTTCCAGTTAATTTATTCTTCCCCATCACGTCAACATACAAGGTGCAGAACTCAATTCTATTTCTCACAGGTTGAGTCTACATAACTGTTTCAAGACTATATATAAGTAGCATGAAATTCGCCAGTTTATGCTCTTCACGTTCTGGTTAAGGTAAGCTTCAGAAAGCATAGAATGTCATGACCGGGAATAGGTCGTGATAGCATGAGGAATTTTACATTAATCACGAATTCAACTGTCAATATTATTTCATACCAAACTAATAATTAATTAGCATCTTAACCAGATTTTTTATTTATAAAATAAAGCTTTTCACTTGCCAGCTGCAAGTCATTACGAGTAAGTAGCTGATACATGTATGCACGTAGATTATCCTATCTTAACCAGATTTTTACGTGATCGAACGTTTTCGATACATATCATATATGAATTTCTTTAATGAACTACACTGCAGACTACATATATGTGTATAGGTAATTGCTTTCTTAATAATGACAGAGATATACCGAGGAAACAAATATAAATAGATTACAAAATGTTGCAGGCAGCTATCCAGATATAATTAAGCTATGTTTTCGGTGGTTTAAAATAAGTATAGATAGCAAAAAAGGTTTGGGCCGATGTTAAAAGCAATAAAATGATGGCGGCAAGGAGTGAGAGAAATGTCCATGGGCTGCTGAAGTAGTCACGGATCAAATTCGCCCACCATTTATGCCATCTTGTAGCATAATATGCTTTGTAAGCATCATTCACTTCCCTCATTTGCTTCGATAAGTGACAACTCTCGACGTCGTAAACAATCTCTCTACATAACCGATTGATGAGATTAGTTACGTCTTTATCGCTTCCCAAAAGATGATTTACTATCCCATAGTTGTGTAGTATCTCGACATCCAATGATGAATTCACCAAACTATCAAAGAACATCAAGTGATTTGTGAAGTAAGGCTCTGCTTCCTCATCACATTGCTCGTAAGCCACAAAATTTAGCAAGACAGGAACGGTGTTGTCGTCAATGTAGAGAGGGGGAATTTTTAACTTTCCATCCTCATAATCAATGTCTAGTAAGTTGCTTTGTTCCTTCTTCAAGAACTTCACTCCTGCATCTTGTAGTTCTTTAACAGAATGAATCAATTGCTTCTCCTGGACAAATCGGACACTTGGAGTCGCATGAGGAGGTTTCCTCCAGCGTGATATGGGCTTCTTGTTCTGAATCTCTGTAATGAAGCTTGTGCGCAGTATGTCAAGTAAGTGATCATACTCGGTATGATCACCACTCATGTCCCTGTTACTGTCGACATCATACCGTGGAAGAAGTGGAGCAAAAAACTTGAGTGTGAGATCGACTAGAGACATGTTAGACTTTCCAGGACAGCTCGTTAGGTTGAATAGTTCTTGTAGAACCGAAAAAGGAAGCTGGTTCTGTAACATCAATAAATCGCGCTGCAGAGAACGAATCATCCATCGAGTAGTGAAGATCGGATCACATACTGATTCCTGTTAAAATATATTCAAATGAGAAGATTCAGTAATGATACCAAATTGATCATAATTCATAACCGTATATTAATAACCAATTAATATTACCTTATTGTCGTCTTCAAAGTAGTAGTTATAGAAAAGGCGAAGGAGCTCAATCACGAAACAACCGTCGATTACCATCATTTGGACAAAATCGTGGCTTTCAATATTGTCAAATTTCTCTGAGTAGCATTCTCTTGTCTTCCTTTCCCAACCCTTCATCGCTGCGACCAAATCTTCCAAATGAATGTCTTTGCCTGAAAGACGTCGTTGCTGCTGCACATGGGAAGATGGTTCAGCCAGTTCTAGTTTACCTTCGTTATCTTGATTATTAGTAGTATTGTCTATACTATGCTGGAGGCCGGTGTATCCCAGGACACGCAATAGATAACGCGTCTTGTGCTCCTCCATGGCTTGTAAACGAGGTTCTTGGTAATAAAATGGACCGATTGATATGATTTTGGGGATGTAAGCAGGCTTATGAACATTAACCAAATTTCTGGGTATTCTATAGATAGTCCATGATCTACCTGAATCCAAGTCAGGACCCTCATGAAGACAATTGTTGAAGTTGATCACCCATTCCGGAGGCTGCCCATTAGTGCTAGTTTGATGTTTTATCGATCTCAGTCGTCCATGAGATTTCCTTCCTTTGCCTTTACGCCCCATCGACCTTTTCGAGCTTTGTTTCAGGGATAGCACCAACAAATTTAGCTGAGATCTTAACACTTACAAAATCACTATGGACTTCCAACTACTATGGAAATCTTATAAAGAGACTTTTTGCGGTGTACATTCTCTTGCTTGATCAAGAATTTTCTTCCAGTTGAAATGTTCCTTCTCGGAGTCAAAGAAGACTAAGAATTTAATGTGACTGTCACAGTTACGCGTATAGTGCAAGTAATAGTCATATCAATTTGGCAGCTAGAGTTCATCGCCCTCAAGTTATCTTCAAAGACTAATTAGGTATTGGAAAGCCGAAAGCTAGTACCTAACCCCTTGTTTAATCTAACATTTTATGGCCTTGTGCACAAAATCTTAGCCTCTTATGGTCCACTTCGTATATAAAATATCTAAAGAGAAATATATGTGGTTGTTTCCTAAAATTAATGAGAGTGTGTCATCAAGTCAAGATATCTCAAGACAAGTCAACCAAGCTGCTACGAATAACCATCGCACAACAAGAAGTCTAGGAGCCACTAAAACATTCTTGATATTTATGACTTGTGGTACCACAATCGAGTTATCAACGGCATCTGCTTCGGACATCTTTTGTAGCCAAGGGCGAGCATTTAGGATAGAATTCGCGGATTCGAATTGGCATATCCGTTTTTTACGGGTGGATATCGGGTCCGTATATCAATGAATTGAACATGGATATGGAGTGAAAAATTCGTCACTTTAATAATGCAAGATGATAATATTTAGAATATCTAATGTAACAAATAAAAATTACTCCAAAAACTAGTATTCCTCCTCAAATAATAAGAACAAATTTCTACAAGAAGTTAACTAGTAAAATGAAAATAACTTAAGGAGAAGAAGGAGTGTAGTCTTTAGTAACACAAGAGAACCTGGTTTCTACATTGCTTATGATTTTAGATTCAAATGAATTTTGATTAGAAAGGTTAATTGATTACTGGACAGACTGAGTTGATATACTCGACTCTTGTAACTGCAACCGCCAGTCTCACGTGTGTTACACACACTCGTACATTACATGCTATTACCCTCCCTCAAGATCAAGGGGGCTAGAAGAGGCCGCTTGAGCTTGCACAAACATGCACTCACACACATGCTAGGAAAGAATACATGCTGGCAAAGTTGTTACGGCGAGAAACAAAATGAAACAAAGAAGAGTAGGTGAGATTCAAAAAGCGTGAAAAAAATAGTTGGTGTAGTAGTGAAACCAAGGCCAGAATTGGAGATGTTATAGTTGTTGAATCCTTGTGGTAGAGATGGAACAATGTGTACAGTAGCACCATTGCATCCTAAGCATATATTGAAGCACAAGATAAATGCAGTGTCACAGCAGGTTACTAGGTGATGTTGCATCCATAGTTGGTGTAGATATAGAAATAGGCACATAGCACGAAATAGGAACTTCAGTTAACAACACACATGACGCGAAGAAGAAGAACCACTCTGACAAGGACCAAAACAGCATCAATCAAAAGATAGAAGACCCAAATAATGCAGCTGGTGTAGGATGGAGATGAAGCATGCAGCAATACTAATGTAGCTGAAAGTGGTAACCAGAAGGTATATTAAGCGTTGAATATTGCAATTGTTGATGCAGGTGTAGTAAGTGGCCAGAAAATATGATAGCAGCAGCATTGACAGTGGATGCACTAGGTGTTGCAGTTGCAGCAGTAGGTGAGAAGCAAGAGTGTAATAGTAAAGATGAGTCAAGTAGAGAAGCAACAGTTCACTCACTCACACATCAAAATAAGGACCAGGCTCTTAGGTTGAATTTCCATCCAAAAACAAAAACTGAAGAGAAACAAGATACAAAGGAAGTGGCACGAGCTGGGACTTGAGATGCCGTTGAACCCGAAGAATAACAATTCCGCACAAACCAGCACAACCATAAAACTGCACAGCTGCAAAACCCAATACATCCTTCCAGCAGCAAGAACTAAGAGTTACTCAATCAATCTTCCACTTATTCAAATGACATATTCACAACAAGATCTCCGCTGGATGTGTATTATTTAGGGATTAAAAATTGCAAACAAGAAAGTAAAGATAAAGGATCACAGGCTACATTCACAATTGAATGAAAACTCAACAATAGAACTCCAACCTCTAAATCAGTACCAAACCAAATCCAAATATCACTCTGCACTCTCAGCTCCACCATTGAAAACAACGCAAGATTTTCAACACGACGCAAGTGAGGACAGTCTTGAAGCAAGGATTGAGTCAGGAGTATGAATATGAGCAATTTAAGCACTAGATTTGTGCAGCAAAATTCACCAACAATAATCTCAACCTTCTACTGAATCTATTTAGTGGAACAACTTTAATTTGTCATCTAACCAGAACACCTGTGGTAGACTCTAACATGCTCAGACTCAAATAGGTTCAGAAATCAAGAAAAGTAAATATTGATTAAAAAATTAGATGAAACTAATTATGGTGAAGACAAATTATGAAGAGGAAGTTGAATATTGTTGAGATATGATGTATAAATCGAACACATGAAATCAGATTTGAAGTAATCTAGAGATAAAAATGGAGATTACCAACGGAGATTCGATTTACCAGTTGAGATTGAAGAAACTGAACCAACCAAAACCCAATATTGAAGTCAAAAACCAATTGAATTCCAGATTGTACACCAGAATCGCCAAGAGCACATACTAGATAAACCAAATTTCAGATATGAGAATCACGCTTGATTCTTATTGTTGACGTAGCAGGTATCAAACGAAAACCCTAATTTCTACCAAAACCTCCATGAATCTTCAGAAAATTTAGATCAGCAGCAGCAGAATAAGAGATTAATGGTGGTGGTGGTGATGAAAGTTCAGGAAATCGCCAAGGATCGACGCTGTGAGGCTTCCCCCTCGATGATACCATAGTAACACAGGAGAACCTGGTTTCTACATTGCTTAAGATTTTAGATTCAAATGAATTTTGATTAGAAAGGTTAATTGATTACAGGACAGACTGAGTTGATATACTCAACTCTTGTAACTGCAACCGCCAGTCTCACGTGTGTTACACACACTCACAACATGCACTCACACTCGTACATTACATGTTATTAGTCTTCAACTTCTCTGTAAGATTCCAACTCTTCCTCAATCAGAGTCAACCTTGACTCAATGATTTCAATCTTGTCTTCAATTATTTTGGAGGATGAATGCATATCTTCGCTTAAAGCTTGAAATTTGTTAAGCATCACATTTTATCTTAAGAGTAAACTTATTAAGTTGAGAGCTTGAAAAATCAGACTTAGGTGTAGAAACACCTTTATCTTGACAAGAATCACTATCAGAATATTTATAACGAACTTTCTTAGACGAAAAAAAAAACAGTCTAAACATCATCTTCTTTGTTAGAAGTTAAACTTGACGAAGACATAGTTGAAAATTTCTGTCAGAAATTCTATGAAGGAATGAGAAGAGATTTTCTCTATTTAAATACCTTCCAAGATAAGGAACTGTGTAGTTTTAAAACGTATAAAACTCACATTTGTCCCCTAATTGACCTTACCTTAACCAAAATTTAAAAGTGGCAAAAATATTGTATTTTAAACTCATAAAGACTGTTTATAGAAAAGTATTTGCAATAAACACAGAATTACTAGACCTATCCATGAGCAAGGCTCTCAACCTTTTAGAGAAATTCTGAATTTTCAAGCATATTCTTACATAAAAAGAAGACAAAGAGTTTTTCAAAGAAAATCTCACCCTCTATAGGTTATAGCTCTCTCCCAAGGGACAGATGAGAACAACCCAGCATATCAATATGGTGAGAAATTCCTCACATTGTATAACAAATTGGGTTTTTTTTCTTATAGGTAAGGTCCTTTGAGAAATTATTGTCAGAAAATTATTAGTTCTTATGAATATCAAAAGAACTAATAAGATTTGACAACCTGAAGATTTTAAGATCCTCTCATTTCGTAGTATGCTCCTTAATCCTTTGATAGATTGTCGAAGTTCAATAATAATTGAGTTTATTTCCTTCGACAGAGATGTCTCTCTTAATTTCTGAGCTTTTTTCCTCTTCCAAGATCACGAAGTCTGAGAACAAGAATTCATATAAATTCCAACTCTAACACATTTGTCATCTGAATGATCCCATTCCTTACAGAAAGAACACCGAGACAAAGGATTTATATCCTTGCAGATAATCTGGTATTTTTCTCGACTTTTGATGAAGGAATTTGGCTAGTAAATGTGTTTAGAGGAGATATGTTGAGTGTTCTTGTTAGAATTTCTCGATCTAGATCAATTCTTCTTTTTATGATCATTAACATCATGAATAAGCCTATTAGTTCCTATTCGTTCTTTTTTCATATGTTCAATCTCATATTCCATACTGTAAATCCTTTTTAACATAAACTTGTTTTTTATTGACAGTTAGTCTTTAATAAATGAATTTTTTAAATCAGAGACTGACATGTTTTTCTGGAGGAACAAAATTGCTTTTTATGAAACAATCAGAACTATTAAAATTTAAAACATGATCATCAAAAGTACATGTATGAATCTCAGCCTTAAGAGACATGTCATCTTCTGGATGATAGTCTAGAGTAGCCATAAAGGCCTTGGCTTTCTTATAGTACTATTTGTTAGGACATATAGAACAGTGATGTCCGTGCCCAAGACATTTAACACAAAGAGTGGTGTCGTTTATGTTTCGGACATTATAGTCAATGAAACTTCTTGTTTGAGAAGAATTATTACAAGATCTTCATTTTCTCCGTCTAAGGGTTTTCATAATCTGTTGAAAAAACAGTGACAGGGTTGAGTTTAATATATTCTCAACTTATTTGACAAGATGTTCAGGACATAGAATAACAGAGTCTTCATCAACAGTGAGAGCATAATTGCTAGTATTGTGAATGTTAACTTGTCTTTTCTGTTAGAAATAAAGGATCTTCAACTTTCCAACAAGAGTACTTCTGGAAAGTGTAGTAAGATCGTTTCCTTCCATGATGGCATGATTTTAGACTCATATCGAGCTGGTAAAGATCTCAGAATTTTCATCGTAATATCTCGTTCAGAAATAGTCTTTCCTAATGAATAACAAGCATTCAAAATTTAGAAAATTTGGGATTAAATTCCTCAAACGAATATTCATCAGACATACGGAGGTTTTCCCAGTCAGAAGTTAGGTTTTAAGTCATGGCTTCCTTGTCTGCGAAATTCCCTTCAAATATGGTTTTCGATATATCCCAAGCATCTTTTAATCTAGTGCACGTAGACACACGATATTGAAGATCTTGGCTTATGGCGTCGATAATGGTGTTTAATCCATAATAGTTGTATTTAGCATCTTTGATTTCTTCATCGTCATATGTTTGTATGCCTTTAGGAACAACAACAACTCCTTATCCAACTAGTGGAGCATTATATCCTCTTACAACAAGAACCCATGTCCGAAAGTCATGAGCTTGTAAGAAGGAACACATAGCAGTTTTCCACCATAAATAATTTGTGCCATCAAAAGCTGGTAGTACGTTAATCGAGATTGCACTCTTGTCTATAATACAGATCTCTTCAAACATAGACTTATTAGTTCAACATTGTTTACATGCTCTAGTACCAATTGAAAACATAAGGGATACCAAATACACCCAACCTTTTCGTTTGAAAACTTGTATAGACAAAACTTAATACAATAGCAAGTAGACCAACTTAATGATCCTTGACAATATATATATAAAGTTAAGGGGTAACTTGAATTACCTCCCCTGAAAGGATCACTAATTTTCACTACCTCCCCCTACATAGATAAAATTAGAAAAACCTCATTTCGTTACATATTCCGTCCAATACCAGTTAGTTGAGTCACCTGCTGTCACCTGTTGTATACCAGTGGCAGAAAATAAATAAAAATTAGTCAACTACCCAAAATATCTTCACCTTCTCCGGTTCATTAAAGCCAAAAGAAAAAAACACCCGTTCTGATTACCAACGCTTTGAATACTCACAGTTTCATATACCCTTCGAAATTACCGAATCCAAAAGAAAAATCATAACCATCACCGTGTTTGGTTTTGAAGATTCTCCTCATTTAATCTCCAATTAAAATAACCTTCTGCTAGTTCTAACCCCAATCAGCGTAACCCTTTAGCCAAAAAAACTCAATAATAAAAGGAAAGAAAAAACTTGATACAAATAAGGAACACGAGACTGTAGTTGGTTTTATGTGATGAATATGGAAATCAATCACTAATGAAATAGTAGAATAAGTGAATGGGAAAACAAAGAGTAGAGGTGATTCGATTTGTTCACCGATTGGAAAATTAAAATTTCTAACCTAGGTTTTTTTGGGGGAAATATTTAAAATTGAAGATGATGAAATCAAATTGAGAAGAAAAAATAAAATCCAATATTACTGCTTCAAACCCAATCAGAAAAAAACCCAAATTTTAGGGTTCCCTAAATTTCCATTTCAAAAAACGATAATTAAATTTCTATTCAAATTAAGCTTGAAGAGGATTTGGGTTTTATTTTGAAGCAATTGAAAATAAGGAAGAAGAGATAGATCGTCGATTGATTGGATATGACAAGATTGTTGTTACTGCTGCCATTAAGTCTTGAGAAATTGAAAGAATTTCGCTGCCATTAAATTGATGATGATGGACACAAGAACAGACAATGTTGTTTTTCGTTGTTGATGGTGATGGATGATTAAGAATTAAGTATGTCCTAGTACCTGAGATGTTGTAATGGTTTTGAATGAGGTTCATGTTTGAATTCAGATAAGAACAAGGAAACATGGACGAGATGGAAGTTGGATATGAACCAATTAATTGATTGAAGCCATGGACAGATGAGGAAGAAAAGAACTTGATGTCGCTGGAAATCAATGATGAAGAAAAAATCTGTTGTTGCCGTTATAGACATGAAAATTTGGTGTGCACATTTTATGTAGGAGGGTATTTTAGGTAAAAATGTGACACATATTTGTTTTTTACACATGTGTAGAAATGGTGACACAACTAACTAGGATATGGACGGAACAATTAACAAAAGGTGGTTCTGCTAATTTAATTTATATAGGGGAGGTAATGCAATATAACAATCTTCCCAGGGGAGGTAATGCAAATTACCCCTAGAGTTAATATCTCAACCTCTACTCCATCAATATGTATATAGACAAAAAGTCAGTGAACCTGATTGTTAAGCAGAGTACTTGGACAATCTCAAAAATCAATATCCAAGATCAATCTAGTACTATCAAAATATTTCAATCGGAATTCCTCCAAGTGATTAAACTTTTTATCTATTTTTCAAGATACAAAATATACAAGAAACTGTATCGTAATTGATTACAATTCAGAGGACGTATCTACTTAGATTGAATACGTATAAACCTATGTAAGTCCAATTATAAAGATAAACAATATAATGCGAAAAAGGAAAAACATAAGACACTAGAAATTTTGTTAACGAGTAAACCACAATAGCAAAAAAAAAAACCGAGACATCTTCCAGATTGAAGACCATACTGTATTAAACCGCTACAGACACTAGCCTACTTCGGACTTCGGAATGGAATGTAGTTTAGACTGAATCCATCCTCCAAGTGATTGTGTTACAGTCGCGCTCCTTATGTATCTTGAGCCTCGTAAAGTTCTATGCACTTGATTCCCTTAGCTGACGTCCTTTACAACCTAAGAGTTGCTTCAGCCGAAGTGAAGACTTTTGATACCAATCTGCCTCTAACAGATAAGCCTATTTGATTTATGTTCAGATCAAAGATCAAGTTTGCAATACACAAAGATAGCAAACCTCACAGATCCAGAACTTACGACTCCCGAAGTGCATCCTAGATTCTTAAACACCTCTCAAGAACAATCTTCGAAAGATCAACTGAGATCAGTCTTTCGATATCTATGCTTGAGGAATCACAAAGTTTGAGATGAAGGAAACTTTGCGATTAATATATATCTTTCCTGAAAGAGATTACAAAAACCTCGATAACGGAAATCAAGACCAGGATTCACGAACTATCAAGTTAAAGATAGTCGGACCTGGATTCACGAATCCCTAAAGCGAAGTCTTTTAGTTGTAGACCTAATAACGCTTCACAGAAGAAACCTATGTCAATAAAGGATAACTCTAGAATCAACTAGGACATAAAGTTTCAGGGATTGATTTCCCCACTTGACGAATATGTCATATTTATAGTTTTTGAATACCATGGTTAGCTTAGAATTCAAGCTAAGATAACTTGAGAATTAAGCAAATAATTTAGGTCTTCAAAATACAATTGAAGACTATACACATAGGTTAGGTTACGGAATCGTATATAATGACTGTTCGGTTTAGCAAGTTAGCCAAAGAACTGATACCTATTTGATGTTCATTTAAACACCTAAGAAATTAATCGTGATACAAACACATAAGTGTTTAAGTAATCAGTGAAGTCTTAGATTTTTTTAAGAGAGTTCTATCAATGCTAAACATATGAAAATAATAAGCCTTTAAGCATCTGTTAAACACAATCGGGACAGTTGGTATGACAGTTTTCCAACCGTAGGGCTTGTTCACGAGTCAGGGTGTTATGGTTCATGAACCGGTTTCTCTAACCGTACTAGACTACCGAAATAAGATGACCCACGGTTCGTGAACCAGGTTTGCCAACTTCTAGCCTATATATCCAACTTATAAAATTCAGTTCACCATGGTTCAACAACTTGGATTTTTGTATCTTAGATATATATGGTTTGCGAACTGGTTCGCCAACCTACCCTGAGTAGAAATTTTAATAAGTTCATATTTCTCTCTTAAGATGTTTGAAACATTCCCAAGTGATATGATCATTTGCATGAGAAATTTTTAATTGATCCTCAAATTAAATCATATAATTTATATTGTTAAGCACCTTGAACATCTAATCGCTGAATCATATTTCGAGAATTTTCACCAGACAAGTTTGACTCGAAACATCTTCTTTATAATTCTACTATAATTCATATGACATAATCTCAACAGATAAAACGATGGTATAGTGAGTTAAATAGAATGGTTCAGTTTTCACATACCTGATACATATGTTCTCTAACTGTCTTCGGCGACCTTCAACCTTTAAGGGTGATCTCTGATACTCAACTACAATTCTAACTTATCCGAAACTTGACTTAATAGACTAGAAATCAAGATATAGTTTTGATAACTTAACATTGACAATAATCTTGAGATAAAAAAACTTGTGGGTTCAACCGAGCAATGCTCTAACAGAGACCGAATCTACCCTCCAAGTGATTCAGTTATAGTCATGCTCCTTACATCTCTAGAGCCTAGCAAGGCTCTACGCAATTCATTCCCTTAGATGACATCCTTTACAGACTAAGACTTGCTTCAGCCGAAGTGAACACTTTTCATACCAATCAGCATCTAACATATAAGCCTATTTGATTTCCATTTAGATCAAAGATCAAGGTGAGGAAATTTGTTTACAACAGACAAAGCTATCAAACCTCACAAATCAGGAACTTACGACACCCGAAGAGCATCCTAGATTCTTAACCACCTCTTAAGAATAGTCTTCAAAAGTCAATTAAAATTAGTTTTCATATTTCTATCTTGAGAATCACAAAGTCTGAGATGAAGAGAACTTTGCGATTACTATCTATCTTGCCTGAAATAGATTACAAAAACTTTGATAACAGAGAAGCAAGATTAGGATACACGAACTATCAATGCAAATATAGTCGGACCTGGCTTCACGAATCCCCAAAGCTAAAAAATGTAGTCATAGACCTAATTATATTTCTTAGAGGAATATGTCTATAGAGGACAACTCTAGAATCAACTAGGACACAAAGTGTCATGGATTGAATTTCCAAGTTTAAAGAGCATCTCTATTTATAGATTTCAAGGATCATGGGTTGCTTAGAATTCAAGATAAGATAACTTTAGAATCATGCAAACACTTTTAGGTCTTAAAAATACGTTAGGAACCGGTTCTGAAACCGTGTATAATGATTGTTCAGTTTGGAAACTATGCCAAAGAACTAAAGCAATTTGATGTTCATTTAAATACTTAAGAATTTAATTATGATGCACACAAATAAGTGTTTGAGTGATTAATGAAGTCTTAGAGAAAATAAGTCTTTGAGCATTTGCTAAAATCTATAGGGACGGTTGGTACAACGTTTCATGAACCGTTAGACTTGTTCACGATTCAGGATGCAACGGTTCGTAAACCAAGTTTGCCAACCCTATAAGACAAACGAACTCAGTTGACCATGGATCGTGAACCGGCTTCCTCAACTACTAGCCTTTAATACCAACTTTCAAATTTCAGTTCACAACGATTCGTGAATTGTCGCCATCTGGACTTGCGGTTTGTGAACTGGTTCGCCAACCCTCCTATTTTTATGAAACCCATATATCTATGGTTTGCAAACTGGTTTATCAACCTACCCTGAGCAAAAATATCAGATAGTTCAATATTTCTCTCTTTTGTTGTTTAAAACTTTTGATGGTGGTTTTTAGTCCAGGGTTAAAATTATAAACCTTGCATTTAATATGCCATCACTCTGTAAAGAAAGGGAGCCATGTAAAGCAGTGAGTGTTCAACCTCTCCACTGGCACATTTATTGAGCAACTTAATCCTGAGAGTATTTAATTCTGGACTAGGTCCCGGGGTTTTTCTGCATTTTCGGGTTCCTCGTTAACAAAATCTTGCTGTGTCATTTACTTTATATTTTTGCATTATAATTTTTTTATTATAATTAAAGTAAATTGCACAAACGTTAATTCCTATTTACTTGATACGTGAATCCTATTGAGTTTGGTTAAGTCCGAACCTTTGTATCAAGTAAACACACTTTGTTGTTGTATTGTCTCGATCTCGTATCCATAGACGATCACACAAAGTGTGAACCGATTTGTTGTATTGTCTCGACTCAGTCCATAGACAATCACTTTCGGGGAAAGGACTTATATGAAAGAAAAGTTATAGCTTGAGGTATATTTGGGGTACCCTCGCCTTTTCACAAGGAAATCCTTATTTTCTTTTAAAATTAAGGTCACTCTTGTTGTTCCCTTGGGAATGACATTTTATGGGGGGGAGTTCTTTTGAACTTGCGCTTAATTGTCAAATCTTTGTGGGGAGTGCGGATGTGAACTTGCGCTTAATTTACCTAGAATGGTGCATGTAGCAACAATCCCAGATATTCTATAAATTTTGGAACCTTGCATGTATTATTCAGTTAATATAAGTTTCTTTGAATGCTTTCTGCGCTATGTTCCCCGGTTGAACCCTTAATGTTGATATGGCATGACAATTTGTGTTCACTCGCAGTAGAGTAGCATGAATTTCCAAGTATGAAGGATAAGGTCCTTGCATAGAGTATTCAATCAGAAAGCATATTTCTCTCTACCAATGAACTTAAAGAACTCCGTGTCAACACATATAATTCAATCAATTTTGTGATAATTCACAAGATTGAGATATCACCCTGACTAATTTAATTAGGGTTTTGCGCCTTGCACAATATATTAGACCTTGCCTGTCGAAATTAATCCTAAGAAAACTAGGTAATTAATCCACCATGGATTAATAGGTGCAAAATCTTGCCCAGAATCAGAAAACGAGAAATAAAGGAGCCGCATAATAGGAGCAACAACAAAGGGAGGCATGTCCATACCTTAGGCCAACCGACCCCATTTTCCATTGGCCACGCCCCATGTTGCCTAACCGGCCCTATTTCCCATCGACCAATCAGGTCGCCTTAAACCCTCCACACATTGGATGGGCCCATACTTGCTGGCCCTATTTCCCATCGACCAATCAGGTCATTTTAAATTCACCACACACACACTAGAAGTGTGGCCATTCCCATGCTTGGCCGGCCCCCCTCTTTTAATCGACCAATCAAGTCGTTCAAAACCTGCCACAATATTAAAAGTGTCAAAATGGCGTCAGATGGTCCCAAAGCCAACTGGCTTTCCAAAAAACCGGGCTAACATGCCAAACGTACCATTTTGGCAGCATGCCAAAACATGCCAACGTGTCGTAAACAACATGCCTACGCGGCCAAGGCCATGATGTGCTTAAGTTAGGGTTTTCTAGTCAGAAGCATGACTCTGCTTTAGGCGCATTAACCAAAACCCTAATTTCCAGTAGTAGCCCAAAGTACGCCACTTTGGCCCCACAATAGGTCACGTGTCATGTGGGACCCAGGAAACCCTAAGAATGGTGTTATACCATAGCCACTCATAGAAACCCTTACTCTTGTGGTTGTTTCCACATTGTATCCTTGTTATAATTACTTTGGCATAGCTATGGCACCGTTTGCACAAAAATACCACCGTGTCGCATGCCACACGCTAATTAGGGTTTCGATATGCCAAACCCTAATTCAGCTAGGATTGCCAAGCTATTCAAGCCAAGTAATTATCTTAAGGCCTTAAGTTAGATATAGCAATAGGGCCAACGTTGCCAGAGACATATTTGGGTCTAACACTAATATAGCTGCCAAGGCTACGCCAGGCACCACTTTGCCATGGGTACGCCAGGTGCCACTATGCCATAGCTACGCCAGACATCATTATGCCACTGGCATGCGTTAAATATTCCATCACACTGTTGGAGTATGCCAATGGCGCCACTTTGCTATTATCAGGCGCTAACGGAAGTGTCCATAATCAACGACCACCTTTTATCAAGGGCCACAATCTCAGCCGTCCAAATTTTCCACAGACAGGCCTGTGGCAAGTCTTAGGCGACCGACCAAGACAAGTATGATAGCATCACATGCTATTCTCATACGACAAGTCTCCTGAATTTGACTTGCCACACATGGCAATCTGCTACACGTTTTTCACGAAAACACTCGAGACATCAAACATGTCACAAACTGGGGGATACTCATCAGGGTATTGGTCTGGCGGTTTACAACGTGTGGCGTGCAACACGCCTATTATAAGAAAGTATCAGGAAACAGGGCAGTTAGTGGTGGCAAAAAGTAATTGGTGTAAACAAACCCTTTTCCTTCATCGTGGAAATGTGGTTTCTGGGGGTTACACATTACTCCACTCTTTCATCACTCAATCACTCCAACTTCCTACGAGACCCGGGTGCGTTCAATTATGACTTGTATAAATAGGTTTCACCTATTTCCACCAAATAACAAGTTTTGGTTAGAACAACAACACATTATCCAGGAATTACCAAAAAACTGATAGCTTACATTCTGCAAG
The DNA here is from genome assembly GCA_023529315.1 of Papaver bracteatum. Lineage (NCBI taxonomy): Eukaryota > Viridiplantae > Streptophyta > Magnoliopsida > Ranunculales > Papaveraceae > Papaver > Papaver bracteatum. The sequence continues at coordinate 414,885 of JAJJWX010000850.1, read as the reverse complement.
CCAGTTCCAAATTTTGATACAAGTCATAAAATAGCCACACCTTCAGTATTAACCATTCTGGTCTCAACACCTTCTTCGCTTCCCTCCCTAAGACCAACCCTTCTCCTTCACTTTGTGACCGAAGTAAGACTGGAACGACCATTTCTTGGTTTAGGCCAGAATTGTACATATTGATCTCTCGAATCTAATGTACTCCCGTGCAATACATTTTTTTTAGGTTTAAATTTATTTCTCATCCACACACCCAAATTACCAAAACCAGCAGAAACAGTTTTTACCCATAAATTATTGGCGACCATAGTGGGAGATTAAATCTCTCGGTTGCAAATTCAATTCTCAGTTTCATTCCTATCCCAATTAGTCTTAGGCCTAATTCAATCATTAGCTAAAACCCATTTTTGATCAAAATCAAGTGATTTTGTAAGCCTAAACTATTGATATCACATAACAAAGCAAGATAACAAAAGTTTTACTTAACCGGAAATAATTGAATCACACATACATCCATACATTCATAATGGAATAAACACATCAATTGTACCAACAATTTCTTTTAAGCAAAAGCAATATATATATCAAATAAAAATAGGCTTTTCTTAAAACAAAAAAATAATTAACTAACAAGATTGTTGCCTCAATTTCGCATCCAACTTCTCCAAATATGATTCCATCACTTTCTTCTTCCGGGAGAATTGATATCGAAATACCATCATGTTGTCATTCTCATGCCAAAAACAAAAGAATAACAACAACCAACCTTTACCAGAGAAGGGTTGAAAATAGGTTTTAACAATTGCAAGCAAAAGTTGAAAACCGTCGAAACACATATGCTTTTATGCTAAACCAAAACCGATTCAACATATTGTGACTTTTTCATATATTGTTTCTAAATGAACTCTCATGATCCTTTGATAAAGCCTACCAACTTGGGGTAGAACTTAATCCTGCTAAATTAAAAAGTCACCCAAACCATAAGGGTTCACAATATATTATGAGATCGAATATCAAGGTATGAAACCGAAATTAAACATCCCATAAACGTACATAGCATATAAAATAAAGCATTAAAGTACCGGCTATGTAAATCAAAAACTATCACAAGAAAAATTATAAATCAAATATCTTTATTCATAATAGTTTTATTCAATAGACTTATACAATCAATGAAAGCAATCAAAAATTGATGTCTATTTTTCTAGATCAAGTATTACATCATATAACTTAATCTCTAGTGGTGCTCTTGTTGTTCACACTGTTAAATCATGTCTCAAGAGACTTGTCAGCAACCACTTCCCGTTTCTCAAGATCTTCAACAATAACCTTGAGTTCAGAGAGAACTCCTCTTGCTTCTTCAAGTTGAAGTTTCAAACCTCCAAATTTACTTTTCATTCCTTGAATTTTATCTTTTATTTCATCCCGATTTTGAACCAAGATACAGAGATTTCCTATGAGTTCTTCAAACTGATTCATAACATTACTCATACCATTTGTTGAAAAACACTTGGTAAATCCTGAATCATCGATATCAAAAAGATATGATTCTTCTTGAACTCTAGTAGAGGTAGAATCGGATTCGATTCTCGAGATAATCTTCCCGATTTTTTGACATGGGACAAACCCTTGACAGTTTCTTATTGTTCGTCCTTCCCTTCTATCACTCCTTGTAACACTGCGAGTTATAGGAGACATCCTTCAAGGAGAGATAATAAACCTAAGAAACCAATAGTTTTTCGAAAATATAAATCATGTTTTCGAACATATCCTTTTACAGAAGAGGAGACCTAAAAGGTATTCCTTAAATATATTTTATTACCGTATATGGGAACTACCATTAACATGTGCCCTTATTCTTTATGTGCTTTTCTCATCCATCGTAGGGCACGGATTGGGATGAGAGTGCACACCTCTGATACAACTAAGTTGGATCAGAATAAGCTTTTTCAAGCTTATATTGACTATCAGAAACATAGTTCATGTTTCTCTTAGGGAATTTCTGCCAAAAATATTTTCTCCCAAGACGATCATCTTTTCTAACTCTAGAGATATAATCATGTGGATAAACTGTACCGATGTGAGAATTCTCAGAGACTGATAGATCTCTTTTAATTCTTTCAATGAGATGAAGGTTTCTGCAAATATGTATAAATAAGTTTCGAATGATTGAGAGAGTGTTGCTCACACGATGATTATTGGTTAGACGATAGATTGTCTGTTCAATATCTCGTGGATTTTTCTGTGTATTTTTCCATTGTTTCAATCATGGATTCGAGGACTTATTTATATTATCAGAGTAGTAAACATATTGATCCTTGTAAGTGTGACGGTTTCTTGAGTGAAAGAGTGGGACAGTTGGAGATCGTGGTCAAGTCAGTTCCATGTTGTGTGGAGACTTGACTGATCGTGCACCCACTACTTTGCTAACTCCTTCAACCGTTTGCATGACTTACTCACATTTCTCGTCGTGGATGAACACACGTGCCATAGGCCTCCAGACCAAAACCCTAAGTGATATCCCCCAATGTGACGTGATTGATGTCTCACGAATCGCGGAGTCTGCAAGGAAGATGTGTATTTAGTTAGACATGTATTTAGTTAGTCAGGTGTTGACTGATTAGACAATGAGTCTAGGTTTTTTTTAATTGAGCAACGAATGCTCAGTGATTTATGAACGTTAATATTGCTCGTCTGAGCAAATATTATAAATTCGATGATTTGTTGAATATTTAGTTGCCCAATTTGGTGAGTTACTGAATATTGATAGTTGGATCAATATTTGAGCAACTGAGCAAGTATTGTTCAATTCGACGAATTACTGATAAATTAATGAATATTGATAGTTGGATCAATATTCGAGCAACTGAGCAAGTATTGCTCCATTCGACGAATTATTTATTGGTGTCGTGACCCAAAAAAATATTAATTAAAATATTGGTAGACTACCACATATTGCATAATTAATCCAGATGTTGATTGCTGGATCAACATAAATTTATTAGTGTTTGAACTTTCTCAGAATGATGATTTGTGGAGCGTTTTGTTCGAAACCCTAATTTTTGATTAATTGTTCGTCAATTGATGAATTGCTGAAAATTGGTCATGAGTAAAGGAGGGACTGACCACATGGGATGATGAATGACCATGTGGTTCCCGAGTGCTCTAGTAAGCATGCACCAGGGTTCTGAGTTGAACAGTTGGTGAAAGAATGATGATTAAACGCCGGTTTCATAATTTATTAAAATAGTGCTTGATTGAGCATTAGGTAATAAAACCTAATTTATGGAGAAGTGAGGGACCATTCAAGAAGGCATGAAACTCTCCCTTGGTAGTGTGGGACCGGATGATGGTCGATCGAGCAAATTCCAAGTTGGTTGGAAAGAGTTCGGACCTAATATGAGCAATTGAGCAAATTAGGTCAAAATTGTGAATTGCAAGCCTTAGGGACGTCCTTGGTCGTTCAAGGAGGCATGCCCATGTCGCCACAATGTCCGTGTCTCAGTCCTGAGAGTTTTGGTATTTTCCGATGTGCGTTCGAGCAATATTTTGAATTTTCAGAAGAGTTCGATCTTTGACTGAAATTCTTGATTTTGCTCGTATGAGCAAGTAGAACTTTTCTCGTTTGATCAAAATTTGGAAAATTTGGAAAATAATAATATTTTAATATTTGGTGTGAGTAGCCTAGTCGGTCATGTGACCATTTGAGTTTTTGGCTTTTCATGGTTTGAGTAATATTTGAGAAAATATGAAGAAACCATGATTTTTGCTCAAACGGAGTTTCATGAGATGAGGGAATAATAATTATGAAGGACTAGAGATTGTAAGGTGTGGGACCGGCCACGGATAGGGCATGGCCGGACGGCTAGGTTGCCCGTTCCTGCAACATCTTTCCCTATTTTTATTATTTTTCATGAAACCGTGAAAATATGGAGAAACCGTGAGTTTTGCTCAAACTAGGAAAGTTGCTGGAATGAAGGAGTTTTCATGAGTTCATGAATAATATAAGAAAAATAAAAGGAAGAGGCATGGGGGACTGGCCACGGCAGCATGGACGGCCGGTCGGTGGGCTCGGTCCCTAGGCTCCTTTTTTTATTTTTTATTATTATTTTATCTCTCCTGTTTTGTGTAGGATTCCTCGTTTGTCCATATTTTCGAATGCTCGTTCGTGCGTTTGGGTGCTCGTTCGTGCATCATTGTTGAGTACACTTGCACCATTTTAGTGGGCTTACTCAGTGGTATTCCAAATGCCTGATTGTTGAGTATTTATTACTAATTTATGAAATTCAGTGGAGAATGATTCATGAAACTGAGTAATAAAAGTGAATAGTTGTTTATTATCAATCCATAGGATCAGTCGTGGATTCGACCATGGATTCGGAATAATAAAGCGAGTATTACCATTCCATGGGATCATGGATTCGACCATAGAATCGGAGTAACAAAAGTATCCATTACCATTCCATGAGATTTGTCGTGGATTAGATCATGAAATCGGAGTACTGAGATTATATATTAACATTCCATGAGATCAGTCGTGGATTCGATCATGAAATCGGAGTAATGAGATAAAATAGATTATCTTGTAGGAATTCAGTAGTGAATGTATCGGTAGAATTAATCTATTGTAGAAGGGATATTATCCAGTTAAAGCGTCATACCCGTTCTGAAGGTGCATAGTCAGGAAACAGTGAGTGTCACCGACTACATCTTACGGAGAACCTCCAGTTAAAGTGTCATACCCGTACTTTTTCTCTCAATCTTATGGAGAACTTCCTGGATATATACATTGTCTCTCTACATAGTTAGGGAACAGTGAGTGTCACCAATATCCTAAAGGCGTTAATGCTCTCAATCTTACGGAGAACCGCACAATCGTTCTTCTATGTTGATTTGGGTCTCTCTCATGTAGTTAGGGAGCAATGAGTATCACCGACATCCTGAAGGCGTTATTGCTCTCAATCTTACGGAGAACCTCCCAATATGTTATTCTACATAGAGGTCATGATGAAATGCATGGAACCGAACACTCAGCTAGTGGAGGCCTTTCAGGAAACATATTCATCATGGCTTCGTAAAATATGAATCGTCACATGCCTGAAGTCGTATCAGAAACATGTAGTATCGTGATTTTATGGTTTTGACCTTTGTTGAAAATCCACCATCAACATACTCATGTGGATGGGAGGAGATACTTGTTACCTTATCGTGATAACGACACATATGTAACCCAGGGTTACATAGACTTTTGGAATCAGCAACACGAAAGTCTTTATGATTTTACAATGTTAGTAAATCCACTACCATTTCGTGGTTTTCCTACTGAAGAGATGACGGCTACTCGTCCTCGATTGAAGACGCTTCCTATTAATAATAAGAGGAAAACATTTCTGGAACCTTCACAGGTAAGCATCTTTTGTTACAACTTTCGAAGAAGTATAATGATTCTCAGTTTAATCATTCTGTTGACTTCTGTAGAATGAACGCAACGTAAGGCCCTAGAATAGTGGTGATCTTATGGAAGTTATAATAAGTCCCCAGAGTGGTGAGAAAAGGAGCAAAAGTCACAGGATGTTGTCCAATGTTGTAGAGCCTCTGCCCACTTCTTTGGTTAGTTATTGAAATCTGTTTCACGATGATTTCCTTTTTAACATCATTAAGATTATAAGATAAAACATGTAGTAATGATAAGAGGAAAACATTTCTGGAACCTTCACAAGTGAGCATCTTTTGTTACAACTCTCGAAAAAGTATAATGATTCTCAATTTAATCATTATGTTGACTTCTGTAGCATGTATGCATCATAAAGCCTCGAAAATAGTGGTGATTTTGTGGAAGTTGGAATAAGTCCCCAGAATGGTGAAAAAAGGAACAAAAGTCACATGATATTATCTAATATTGTAGAGCCTCCGCCTGCTTCTTGGGTTAGTTATAAAGATCTATTTCATGATGATTTCCTTTTCAATATCGTTAAGATTGTAAAACAAATCATCTAGTTATTTTACTGTAGGTTTTGATCTATCTAGCCTTGAATGTATTAGGTTTTCTGCGAATGGAGAATCAACTCAGGTTGTCGAGTCCTCTGAAGGCGAAGAATCCGAAGATGAAGAAATTGTTGATGTAAGTATTTTCTTAGCACTTCCTGAAAATGCGGGGGTCTAACAACCTCACCCAATATTTCGATTTGCAATCTGTATGGACAACTCCGAGTTGTTTTCTAGAGAATTAACTAGACAATTAGACTCAATCAATAGAAAATACTCAAGGAGTTATTATCTCAATCTCTCGATTTTATTTACTCAAGCAAATATGATTCGCGAGTCTGATCAAAGAGAGATAACTTGGATGGTGCCAAAGAGGAATATCCAAGTGTCAATCGATTTAAATCAACAACAAATAGGGTCGGATATTCTAATCGATCGAATAACGCACACCATGTATTATTTCAATTATATAACAAAATATAATGCAGAATAAAAATAACACAAACACCAGAATTTTGTTAACGAGGAAATCGCAAATGCAGAAAAACCCCGGGACCTAGTCCAGATTAAACATACACTGTATCCAATCGATAAAACTAGACTTATATTCCCGAATAACAGCTCAGTTTCATCAATCACCTCACAATAAACTTAATCGACGCAGCGAAGAAGATTATTGAGGAATCACAAACAATGAGACGAAATGTTTGTGACTACTTTTATCTTTCCAATCAGAGATAAAAATCTCAAGCCAATTATTATAATTGTACTCGTACGATAGAAACAACAAGATCATATCACACAACTACAAGAAAAGTAGTATCGGTCTGGCTTCACAATCCCAATGAAGTATTTAAGTCGTTAACCTGGTTTTAGATAAGAAAACCAAAGGTTAAAGGAGAATCGACTCTAGCTTAATCAAACTAGTATCACACAATATGTGTGGGGATTAGGTTTCCCGGTTCCTAGAGTTCTCCCTTATATAGTCTTTCAAATCAGGGTTTGCAATCAATGTTAGCTTAGTAACAAAGCATTTAATATTCACCTTTAGATGAAAACCTGATTAGATACAAGCTAATATCTATCAACCGTTAGATCAAAAACTTAGCTTGTCATACACACATGTACTTGACGTTTTGAGTTCATGTAACCGTACCCAAACGTGTACAATGGTTGGTTCAATATTAGACAACCAAATGGTTTGCAAAATGATAACTTTCATATCAACCATATTCTTCTTCACCATAACTAGTCCAAATGACTCAAATGAACTAGTTAGACAGGTTGTTCAGTTGCTATGAGATCCCAAGTATTACAAGAGACACAATTGAATCAAAAATGATGTGATTCACTCGAATCATTTCATGAACTATAAAGCCACGGTTTTCAAAAGCATTCCTTAGTAATTTAAGATTAGTTCACGAACTACGTTTTCAGACATAAACTCTTGAGTTCGTGGACTGAGTTCTCGGACTCAAGCTAACCAGTTGAAGTTAATAAACTCCAGCAGAATTTCTCAGGATGAGAACTTCCGTCAGTTCGCGGACTATACTTGAGCTTCAACTTCAACAGATATTCTCGGGTTTGAGAACTTACATCAGTTCGCGGACTGAGTTGCTGCTCACGTTCCGGTTCCACTTGATCAACAAAGTTCGCAAACTTCGGTTCAAGTGTTAAGGACTTATACATATATGTGTTGACACAACAATGTTTATATCCCACAATGGTTATATAGTCTAAACTCTCATTTCAATCATTGAAATATTCTCAGAGGGCGTTATATAGTTGTTATTCACAAACTATTTTTCGTCAGAGCGATTTCCAAAGTGATTGAAACATAACATGACTTTCGTCACTAGGGAAAGATGAACTTGGATAAAGTGAAAGCTTTACCAACTTCGAGAAATAGATAAGCGATATATACTCGTCTCGAAATGTCACATGTGCATATTCTTAGTCTATATAGTAAAACGACTTTTGTCTCAAGATAGGAGATAGAGTGGATATACTTTTGAGTGATAGATAAGTTCAAGTCTCCACATACCTTTTATTCGATGAAGATCCACTAGTTCCTTGAGTAGTCCTTCGTCTTGTATGATGATCGCCATGGAGTTCTTGAGCTCAACTACACTTTCTATCCTAGTCCGAGACCTTAGCTATAGTAGACTAGAAATCAAGACTTTATAGTTTTGATCACTAAGATTGACAAACATGCTTGAGATAGCAACGCATGCGAGTTTGACCGAGCAGTGCTCTAACACTTCATGTAATGCTTTCGGGAAGGTCTTCATACCTATGGTTGTTGTTTATATAAGGAAATTCCAATGGACAATCAAGATGATGATGCAAGTCAATCATCTTCGGAAGAAGACGAGGAAAGAAATCACCACGATTCGGAATCGAATGGAAAGAATGGTGATTCCAATAATAACATCGATAATACTCTTCCAAATGATTCAGAGATCACCCGAATAGATTGTTATATTTTACGCTTTCATGAAAATATGTATTTTTCTTCTTGATGGTAGAATGAATGAAAGAACATATGGACAAATGAGGAGTTTTAGTATAATTCGTCTTCAGAAAATCCAGAAATTTAATTTTCACGAAAAATACCATAAAATCTTCATATGATCCTTGTTTTTGATGGTCTACCCTAAATTTTTCATGCCCATAAAATTTTCTATCCTTTCCAAAGAAGATTTTTGGGTTTTTGAACTGATTTAGGCGCTCAAACAAGCGAAACAGAAAAGTTCAAGGAGAATTCCAAAAACTTTTCAACAGTAATGATGTCCATTGTTTGACCCACAACTCTTAGATCGTTCGGCCGAATGATTTGAATTTTGGATATGTCATAGAGGATATCCATACAAAGATATTGGTATATGAATCATGCTTTTATTATTTACCAATTTCTTCCGGCTTACTGATTGGTACAGAGAAGTGTAAAACGACTTCAGACAGTCTTGTTGAAAAATGTATTTCTGAACCTTTAGACCATTGAATTGTGCTTTAAATGCTTGTTTGAAGAACCTTAATGCATTTAATTCACTAATGCCCTGGATTTTGTAATTTATTTTTAAAATTCTTGCTCGAAGCACTCTTACTCACAAAAGTGTCATATCATGTGCAAAACAACGGAATTGAAGAAAACATAGTCAATGATGATAGCACCAGCAAAATTGTGAACCAAGTTTATACTGATCCTCCCATTTAACTTCAAGATGAAAGTGCTACTCTTAAGGTTATGGTTGAAACCGAAGTCCAAGTTGACACTACTCTAGAAGCTAAAAGAGATACTCTAATGACTGAAAAGCGTATGGTATTGCACGAACATCCGAGTGTAGGTGTCCATTTTGATCCTTTATTTAGCGAGCCACTTGAATATCATGAGCTAGTTGGCGGATTCATCATTCCCACTGGATATGTTTATTTGTACAGAGAGATATGGAAGATGTATGGCCATATTTCTACTACTAAGAATCTTGAGCATGCTTATTTTTTGATAATGCGGGTATAAGCAATTTTGCGTATTCTTAAGATATGTGTTCCAAACCCAGAGGTGCCATTATTGAAGGTATACTCTTTGACTGGAAGTTAAACCAGAAAGATGCTAAGGAGCATGGTCTAAATGTCAAGTGGATTCGTCAAGGAATTTATCCGATCAAGAAAATTTGAACTGAGAATATGACTCTCTCCAGTGATGTTGTTGAGAAAGCGAAGGAGAGAATTGCAAAGCTATCTGAAGAATTGGAGTTGGATAAAAATACAGTGCAGAGCATACAGGTGTTGATGGTGGTTTTTAGTTTAGGGAGAAAAATCATAAAAGTCTATCTACCTGACCCGATATCGGAAGTAATAGACCTTGATATGTCTATATTCTGCAAGGAATTTGAAGAATATATCAAAATCTGATGAGTGCCTATGCCGCTCTTCATATTGTATTGAAACTCAAGATCCTAGATGAATTTTTCACTAGTATAGAGCCTAACGAGTATTTAAGCTCCTAGTTGCATTATTCACTAATGAAATAGAGCCATTTAAAAGTGTTGAGTGCCTAAGCCTCTTCGCTCATATATGTATTGAGAAATTCAATATATTTATGTATAAAATTTACTCAGAATGGTGCATATAGCAACAATCCAAAATATTCTATAAATTTTATCTTCCACCAGCATTATTTACTAATGCATGGCCTGCCTAGTGTTTTCCTATGCTATGTTCCCCAGTGAACTCTCAATATTGGCATGACATGACGATTAAATGTTCTCTCGCAACAAAGTAGCATGAATCTCCCAAAGTGTCAGTATTGAGACATGCATAAAAACACTCACATAGGCCACACCACCCTCTGACAAAGAGATCTACGCGTTCGTACACTTTTTAATTAAAAGTTAGCGCGATCGAACGTACTTAAATTCCTTAAGGAAAATCTGGACTATTCACATCAGTCTCAAAAAATGATCACGGCCACGCAATTTGGCCGCATAATTCAACAAGCTTAGCCAAGCCTTGGCGGAAATATGCAACTATCATGATGACCGTTGGCGGCCCACTAAATCTCCAACTGATCGGATCATGCCTAAACGCATCCCAGCGTTGTCAAACACCAAACCCGAGTATGAATGATCACACTGTCGAAAGAAAGATCAAACGAGCTAGACTGTTCAAAATGGTCTTAGAAGCATCACGAACGTCCTACTTTTCCAGCCTGATTGGACGGCTTGGATCCTCCTACAAATAGTTAAGGAAGTGCATGCTTGATCATCAGCGAGCCCAATAGTGCCCTAGTCGACCGACTTGCATGGGCAAAACCTATAGAGTGCTCAATCACTTACCCAAACATGGGCATTCACTCTGCTCAAACGAATTGAGACCTGCAAAGACGATCTCAAAATGCATCACGGTTGTCCAACTTAGCCATCCTAGTTGGACAGATTAGATCGCATCTTGAGCGATCAAAGAAGTGCTAGCGTGTCCACCAGTTACCTAGCTACACTCATGGTTGATCGCCTTGCTCACGACAAGCCGAGAATGTATAAAATTGTTCACCCAAAATAGGGTGAACGCGTTGTTTCAAGAAACCTAAAATTACGTTTACGGCAACACACTACTGCCGAAAATCAATCACGGCTGTCTATTTTTGCCGGCCTAGTTGGACGGCCTAGATCGAATTTCAGGGGGACAACGAGATGCTAACGTGTTCACCGTCGACCCAACTCCATCGTTGGTCGATCGACTTTCCCATAGCAAGCTTGGAACTCATAGAATCGTTCACCCAAAGTAGGATGAACGCGCAACTTCGAAACCCTAATTGGCTTTTACGACCGCATGTCACTGCCGCAGATCGATTATGACCATCCGTGTTCGCCGGCCTATTTGAATGGCTTAGATCTAATTCTAGTTGGTCCAGAAGATATCAACGTGATCATTGTCGGCCCACCTTCACGCATGACTGACCGACCTGCTCAAGATGACGATCGAAGCCTCGGATCGCTTGCCCAAAGAGGGTTGGACGCGCGGCCCCCTAAACCCTAAAGTCACGTCAATGGAAATTTGAAACTGCCACAAATGATCACGACGATCCAACTTCGTCGGCCTAGTTGGATGGTATAGATCTATTTTTAGGAAACAATCAAAGCAACATTGTGAAGACCGGCTATCCTTTTTCCACATGGGGAAATCGACCAAGTGATGACTTGACCATAAGGTCTTCAAACGATCAGCCAAATGTGGTCGATCATGCTGCCTCCTTTAAGACGCCAATCTGCGACTTATGTAATCAGGCTCTAAAATAATGATGCTTCATACACATCGATTAGTTTGAGAAGCTTAAATACGATGCTTCACATGCATCGAATACATATAATATTTTATATTGGCCTCATAAACAACTTAGTTATTTTAGCTAATAGCACCATGCTATTTTCCGCAGCGGGTCCCACGACATGACCCACTTATTTGAGACATCAAACATGTCTCAAACTGGGGGATGCTTACTGGGGTATTGGTCTGGCGGTTTACAGCGTGCGACGTGCAACACGTCCATTACGAGAGTGTGTCAGGAAAGACAGACGGTTATCAGTAATGAGAGTAGTGGGAGAACGTGTGATCAGTCATCCCTCATAACGAAGACACGATGATCACTACCTTCCGCACAAAACCCACTTCTCCACTACTTCACTTCCTCCACTTCCTAGAGATCAGGGTGCGCTCAGTGACTTGTATAAATAGGTTTTCAACCTATTCAAATAATAGAACACAAGTGTTATCAAAAAAAGTAGCCAGAAACCATTTTTTGATACGCAAGTCATAAACAACCACAACTTCATAATTCAACATCCTGATCTCAAACACCTTCTCTGCTTCCCTCCCTAAGATCAACCCTTATCATTCACCTTGTGACCGAATTGAATCTAGAACGACCATTTCTTGGTTTAGGACAGAGTCTTACAAATTGATTTCTCGAACCTAAAAGCAATCCCATACAGTGCATTTGTTTAGGGTTTGAATTCGTTTCTCACCAACACACCCTAAATTACCAAAAACGGCATAATCAGTTTTTTATCCCAAAACAACTGGCGACCATGGCGGGAGATTGATCTCTCGGTTGCAAAAAATTATTTTCCCTATCCCGTTTTCAATTTTCTAAATTTCTCAATATGGTTGATCTTAGGAATGGTTCAGAAACCCTCAATCCCAATTTTACTTCTCCCATCACTGACAATGCTTCACATGTTATTCATGAATCCGCTTTTTCATTCAAAACCCTTGTCGAGGCTATGGAGTCTCGATATTTAACAACTATTCATGATTTGATGAAAATCCTGAATGATATTGTCAGGAATCAAGCTACTATTGTCAAGACGCAGGACGGAGTATTTGTACTTTTGAAATTCCTCATGGACCAACTATAGAAGGAACCAACGCGCATTCATTCTAAAGGAAACACCACCAATAATCTATTTTGGATCAATATTGATGGTAATGGTCATTCTTCCAAGATTCATATTCCTATTCCTAGTGAGGAAGATGAAGCCTATGATCGTGTTGAATGGAAAGGTAACCACTAACCTAACTTGCATGCTCATGAAGATCGAGAGATGCTTCCTCAAACTCAGAAAGGAGACTCGTGGGATTCAGCATGTTCTCATCAGAGTCCTCGAAATGAAAAGGTGATTTCATTATGTGCGTCCTTCCCTGGAAAGTATCAATTCCCATATTGAATTAGAAGATGCTAAGAGATCCGTTGCTGCTTTACTCAGTCGATCCGAACCTTCCCATAATGAAGAAACTCATGAAGATGTTCAGGGAAGCAGGTGTCCTTCCAATAAAAGACCCAACCTCCAATTAATCACTAGTGAGGGTGGAAAGAGAAAGTATCTGGGTAACAACTATCAACAATCTAAGCGTTCGACTCCCATTTCACATGGGTCAAATGGGGCTCCACCATTCCCAAATTTTCCCTTTACAATGGAAGAGGTGATTGAACTCTTGGAGGTCTGGATACAAGATGACATCATCAAGCTACCTCGTGTCAAGTGTCCTCCAACTAAACAATAAATGGAAGATCCCAAGTACTGACGCTTCCATAGGTTTGTCAACCATCCTACAAGTGACTGCAAAAAATTTAAGCACATCTTCCAGGAGAAGATCGACTCAGGGGAACTTCAACTAGGCACTGAATGAGTATACAAATACCATCCTCCTATTAGAAGATGTTGCATGCTTTCTTGGGACTCCGTCTACAAAACTATGCAGTCAACCATGAAACATGTGTGTGAAATTCTCTATTTATCCAATGCACAACGTCAAGATATTTTTGCCGCCCTAAATTGTGTTGTATCGGGAAAGCGACTACCTTCGATCGATGAAGCTGCCACTAGGCATAAATCTCTGCTGGAAGACATGATTGGCATAATCGGCAGGGGACTCTTAACCGCTTCTAATCTTAGAGATATCAAGTTGGGAAAAGCGTTGGTTAATACATGGACTACGAAGGGAAGTCCAGAAGCGCCGTATCATATATCCAAAGGCTCAAACACACGAGTAAGTCTTCTTGAACAACCTCTTTTACAGTCTGTTAATCCTCATCTCAACAAGAACTGGGGAATTGATCCGATCGTCAACCTAACTACGACTAGGCGGTGTGAAGAGAAAGCCGGTCCCTGTAAATATTTTATCAAATGTTTAGAATAAGTCTCGATCGAGGATAAGAGGTCCAGAGGTCAAGTATCAGGACCCTTACCTAGTTTCCGAAATTGAACAAGGTGACTATTGCAAACTCCCTCACAGCTGTGAGGAGTAGCAATACGCACTAGATAGATAGCTTCCGTCAGTTCCTGAAATATTATATTTTCATTTCCCTAGTATTTCCCTCGTTTTCATACAATACTTACAATTTATCCAAAATGTTTGCACCAATTTGCATTCATAGTTAAGATTTCAGTGAAACACCATTTCTTTCATAAAACAAAAATCTCTATTCTTTAAGAGCAGTCGCCTATATGTTCAAAACCAAATCAAACCACAAAAAAACGTCTCATCTTTCCAAAACACCTAAAGAGAAAAGTCATGGGAAGGAAATAATGGCATTCAAGGGGAATCATTCAGCAACATTTCATCTTTTTTAGAGAAAACACTTTTTATGCCCCGAAGAGTATCCTGCTTCAACTTCAACTCCTAAGATAGTTTCTCAATTTCCGATTTATGATTAGTGAGATTCATGGAAGGAATCCTATCCATTTCAGTTTACAAATTTCGTATTTTTGAAATCCCTTCACATAACAGGAAATATTAAATCCGAATTCTGCACACATGTCTTGATAATACTTCCGATATTATATCACTCATTCAGAAGTAGCATGCCTGATCATACTGCACATTTGGTCACGGAAATATGTTCATACTTCTTCAATATTAGGGCGCACAATTCAGCATACTTCTTGACACGTTTAACCCCCTAATTAACACGTGATTTACATGAGGAGCATCAAATTAAGGATTGAGGGCGCAGTCACATCCTCAATATCGTCGGTCGCCTCCATTACCTCTCGGTTCTTCCTGCAACGTCATCTCGGATACACACAACTCGCGCAAATCCAACAAGGATGTTCATCTTCTCAAAGCATTAAAACTACGAAAGAAGTTGAGCAAGATTAGTTCAAATCTATTTAGATAATTAAGCCAGTCAAACAGAGCAAAACATATACATACACGTACATCCAAATAATTGGATATCACTGTCGCTGCTCGAGCGCCACCTGCAATCCTCTCTGACAGAACCTATTTCCCCTAGGGACTGCCTCCACCTTGCCTAGAGGATACCACTCATACGACCATCAAACAACTTAAAGTTTAGGCCTCTCGCAATTGAGCACAACAGAGTTCGAAAAATATTGAAATTTACTGGAGAGGTTGGAGACAAAAATTACACATTCCAGTGAAGATCGATGGTACAACTTCTAGACCCTCTGGTCCAGGAAGAAGAATCATCACGTAATTAATATGAGTCCTAAAAATAGTATATGACAAGTCAAAGAAGTTATCATCCATATTCGGCGTGTCTTTGGAATCATTAATTCCCCTTGGCTTAATAGCAGAACTATTCCCAGGTGACATTCTATCTAACTAGAATTTTTTTTACACTCCTAGTTACCGTCGGGTGGCTACATGTGCAAAAAATAAAAGAGCACGTACCTTGAGTTCTCATTGCTCACGTTACTGATGGTCATAACCATTGGAGATTTCTTTGTTACTATGATACTCGCTCTACCGATGCTAACAAAGAAAGTCAAACACATCGAATTAAACGTGGATATTTCACTCACATTAAGAATATGAAGACGAGATGGACTCACCTTGTTGTTGTTTGGTGTACATGAAGATGGGTGTGTCTTGATATTTGTGCAAAATAGGAAAGAGCATAAGCTTCCTTTACACCCGACGAAATTTTAAATCAATAAAAGGTTTCTTCCTCTCGCTCATATGAACAGGATTCAGATAATCTAGTTGAGCTCCAAAGACTTGATCGGACATGCCGCTTCCTTTTCCTACCATTGATGAGCAAGAGCGGTGGTTTGTTGGTAGCACCTGATTGGAAGTTGCTTCACCAGTGCACGACTGCAAGGAAAGTTCAAACCAAGCGATATACCTCTGGTAATATCTATCTAATTTATCTTATTGATTTTGTTTTTCGTCTATCACCATCTAGTGCTTACAACACAACAATGTCACTGTTACGTGCTAAGCATGGGACTTAATGTTGATGGTGGTTTTTAGTTTAGGATGAAAATTTGTAAAAGTCTATCTACCTGACCCGACATCATAAGTAATAGACCTTGATATGTCTATATATTCTGCAAGGAATTTGAAGAATATATCAAAATCTGATGAATGCCTATGCCGCTCTTCATATTGTATTAAAACTCAAGCTCCTAGATGAATTGTTCACTAGTATCCTAACGAGTATTTAAGCTCTTAGTTGCATTATTCTCTAATGAAATGGAGCCATTTAAAAGTGTTGAGTGCCTAAGCCTCTTCACTCATATATTTTTTGAGAAATTCAATATATTTATGTATAAAATTTACTCAGAATGGTGCATGTAGCAACAATCCCAAATATTCTATAAATTTTATCTTGCACTAGCATTATTCACTAATTTATGGCCTTCTTAGTGTTTTCCTATGCTATGTTCCTCAGCGAACTCTCAATATTGGCATGACATGACGATTAAATGTTCGCTCGCAACAGAGTAGCATGAATCTCCCGAAGTGTCGGCATTGAGACCTGCATGAAAACACTCACATAGGCTATGTAGGATCATAATATCGCAGGAGCAATAATTTTGCGAAGCTAACAACAACACTCTTGCAAGATTTGCAACTGCTCGTTACAAATGTCGCAGAATGATTAGAAAAATGACGTAATAGATGATGATAGCACAAACATGAAGAAAGTGTGATAGTCTTGCGAATAAAAGAGGTTTGCGAAGGAAAGCCACTAATAAGCTTGCAAGAGTATCGCGAGTCAGATCCGAAATTAAAGGATAACTTCGTTGTCATCCACTATGTAACTACCCTATATAAAGAGAACTAATAGACTCAGAGGAGGGAGATCAATTTTAGAGTGTTGAGAAAGTTTTGAGGAGAGAGAAAGTTTAAGAGAGCAGTTGTATTCTTGATTTCTTTCATTTCTTGTAATATTTCTGAGAATTAATCAATAAAAGTGTTGTTCTTCATCATCAAATATGTGTTGATTATTATGAATTCTTGTGAGGGGTGTAGTGTAGGAATTCCTGCAACTACATAATGGCGCTAGAAACAGGGAGTGAAAGTTGAAAATCGTATAAAAAGCAAGATTAAAGATCAATATTCAAGTTAAGAAGATGATCGAACAAGTTGGTGAAATAGTTGAAGGAAAAATGATTAAAGCCAAGGAGAATTAATCAATAAAAGTGTTGCTCTTCATCTTCAAATATGTGTTGATTATTATGAATTCTTGTGAGGGGTGTAGTGTAGGAATTCCTACAACTACATGCTACATCACCCTTTGACAAAGAGATCAGCGCGTTCGCATACCTTTTAATTAAAAGTTGGCGCGATCGAACGCGCTTAAATTCCTTAAGGAAAATCTGGATTGTTCACATCAGTCTAGAAACTGATCACGTCCATTCAATTTGGTCGCGCAATTCAACAAGCCTAGACAAGCCCTGGCGGAAATAGGCAATTATCATAATGACCGTTGACGGGCCCACCAACTCTCCAACTGATCGGATCATGCCTAAACGCATCCCAGCGTTGTTAAACACCAAACCCGAGTGTGAATGATCACATTGTCGAAAGAAAGCTCAAACGAGCTAGACTCTTCAAAACGGTCTTAGAAGCATCACGAACGTCCTATTTTACCAGCCTGATTAGACGGCTTGGATCCCCCTACAAATAGTTAAGGAAGTGCATGCATGATCAACAGTGGGCCCACTAGTGCCCTAGTCGACCGACTTGCTTGGGGAAAACCTATAGAGTGCTCAATCACTTACCCAAACATGGGCGTTCACGCTGCTCAAACGAATTGAGACCGGCAAAGGCGGTCTCAAAACGCATCACGACTGTCCAACTTTGCCAGCCTAGTTGGAAGGCATAGATCGCATCTTGAGCAATCAAAGAAGTGTTCTCATGTCCACCGGTGACCCAGATACACTCATGGTTGATCGACTTGCTCACGGCAAGCCAAGAATGTATAGAATCGTTCACCCAAAGTAGGGTGAACGCGATGTTTCAAAAAAACTAAAATTACGTTTGCGGCAACACACTAGTGTCGCAAATCAATCACGGCTGTCTATTTATGGAGGCCTAGTTGGACGTCCTAGATCCAATTTCATAGGGCCAACGAGATTCTAACATTTTCACCGTCGACCCAACTTCATTGTTGGTCGATCGACTTGCCCATAGCAAGCTTGTAACGCATAGAATCGTTCACCAAAAGTAGGATGAACGTGCAACTTCGAAATCCTAATTGGCTTTTACGACCGCATGTCACTGCCGCAAATCAATTATGACCATCCGTGTTTGCCGGCCTATTTGAATGGCTTAGATCTAATTCTAGATGGTCCAGAAGATATCAACGTGATCATTGTCGGCGCACCTTCACGCGTTGCTGACCGACCTGCTCGAGATGACGATCGAAGCCTCGGATCGCTCGCCCAAAGAGGGTTGGACGCGCGACCCCTAAACCCTAAAGTCACGTCAATGGAAATTTGAAACTTCCACAAATGATCACGACCATCCAACTTCGCCGACCTAGTTGGATGGTATAGATCTATTTTTAGGAAACAATCAAAGCAACATTGTGAAGACCGGCTATCCTTTTTCCACATGAGGCAATCGACCAAGTGATGACTTGACCATAGGTTCTTCAAACGATTAGCCAAATGTGGTCGATCATGCTGCCTCCTTTAAGACGCCAATCTGCGACTTATGTAATCATGCTCTAAAACAATGATGCTTCATACACATCGATTAGTTTGAGAAGCTTAAATACGATGCTTCACATGCATCGAATACATATAATATTTTATATTGGCCTCATAAACAACTTAGTTATTTCACCTAATAGCACCATGCTATTTTCCGCAGCGGGTCCCATGACATGACCCACTTATTTGAGACATCAAACATGTCACAAACTGGGGGATGCTTACTGGGGTATTGGTTTGGCGGTTTACAGCGTGCGACGTGCAACACGTCCATTGCGAGAGTGTGTCAGGAAAGACAGACGGTTATCAGTAATGAGAGTAGTGGGAGAACGTGTGATCAGTCATCCCTTATAACGGAGACACAATGATCACTACCTTCCGCACAAAACCCACTTCTCCACTACTTCACTTCCTCCACTTCCTAGAGATCAGGGTGCGCTCAGTGACTTGTATAAATAGGTTTTCAACCTATTTAAATAATAGGACACAAGTGTTATCAAAACAAGTAGCCAGAAACCATTTTTTGATACGCAAGTCATAAACATCCACAACTTCATAATTCAACATCCTGATCTCAAACACCTTCTCCGCTTCCCTCCCTAAGATCAACCCTTCTCATTCACCTTGTGACCGAATTGAATCTGGAACGACCATTTCTTGGTTTAGGCCAGAGTCTTACATATTGATTTCTCGAACCTAAAAGCATTCCCGTGCAGTGCATTTGTTTAGGGTTTGAATTCGTTTCTCACCAACACACCCTAAATTACCAAAAACGGCATAATCAGTTTTTTATCCCAAAACAACTGGCGACCACGGCGGGAGATTGATCTCTCGGTTGCAAAAAATTATTTTCCCTATCCCGTTTTCAATTTCCTAAATTTCTCAATATGGTTGATCTTAGGAATGGTTCAGAAACCCTCAATCCAAATTTTACTTCTCCCATCACTGACAATGCTTCACATGTTATTCATGAATCCGCTTTTTCATTCAAAACCCTTGTCGAGGCTATGGAATATCGATATTTAACAACTATTCATGATTTGATGAAAATCCTGAATAATATTGTCAGGAATCAAGCTACTATTGTCAAGACGCAGGATGGAGTATTTGTACTTTTGAAATTCCTCATGGACCAACTATAGAAGGAACCAACGCGCATTCATTCTGAAGGAAACGCCACCAATAATCTATTTTGGATCAATATTGATGGTAATGGTCATTCTTCCAAGATTCATATTCCTATTCCTGGTAAGGAAGATGAAGCCTATGATCGTGTTGAATGGAAAAGTAACCACTAACCTCAATTGCATGCTCATGAAGATCGAGAGATGCTTCCTCAAACTCAGAAAGGAGACTCGTGGGATTCAGCACGTTCTCATCAGAGTCCTCGAAATGAAAAGGTGTTTTCATTATGTGCGTCCTTCCTGGAAAGTATCAATTCCCATATTGAATTAGAAGATGCTAAGAGATCCGTTTCTGCTTTACTCAGTCGATCTGAACCTTCCCAGAATGAAGAAACTCATGAAGATGTTCAGGGAAGCAGGTGTCCTTCCAATAAAAGACCCAACCTCCAATTAATCACTAGTGAGGATGGAAAGAAAAAGTATCTGGGTAACAACTATCAACAATCTAAGCGTCCGACTCCCATTTCACCTGGGTCAAATGGGGCTCCACCATTCCCAGATTTTCCCTTTACAATGGAAGAGGTGATTGAACTCTTGGAGGTCTGGATACAACATGACATCATCAAGCTACCTCGTGTCAAGTGTCCTCCAACTAAACAATAAATGGAAGATCCCAAGTACTTCCGCTTCCATAGGTTTGTCAACCATCCTACAAGTGACTGCAAAAAATTAAAGCACATCTTCCAAGAAAAGATCGACTCAAAGGAACTTCAACTAGGCACTAAATGAGTATACAAATACCATCCTCCTATTAGAAGATGTTGCATGCTTTCTTGGGACTCCGTCTACAAAACTATGCAGTCAACCATGAAACATGTGTGTGAAATTCTCTATTTATCCAATGCACAATGTCAAGATATTTTTGCCGCTCTAAATTGTGTTGTATCGGGAAAGCGACTACCTTCGATCGATGAAGCTGCCACCAGGCCTAAATCTATGCTGGAAGACATGATTGGCATAAGCGGCAAGGGACTCTTAACCGCTTCTAATCTTAGAGATATCAAGTTGGGAAAAGCGTTGGTTAATACATGGACTACGAAGGGAAGTCCAGAAGCACCGTATCATATATCTAAAGGCTCAAACACACGAGTAAGTCTTCTTGAACAACCTCTTTTACAGTCTGTTAATCCTCATCTCAACAAGAAGTGGGGAATTGATCCGATCGTCAACCTAACTATGACTAGGCGGTGTGAAGAGAAAGCCGGTCCCTGTAAATATTTTATCAAATGTTTAGAAGAAGTCTCGATCGAGGATAAGAGGTCCAGAGGTCAAGTAGCAGGACCCTTACCTAGTTTCCGAAATTGAACAAGGTGACTATTGCAAACTCCCTCACAGCTAGGAGGAGTAGCAATACGCACTAGATAGATAGCTTTTGTCAGTTCCTGAAATATTATATTGTCATTTCCCTAGTATTTCCCTCGTTTTCATACAATACTTATAATTTATCCAAAAATTTTGCACCAATTTGCATTCATAGTTAAGATTTCAGTGAAACACCATTTCTTTCATAAAACAAAAATCTCTATTCTTTAAGAGCAGTCGCCTACCTGTTCAAAACCAAAACCAAACCACAAAAAAACATCTCATCTTTCCAAAACACCTAAAGAGAAAAGTCATGGGAAGGAAATAAAGGCATTCAAGGGGAATCATTCAGCAACATTTCATTTTTTTTAGAGAAAACACTTTTTATGCCCCGAAGAGTAGCCTGCTTCAACTTCAACTCCTGAGACAGTTTCTCAATTTCCGATTTATGATTAGTGAGATTCATGGAAGGAATCCTATCCATTTCAGTTTACAAATTTCGTATTTTTGAAATCCCTTCACATAACAGGAAACATTAAATCTGAATTCTGCACACATGTCTTGATAATACTTCTGATATTCTATCACTCATTCAGAAGTAGCATGCCTGATCATACTGCACATTTGGTCACGGAAATATGTTCATACTTCTTCAATATTAGGGCGCACAATGCAGCATACTTCTTGACACGTTTAACCCCCTAATTAACACGTGATTTACATGAGGAGCATCAAATTAAGGATTGAGGGCGCAGTCACATCCTCAATATCTTCGGTCGCCTCCATTACCTCTCGGTTCTTCCTGCAATGTCATCTCGGATACACGCAACTCGCGCAAATACAACAAGGATGTTCATCTTCTCAAAGCATTAAAACTACGAAAGAAGTTGAGCAAGATTAGTTCAAAGCTATTTAGATAATTCATCCAGTCAAACAGAGCAAAACATATACATACACGTACATCCAAATAATTGGAGATCACTTTCGCTGCTCGAGCGCCACCTGCAATCCTCTCTGACAGAACCTGTTTCCCCTAGGGACTGCCTCCACCTTGCCTAGAGGATACCACGCATACGACCAGCGAACAACTTAAAGTCAAGGCCTCTCGCAATTGAGCACAACAGAGTTCGGAAAATATTGAAATTTACTGGAGAGGTTGGAGACAAAAATTACACATTCCAGTGAAGATCGATGGTACAACTTCTACACCCTCTGTTCCAGGAAGAAAAATCATCACGTGATTAATATGAGTCCTAAAAATAGTATATGACAATTCGAAGAAGTTATCATCCATATTCGGCGTGTGTTTGGAATCATTAATTCCCCTTGGCTTAATAGCATAACTATTCCCAGGTGACATTCTGTCTAACTAGAATTTTTTTTTACACTCCTAGTTACCGTCGGGTGGCTACATGTGCAAAAAAGAAAAGAGCACGTGCCTTGAGTTCTCATTGCTCACGTTACTGATGGTCATAACCATTGGAGATTTCTTTGTTACTATGATACTCGCTCTACCGCTGCTAACAAAGAAAATCAATCACATCGAATTAAACATGGATATTTCACTCACATTAATAATATGAAGACGAGATGGACTTACCTTGCTGTTGTTTGGTGTACATGAAGATGGGTGTGTCTTGATATTTGTGAAAAATAGGAAAGAGCATAATCTCCCTTTACACCCGACGAAATTTTAAAGCCATAAAATGTTTCTTCCTCTCGCTCATATGAACGGGATTCAGATAATCTAGTTGAGCTCCAAAGACTTGAACGGACATGCCGCTTCCTTTTCCTACCATTGATGAACAAGAGCGGTGGTTTGTTGGTAGCACCTGATTGGAAGTTGCTTCACCAGTGCACGACTGCAAGGGAAGTTCAAACCAAGCGATATACCTCTGGTAATATATATCTACTTCATCTTATTGATTTTGTTTTTCGTCTATCACCATCTAGTGCTTACCACACAACAATGTCACTGTTACGTGCTAAGCAGGGGACTTAATGTTGATGGTGGTTTTTAGTTTAGGATGAAAATTTGTAAAAGTCTATCTACCTGACCCGACATCATAAGTAATAGACCTTGATATGTCTATATATTCTTCAAGGAATTTGAAGAATATATCAAAATCTGATGAGTGCCTATGCCGCTCTTCATATTGTATTAAAACTCAAGCTCCTAGATGAATTGTTCACTAGTATCCTAACGATTATTTAAGCTCTTAGTTGCATTATTCTCTAATGAAATGGAGCCATTTAAAAGTGTTGAGTGCCTAAGCCTCTTCACTCATATATTTTTTGAGAAATTCAATATATTTATGTATAAAATTTACTCAGAATGGTGCATGTAGCAACAATCCCAAATATTCTATAAATTTTATCTTGCACTAGCATTATTCACTAATTTATGGCCTTCTTAGTGTTTTCCTATGCTATGTTCCTCAGCGAACTCTCAATATTGGCATGACATGACGATTAAATGTTCGCTCGCAACAGAGTAGCATGAATCTCCCGAAGTGTCGGCATTGAGACCTGCATGAAAACACTCACATAGGCTATGTAGGATCATAATATCGCAGGAGCAATAATTTTGCGAAGCTAACAACAACACTCTTGCAAGATTTGCAACTGCTCGTTACAAATGTCGCAGAATGATTAGAAAAATGACGTAATAGATGATGATAGCACAAACATGAAGAAAGTGTGATAGTCTTGCGAATAAAAGAGGTTTGCGAAGGAAAGCCACTAATAAGCTTGCGAGAGTATCGCGAGTCAGATCCGAAATTAAAGGATAACTTCGTTGTCATCCACTATGTAACTACCCTATATAAAGAGAACTAATAGACTCAGAGGAGGGAGATCAATTTTAGAGTGTTGAGAAAGTTTTGAGGAGAGAGAAAGTTTAAGAAAGCAGTTGTATTCTTGATTTCTTTCATTTCTTGTAATATTTCTGAGAATTAATCAATAAAAGTGTTGTTCTTCATCATCAAATATGTGTTGATTATTATGAATTATTGTGAGGGGTGTAGTGTAGGAATTCCTGCAACTACATAATGGCGCTAGAAATAGGGAGTGAAAGTTGAAAATCGTATAAAAAGCAAGATTAAAGATCAGTATTCAAGTTAAGAAGATGATCGAACAAGTTGGTGAAATAGTTGAAGGAAAAATGATTAAAGCCAAGGAGAATTAATCAATAAAAGTGTTGCTCTTCATCTTCAAATATGTGTTGATTATTATGAATTCTTGTGAGGGGTGTAGTGTAGGAATTCCTACAACTACAGGCTACATCACCCTTTGACAAAGAGATCAGCGCGTTCGCATACCTTTTAATTAAAAGTTGGCGCGATTGAAAGCGCTTAAATTCCTTAAGGAAAATCTGGATTGTTCACATCAGTCTAGAAACTGATCACGTCCATTCAATTTGGCCGCGCAATTCAACAAGCCTAGAAAAGCCCTGGCAGAAATAGGCAATTATCATAATGACCGTTGGCGGGCCCACCAACTCTCCAACTGATCGGATCATGCCTAAACGCATCCCAGCGTTGTCAAACACCAAACCCGAGTGTGAATGATCACACTGTCGAAAGAAATCTCAAACGAGCTAGACTCTTCAAAACGGTCTTAGAAGCATCACGAACGTCCTACTTTACCAGCCTGATTTGACGGCTTGGATCCTCCTACAAACAGTTAAGGAAGTGCATGCATGATCATCAGTGGGCCCACTAGTTCCCTAGTCGACCGACTTGCTTGGGGAAAACCTATAGAGTGCTCAATCACTTACCCAAACATGGGCGTTCACGCTGCTCAAACGAATTGAGACCGGCAAAGACGGTCTCGAAACGCATCACGACTGTCCAACTTATCCATCCTAGTTGGATGGCATAGATTGCATCTTGAGCAATCAAAGAAGTGTTTGCATGTCCACCGGTGACCCAGCTACAATCATGGTTGATCGACTTGCTCACGGCAAGCCAAGAATGTATAGAATCGTTCACCCAAAGTAGGGTGAACGCGATGTTTCAAAAAAACTAAAATTACGTTTGCGGCAACACACTAGTGCCGCAAATCAATCACGGCTGTCTATTTATGGAGGCCTAGTTGGACGTCCTAGATCCAATTTCATAGGGCCAACGAGATTCTAACGTTTTCACCGTCGACCCAACTTCATCGTTGGTCGATCGACTTTCCCATAACAAGCTTGGAACGCATAGAATCATTCACCAAAAGTAGGATGAACGTGCAACTTCGAAATCCTAATTGGCTTTTGCGACCGCATGTCACTGGCGCAAATCGATCATGACCATTCGTGTTCGCAGGCCTATTTGAATGTCTTAGATCTAATTCTAGATGGTCCAGAATATATCAACGTGATCACTGTCGACCTACCTTCATGCGTGTCTGACTGACCTTCTCGAGCTAACGATCGAAGCCTCGAATCGCTCGCATAAAAAGGGTTGGTCGTGCGGCCCCCTAAACCCTAAAGTCACGTCAATGGAAATTTGAAACTTCCGCAAATGATCACGACCATCCAACTTCTCCAGCCTAGTTGGATGGTATAAATCTATTTTTAGAAAACAAGCAAAGCAATATTGTGAAGACCGGCCATCCTTTTTCCACATGGGGCTATCAACCAAGTGATGACTTGACCATAGGGTCTTCAAACAATCACCCAAAGATGGTCGATCATGTTTCCTCCTTTAATACGCCAATCCATGACTTATGTAATCAGGCTCTAAAATAATGATGCTTCATACGCATCGATTAGTTTGAGCATCTTAAATATGATGCTTCACATACATCGAATACATACAATATTTTATTTTGGCATCATAAACAACTTGGTTGTTTTACCTAATAGCTCCATGTTATATATATTCTCCGCAGCGGGTCCCACGACATGACCCACTTATTCGAGACATCAAATATGTCACAAAGTGGGGGATGCTTACTAGGGTATTTGTATGGCGGTTTACAGCATGCGACATGCAACACGTCTATTACGAGAGTGTGTCAGGAAAGACGGATGGTTATCAGTAATGAGAGTAGCGGGAGAATATGTGATTAGTCATCCCTCACAACGGAGACACAATGAACACTACCTTCCACACAAAACCCACTTCTCCACTACTTCACTTCGTCCACTTCCTAAGAGATCAGGGTGCGCTCAATGACTTGTATAAATAGGTTTTCAACCTATTCAAATAACAGAAAACAAGTGTTATCAAAACAAGTAGCCAGAAACCATTTTCTGATACGCAAGCCATAAACAGCCACAACTTCATAATTCAACATCCTGATCTCGAACACCTTCTCCGCTTCCCAAGATCAACCCTTCTCATTCACCTTGTGACCGAATTGAATCTGAAACGTCCATTTCTTGGTTTAGGCCAGAGTCTTACAGATTGGTTTCTCGAACCTAGAAGTATTCCTGTGCAGTGCATTTATTTAGGATTTGAATTCGTTTCTCACCAGCACACTCCAAATTACCAAAATCAGCAGAATCATTTTTTACCCCAAAACAGTAGGCAACCTTGTTGAAGGAGCGAAAGCCATATTTGCCTAATTTCCCTTAGATTTATTGTTTTGTTCCCTATATACTCTATTTTTAAATAGTTGGAAGATGTTAGGTTTTATTTGGCCCTTGGTTTTGATTTCTAGAGTGATTTGGGATAGGTAGGTTATTGAAATTTGATATTATAAGGATTTCCTTTTGGTTTTATAAAGATAATGAATTGGAACTGATTACTTAAAAAGGAAAATTCAATTACTAGTTGCAAGTATTGCGTCCGTTTTGGAGGAATTGAATATACAAACGAAATAAGGAAGTCTTAAATGCTTTTAATATCAAATATTCTGAGATCCGAGCTTCAAGTACTTTTAAGCATTAAATTCTTTAAGTCGTTTTTCAAGTGTTGCTGCTTCTACTACTTTTTTATTCGCAGCAACTAGCTTGTAATATCCGACGATAGTTGAGCTAGAAATCATAAAGGGACCTTCCCAATCATACTTAATCATAGAATGATAATTTCATTTTGCTGCTTTCAGCACCAAGTTTCCAACATGAAAGGCATTAGGTTTGATTAGCATAACCATAAATATCTGATGATGGTTAGTTTCTCCTTCATCCCTGTGCTAGCATCATGGTTCCAAATGTGAATATTTTTCTGAAAATCTTCTTGATTACTTAGTGGCACATGTGGACATTCTTCCAATGTCGCAGGGAGAAATCCCAGATGCTTTTCGACATACTTGTAGTCCGTCCCAGTGGATGTCTTGGCTTGATATTCAGGATTTGGTGTCACCCATTTAGCAAAGTACTGGACTGGAGATGTTATGTTATCTTATATCTAGTAATAGCGGTGGTACTCTTACTAGAAAAATTGAGTCTGGCTAACAGAGCATGTGGAAAACTCAATGAAAGAGATGCAAGTGAAACAAGACTTTCCTGAGCACGAGACTTCTTGACATAGGACATTGCATCCACTCCGCGTTCATGTTTTATTTCCATCAAAGTTAGAAATTCCTCCAAATAATTTGTAGATGGACCATCGACCAAGTCTTCTGTGAAAAAGCGGGGGTCTAACAACCACACCCAATATTTCGATTAGCAATCCATATGGACAACTCCGAGTTGTTTTCTAGAGAATCAACTAGAGTCAATCAATAGAAAATAGTCAGGGAGTTATTATCTCAATCTCTCAATTTGATTTACTCAAGCAAATGTGATTCGCGAGCCTAATCAAAGAGAGATAACTTGGATGGTACCAAAGACCAATATCCAAGTGTCAATCAATTTAAATCAACAACCTATAAGGTCGGATATTCTAATTGATTGAACAACGCACAACCTGTATTATTTTAATTATATAACAAAATATAATGCGGAAAAGAAATAACACATACACCAAAATTTTGTTAACGAGGAAACCGCAAATGCAGAAAAACCCCGGGTCCTAGTCCAGATTAAACATACACTGTATTAATCTGCAACAGACACTAGCCTACTCAAAATTAACTTCGGTCAAGACTGTAGTTGAACCCCAATCAATCTCACACTGATCCAAGGTACAGTTATGCTCCTACGCCTCTGATCCCAGCAGGATACTATGCACTTGATTCCCTTAGCTGATCTCACCCACAACCAAGAGTTGCTACGACCCAAAGTCGAAGACTTTAATAAACAAATATGTCTCACACAGAAAAGTCTATAAGATAGATAAATTCGTCTCCCACAAATAAACCTATGAGTTTTGTTCCGTCTTTTGATAAATCAAGGTGAACAAGAACCAATCAATAAAACCAGAGTTATATTCCCAAAGAACAGCTCTGTTTAATCAATCACCTCACAATAGTCATAATCAACGCAGCGAAAAAAGATATTGTGGAATCACAAACGATGAGACGAATATGTTTGTGATTACTTTTATATCTTTCCTATCAGAGATAGAAATCTCAAGCCAATTTTTAGAATTTTACTCATACGATAGAAACAACAATATCAGATCACACAACTACAAGAAAACTAGTATCGTCTGGCTTCACAATCCCAATGAAGTCTTTAATTCGTTAACCTGGTTTTAGAAGAAGAAAACAAAAGGTTAAAGGAGAATCGACTCTAGCTTAGCAAACTAGTATCACACAGAATGTGTGGGGATTAGGTTTCCCAGTTGCTAGAGTTATCCCTTATATAGTCTTTCAAATCTGGGTTTGCAATCAATGTTAGCTTAGTAACAAAGCATTCAATATTCACCGTTAGATGAAAACCTGATTAGATACAAGCTAATATCTCTCAACCGTTAGATCGAAAACTTAGCTTGCCATACACACATGTACTTGACGATTTGGGTTTGTGTAACCATATCCAAACGTGAACAATAGTTGGTTCAATATTTGTCAACCAAATGGTTAGCCAAATGATAACTTTCATATCAACCATATCCTTCTTCACCATAACTAGTCCAAATGACTCAAATGAACTAGTTAGAGAGTTGTTCAATTGCTATGAGATCTCATGTACTACACAAGACACAATTGAAGAAAAAATGATGTGATTCACTCGAATCGATTCATTAACTATAAATCCACGGTTTGCAATAGCATTCCTTAGATAATTTTGATAAGTTCACGAACATCCTTTTTAGACATAACCACTCAAGTTCGCGAACTGGGTTCGCGGACTCAAGTTAACCGGTTGAAGTTCACAAACTCCAGCAGAAATTCTCGGGTTCGAGAACTTCCGTCAGTTCGTGGACTGAAACTGAGCTATTACTCCAGCAAAAATTCTCGGGTTTGAGAACTACTCACGTTCGCAGACTGGGTTGACTGCTCAAGTTCCAGTTTCACTTGATCAACAAAGTTCGCAAACTTCGGTTCAAGTGCTAAGGACTTATACATATATGTGTTACCACAACAATGTTTATATCCCCCAATGGTTACATTGGCTAAACTCTCATTTCAACCATTGAAACATTCTCAGAGGACGTCATATAGTTGTTATTCACAAACTATTTTTCATCAGAGCAATTTCCAAAGTAATTGAAACATAACATGACTTTTGTCACTAGGTAAAGATGAACTTGGCTAAAGCAAAAGATTTACCAACACATATATCGAGAAATAGATAAGCGAGATATACTCAGCTCGAAATATTACATGTGTATATTCTTAGTCTATATAGTAATACGACTTTTGTATCAAGATAGGAGATAAAGTAGATAGACTTTTGAGTGATAGATAAGTTCAAGTCTCCACATACCTTTTAGTCGATGAAGATCCACTGGTTCCTTAAGTAGTCCTTCGTCTTGTATGATGATTTCCATGGAGTTCTTGAGCTCAACTACACTTTCTATCCTAGTCCGAGACCTTAGCTATAGTAGACTAGAAATCAAGACTTTATAGTTTTGATCACTAATATTGACAAACATGCTTGAGATAGCAACGCATGCGAGTTCGACCGACCAATGCTCTAACAATCTCCCCCTTTGTCAATTTTAGTGGAAAAATTATTAATACATATGGAATACAAAAAATATATAAATAAACTTTGTAGCTCCTATTCCACATATCTAATCTTCAAAAATACTCGAAATCTTCGTCACTTCCAAGTAGTCCAATGATCCCAAAGGTTGTAAGTTTAGCATCATCGTTGTTGAAAATCCGTAGCTATAACAATGAGAAAAGCAACGGTTCTCAATCATTGTTATACAGTGTCATAGTATTATTACACAACGTCAAATTCTAATTGCATCACAACTTCAACAACAATACTATGGTGATAATTCACTCCCCCTTAGTTGGTAGGCTCGGAAAGATACCTACTTCTATGTATAAACTGCAAGTTCACGGTGTCAAAAAGCAACACAGGGCAAGCACAGGTCGAACCACAGAGACTTGGAGAGTGTAGAAGTTGATTCTAAATCCTGATTCAGAGAGTAACCAAAATGGGTTTGATTTTGTCGATATGACGATATGATTTTCAAGTGACTGAAATAATAAAAGTAAAAGATGCAAATAACAAGATATGTAAACAATGATAATATGGATACTAGGGTATTCAAATCCACCAATAACCTATGATATGCATTCAACTTGTAATATTATTCTTTTCCTTATAGTAGATTCAAGTCTACCGTATAACTAAGGTGTTTCTCCAATGGATAATTTAATCACAACTAAAGTATTTCTCCAAAGCATTAATTGTCTAATTAAGCACAACTAATCTAAAGATCAATATTTGGTTAAGCATGAGTTGTAGCATAATCAACATAGAGATATTATAACTACAATGGATACATGTCATACATTGTGAGAGCAAGATGTTGAAAAACTTGGATTAAATTATATCTTTAAACAATTCTAAACTTTCAAGAACAAGATACTAGATATGAATACATACCAATGAGATTAGGGCTTCATTTAAACCCTAGTAAATGAAATTAGAACATGAAGAACATTACAACAAAATTGAAATTTGATAAACTAATATGAACAAGCTATTCTTGGATGAGTTTTCAACACAACAACCCTCTCTATTTATACACAAAAATTCTCTCACACTTGGGATCCGAATTTCACTGTAGCAACCACTCAAAAATTAAACAAAACATGTTTTCTTAATTGATGGATAGAATGGAATACAATGGGGGTGAGGTGGATGTTTTGGAAAGAATCCAATGGGGGTGAGGTGGATGTTTTGGAAAGAATCCAATGGGGGTGAGGTGGAAATGGATTTGGGTCTTGGGTTTTGGATCATGGGTTGTTTAATCCCATAAATTTGTAAACAGGTTGCCACTGATGCGCGAGCGGGTTGCAACGCTTCCAACTTTCTTCTCTTTTGTCTTCTCAATTCTTCCAAGCTTTATTTAGTACTTAAAAACACAAAATTAATTAATACAAATATTTATTCTTGAAGATGGTAAGAATGCAGAATTTGGGATAATATATGACTTTGAAGCGCGAAAGATGAGTTAAGTGCCAATGAAAAGGTGTATGAATATGCAATATTTGGCACTCATCATTAGTCAATACTCCATCTCACATGGAAACCACTCCCCCTTACATAATGATCCGAAAACATATGTATTTGTAGTGTGAACTACATATTAATTCTCCCCATTTTTGTCAATAAAATTGGCAAAGGTGCAAGAACGGGATCCTAATGAAATTTCCGTAAGAGACATTTCATGACCAAAGGTAAATGTATATCATCTTATTTAGACGCAATTATAAATCCAAAGCTAAATGCATTCATCAAGGAGTTTGTAAAGACGCAAGATAACCCCTCTAATATTCCACAGCCGCACTCCCCACAAAGATTTGGCAATTAAGCACAAGTTCAAAATAACTCTCCCCCATAATATGTCATTCCCTAAGGAACAACAAGAGCGACCTTAATTTCAAAAAGAAAATAAGGATTTCTTTAGACTCAACAAATTGCATACAAGTATGAATTTGGAATCCAACAAGAAATATTCAATCAAATTAACCAAAGAGAACCAAGATTAATTTGACTAAATATGCTCAACACAAGTAAACTTATGGAGACTTAATAAATTAATTAGATTAATCATAAGAAAACTCACAAATAATCTAATTTCCATACTCAACCAAACTAATTACAAGAGTAATCAATTTAATTGGCCACACTCGACATAAGAACTTTTATGGAGCAATGACTAAGTTAATCACGAATAACCAACCAAGTCGAAGAGATGCTCAACATAAGAAAACTTACGGAGTGACAACTAAATAACCACGCAAGATAATTGATTTAGTTCCAAATACTCAACGTAAAGTACCTTACGGAACACAACTAAGTTAATCACAAAATTAATCAACTTTGGTTGTCTAATGCTCAACATAAGTCACAATACGGAGTCTCACAGTAATACACAAGAGATAGATCAGGGAAGCTCAATTACTGCGGAATTCACAAGGATTCATTCGATGTTTCCATCACCATTTGCACAATGACACACAATAGACATAATCCTTGAATCACAAAATATTTTAACCCATCTTACATCAATAATTGACAATATAGGCTTAACTTTTGTGTTTGTCAAAAGTCAATTCATCCTTTTATCAATATTTGCATATCAATTCACGAACGACTTTACTTTTGACAAAATATGGGACAATCAAGTTCACAGACGTAAACACACATATCCCATAAAAATATTGCAATATATGAAATCAAAAGATTAATACTGCAACCATCATCTTCCAAACAAACTTAGAATTTTAAACCAAAAAATCTAAAAACAAGAAGATGAAAAACATTGGAAATAGCTATGTGTAATCACAATAATAGATATTACAAAACAATAGTTATTCTTCTAAACAAAAGAGAAAAATTGAAGATTTACTTGACATTAAGACCTTTGAAGAATTCATTATCGTCCTCGAACTCCTTGTCGTCAACAGCCATGGGAACATAAGGTTCATTAAGGAAGGAGTTTATATCGATGAACCTTCTTGGTTGATTTTGTCGAACCAGGGCCTTATGAATATCATGAGTCTTATACACAAAAGCCTTTATTTGTTGAATCTCTTTTCGCAACTCCTTCAACACTTCAAGGACATCAGATAACTTCTGAGAATTTGAAGGAAAAACTCTTGGCTTCCTCATATTCCTTCTTTTTCTTTTCAAGGTTGGAGGCAATGGAGATTTTTATTTTTCCTTTCATGATTGATGGCTTAACAATCACATTACCTTCTTTTTCATCAGAAGACATCATTCTTGGAGCGTCCATGAACGTATGGATTTGTGAGAGGAAATCACAATTGGCTCAACAAGTAGTCTTGAGATAAAAAGAGATTTTAGAGAAGGAAAATGAATGTAGGGTTCGAAACCTAAAATAGGTTCGTACACGTTTAACTCTTATCCCTATAAAGAGTAGAATTGTCGATAGTACCCTTTCTTTTGCTTGATAGACAGAAAGGAAACACTTCTAAGACAAAAAAAACTTTTCCTAAAGCCTGAGAGGTACCAAATCATTGTCTCTTTTGATCAGGCACATGAGACAATATTTTAAGAACAACACAATCAAGTTGCATTGTGGTGAACTACAATTTGTCCACCAATTTTCTCTTGTGGAAAATTCACAGACTTTTGTCTATCAAAACAGTTTGACCATACTTTCTTTTCAAACGGTCTTGGTTTTTCCTTAGAAACTAATCTCTTAGACGAAGATAATATCTTACATACCTCTGCCGTCTTCTGAGCAAGTTTAAGCTTTCATGCTAAATGATTTGATCTTCGTTGAAGTTTGTTGACGTGTCTTTGTTTGTGTTTGAACTTGTAACACTTTGAGAGTTCATGACCTTTTAATGAACAATATGAGTACGTCACAATTGAATAGTAATCAGGCTTCTGAATTGTGCAAGCATCTAGGCACATAGTGGATCCTTAAACATTATAAACAGAGTTTCCAAGAAAATGGTCAAATTTTTCTTCCAGAATGGTTGGATTATCTTCTGAAAGAATATCAAAATTTATATGTGTATTGCTACAATTATCAAAATCAATATTTTCACTAATAAGTGCAACACTTGATTTCCCATCTTCATTAGAGTCATAGCTGTCAGACATTTCATCAAGGGTTGCTGCAAGACCTTTGTTCCCAGTGTATTTTCTCCGATTTTGACACTCATTTGCAAAATGACCAAATCCCTTACACTTAAAGCACTGAGGCATATCCTCATCATCAGTTTCATCAATATCCATGTTTTTAGGAGGAACACGATTATGAGGTTTGACTGAAGCCTTAGGCTTATCTCTGGAGAACTGTTTACTTCTCTTCAACAGAAGATCCCTAAATTGTCTTGTGATCATCAAGACTGATTTGTCAAGATCTTCATCTGATGAATCTGTGTCAGAGTGATCATCTTTAGAGATATACACTTTTTTACTTTTATCAAGTAATTCAGTTTCTTTTTGTGCTTTGAACGCAACATCCTTAGATTTGGATGAAAGTTCATGATCAAAGATCTTAATCTTTCCAAACAATGTATTTCTGGAAAGAGTATCTAGGTTATTTCCCTCAACGATGTTATGCTTCTTAGAATCGTATCTAGATTGCAGCGATCTGAGAATTTTCATCACAATGTCCTTTTCAGGAAAAGTCTTAACCAATGCAAAGGATGCATTAACAATTTCAGAAACTTTGTGATTAAACTCATCAAATGTTTCTTCATCTTCCATACGAAGGTTTTCCCAATCGGAATTAAGGTTTTGAAGCCTATCTTCCTTTTCACTGGTGTTACCTTCAAATACGGTTGCTAAGATATCCCAATTTTCTTGCGACTTAGTGCAATTAGACACATGGTGCTGAAGATTTGGGGTAATGGCATGTATGATTGCATTCAAACCATCGGATTTTTGCTTTGCAGCAAGAATATCTGCAGGAGTGTATTCAGCAATATTCTTTGGAACATTTACACCTCCAACTGCCTCAATAGGAGCATCATAACCATTAACAACATATACCCATGATTGGAAATCACGTGCTTGAAGAAAAGCGCGCATAACAATCTTCCACCATAAGTAATTAGAGTCATTGAAGACTGGTGGTACGTTTATTGAGATGGAACCTCTATCCATAGAGTTAGATCGCTACAAACACATACTTATGAAGTCTTGAACGTGTTTGTCTGCTCTGATACCAATTGAAAAAGAGGGGTCTAACAACCACACCCAATATTTCGATTAGCAATTGGTATGGACAACTCCAAGTTGTTTTCAAGATAATCAACTAGACTCAATCAATAAAAAATACTCAAGGAGTTATTATCTCAATCTATCAATTTGATTTACTCAAGCAAATGTGATTCGCATGCCTAATCAAAGAGAGATAACTTGGATAGTACCAAAGACCAATATCCAAGTGTCAATCAATTTAAATCAATAACCTATAAGGTCAGATATTCTAATTGATTGATCAACGCACAACCTGTATTATTTCAATTATATAACAAAATATAATGCGGATAAGAAATAACACAGACACCAGAATTTTGTTTACTAGGAAACCGCAAATGCAGAAAAACCCCGGGACCTAGTCCAGATTAAACATACACTGTATTAAGTCGCTAGAAACACTAGCCTAATCCAAATTAACTTCGGTATGGACTGTAGTTGAACCCCAACCAATCTCACACTGATCCAAGGTACAATTATGCTCCTACGCCTCTGATCCCAGCAGGATACTGTGCACTTAATTCCCTTAGCTGATCTCACCCACAACCAAGAGTTGCTACGACCCAAAGTCGAAGACTTTAATAAACAAATCTGTCCCACACAGAAAAGTCTATAAGATAGATAAATTTGTCTCCCACGAATAAACCTATGAGTTTTGTTCCGTCTTTTGATAAATAAAGGTGAACAGGAACCAATCAATAAAACCAGACTTATATTCCAGAAGAACAGCTCAGTTTTATCAATCACCTCATAATAGTCTTAATCGACACATCGAAAAAAGATATTGTGGAATCACAAACGATGAGACGAAGATATTTGTGATTACTTTTATATCTTGGCTATCGGAGATAGAAATCTCAAGCCAATTATTACAATTGTACTCGTACGATAGAAACATCAAGATCAGATCACATAACTACAAGAAAAGTATTATCGGTCTGGCTTCACAATCCCAATGAAGTCTTTAAGTCGTTAACCTGGTTTTAGAAGAAGAAAACCAAAGGTTAAAGGAGAATCGACTCTAGCTTAGCAAACTAGTATCACACAGAATGTGTGGGGATTATGTTTCCCAATTCCTAGAGTTCTCCCTTATATAGTCTTTCAAATCAGGGTTTGCAATCAATGTTATCTTAGTAACAAAGCATTCAATATTCACCGTTAGATGAAAACCTGATTAGATACAAGCTAATATATCTCAACCATTAGATCGAAAACTTAGCTTGCCATACACACATGTACTTGACGATTTGGGTTTGTGTAACCGTACCCAAATGTGTACAGTAGTTGGTTCAATATTTGTCAACCAAATGGTTAGCCAAATGATAACTTTCATATCAACCATATTCTTCTTCACCATAACTAGTCCAAATGACTCAAATGAACTAGTTAGAGAGTTGTTCAATTGCTATGAGATCTCATGTACTACACAAGACACAATTGAAGCAAAAATGATGTGATTCACTCGAATCGATTAATTAACTATAAAGACATAGTTTGCAATAGCATTCCTTAGATAATTTTGATAAGTTCACGCACATCGTTTTTAGACATAACCACTCAAGTTCGCGAATTGGGTTCACGGACTCAAGTTAACCGGTTGAAGTTCACAAACTCCAGCAGAAATTCTCGGGTTCGAGAACTTCCGTTAGTTCTCGGATTGAAACTAAGCTACAACTCCAGCAGAAATTCTCGGGTTCGAGAACTACGCACGTTCGCGGACTGAGTTCGCGGAATGGGTTGACTGCTCAAGTTTCGGTTTCACTTGATCAACAAAGTTCGCAAACTTTGGTTCAAGTGCTAAGGACTTATACATATATATGTTACCACAACAATATTTATATTCCCCAATGGTTATATTGTCTAAACTCTCATTTCAACCATTGAAACATTCTCAGAGGACGTCATATAGTTGGTATTCACAAACTATTTTTCGTCAGAGCGATTTCCAAAGTGATTGAAATATAACATGACTTTCGTCACTAGGTAAAGATGAACTTGGCTAAATCGAAAGCTTTACCAACATATATTTCGAGAAATAGATAAGCGAGATATACTCAGCTCGAAATATTACATGTGTATATTCTTAGTCTATATAGTAATATGACTTTTGTATCAAGATAGGAGATAGAGTAGATATATTTTTGAGTGATAGATAAATTCAAGTCTCCACATACCTTTTAGTCGATGAAGATCCACTGGTTCCTTGAGTAATCCTTCGTCTTGTATGAAGATTGCAATGGAGTTTTTGAGCTCAACTACACATTCTATCCTAGTCCGAGACCTTAGATATAGTAGACTAGAAATCAAGACTTTATAGTTTTGATCACTAACATTGACAAATATACTTGAGATAGCAACGCATGCGAGTTTGACCGAGCAATGCTCTAACATTCTGGGTCATGGATTTCCTTATTAAAGGATCTAAATTATGAAGGTGCCTTGTCAGTAATCATCTTTTCAACATGTACCCATTCCCGTCCAATGATCATATCATATCCTGGGTCTTCTTTGATGATGTGGAATTGGGTTTTTGTCCAAGTTGTTGACCATAAACATTCTTGACTTTCCCTTCATGGTACCTGATTGTTGTAGGAGTGAAAGTGGCCTCTTGATGAGTGATTCCCGCAGCTCTGAGCATCTTGAGAGAAATGATGTTGACACGGGTACCATCATCAATTAAAGTTCTTCTGAATTCATTGCCTTTGATATGTAGGGTGGTTAACAGTCCCAAGTTATATAACTCTTTGTATATGGCTGGTGGTTGAGGAGTAGCTTCTGCCAGGGACAAGCGCTTTCCTGACACAACAAGATTAGGAGCATCGAAGATATCCATTATTTATGCCTTTGATAGATAAATCAACTCGGATAAGTGGTCCATCAGGGATTGGACTGCTTCATTGACTGGCTCTTCAGATAAAGTGAATGCTCTGATCGGCATGGGGTTTCTATTTAATTCTCCAGATTCAACTTTTTCTTTGAAGATACGTTTCAAAATATTGCACTCACTTGTTGGATGATTGACGAATCGATAAAAGCGTCAATATTTAGAGCCTTTCATCTCTTCTCAATAGGTAGATGTATAACATGAGGTAACTTGATTTCTCCATCCAGAATCCATACCTCAAGTAGCTCGAGTATTTCCTATATAGGCAGAGGAAAACTTTGAGGCGTTTGATCCTCTCTTACTTATCGCACTTGTTGACGTGGTATCAATGCTAGTGCATTTTGGGCTTGATTAGCTTGTCCTAGTGCTTGTGCTAGTTGATCTGGTGCCGATTCCGACAGTGGTGCCCTTCTCTTAGGATGTTGTGCATCCAAAGTAGCGTATTTTATTTTTCCTCTTTCATTGAAAGAATTCACAAAAGGCCCAAGGTTATACTGCTTGTTCACGGGATGCCTATTGTTTCACGGTTCACGAGGCTCCTCAGTCTTGACATACTTAGGTCTCTCCAGTAAATAAGGCATTGTAGTAGCCGATTGCTTGTTTGTTTCATGAAGTTCTGGAAAAGTCTGGAAATATAGATTTTCCAGTAACGCTCGGTAGATAGGAATCATCCCGTTTCATAAATCCACAAGTTGTTGTTACTTGACATTTGGATCATGAAAATCCAAATCCTGGACTCTCAATATCTTAACATAATCATTTGGATGTTTACAGGTCTTATAGAACATTCTTCCTAGATCAGATAGGGTGATCTGTTCAGAGACAAAGAAATATTGCCGATAAAATTTATTGACCATCTCGCACCAACTGGCTATGCTTCCTGAAGCAATGTTATTATACCATGTGTAGGCTTTTCCTTTCAGAGACTTGGAAAATTCTTTCAGATGAAGGACATGATTATATTCATGCTTTCCTAACGATTTTATGAATCGTGAAACATGTTCTCGCACATTTCTAGTTTCATCATACATTGTGAGTGTTAAAGAAGTGTATCCTTTATGAAGATGAAATTTTTGTACATCAGGAGGTATGGAGGTTGGTAATAGTGAATTGATGATGATCTATCTTTTCCACATTTCTCCAAGAAACGTTATAAATCTTCATGAGTAATGAAATGACTGATCCTTTGCATGGGAATTATCTGCAGGGTTCCGGCTTTCTTCTTCTTCTACAACATGAACTAGAGTAACTTCATGATCAACAACTGAAGGAGTTTGTTTAGCCTTTCTTTTTACGCGGCTTCGGTCATCCATCAGTTGATCTTTTAGAGTCTTCCGGTAGATGAGAAAGTCCTTTTTGACACAACCATGTCCTCTTGAGTCTTATCAAGAGATTCTTGTATTTTCATGAGATCGTCTACGGTAGGCAGATTGTTCCATACTTTTTGAGGGTTTCGACCGGAGAGATAATTATTGGTAGTTCCAGTATTGCCACCTGTATTATTGACAAGAGTGGTGACTGGGGTACTAGAACTGGGAGTAGTAGTGGTAAGGCCTGGCATGACATCGCCGGTAGGAGGATTGGAATTAGTTGTACCCATGGAACTTGTAATATTGGGGTTAGGTGTTGAACCCTCGGGATTAGGATTTGTAGTTGAACTAGATCTGAGACCGATCATCTTCGAAAAATTAAACTTGCTACCAAGAGATTTCTCCCACTGTGGTCTCCAATTTGTTTGCGGGAAAAAAAACTGCAGGTTTTCTGGTGAAAAGCGGTAGAGGAGGTAAATCGTCTGAACCTTTAAACAAATATACTGCATGGGATTACTTTAAGTTCGAGAGACTAATATGTAGGGCCCTGACCTAAACCAAGACAATGACCGTTCCAGGTTTAATTCGGTCATAAAAGGTGAAGAAGGATTGGTCTGTAAGGAGGGAATCTTAGAATGTGTGGGGATCAATGAATATTGATCGATTAATGATGTGATGTCAGCACGACTTACTCATATTTCTTATCATGGATGTGCCTCATATCACATGTGTTATAGGTCGTCAGACCAAAACCTTAGTTGTATCCTCCCATGTGACATGAATTAATGTCTCATGTGGAAGTCTTCTTTGCACACGTATTTTATATGTGTGGTCAATATTTGACCTAAGAGTATGAGCCTTAATCGATGAACTGAATAGTTAATATTTCAAGGTCATGATGGATGAAGCATAAGGTGTTTGCTGGAACATCAACATGCTCTGTGAACCATGGATGTTGAATTAGGTCATTGATGACCGTGACATATCATTATGCTAGTTGAAGCAGTAATGATAGTCAAATGACTACTATGTTAGTTGAAGCAATAATGATAGTCAAACGACTTGGATATGACTTAATGATATTCCTAGATAAACCATATTGGCACGTTGAGCATTTTGATAGAAAGTCGTATGAAAATAATCATTACTGAGTGATCATAAAAGGTTTATCCTGATCTGTGTGTCATGAGTCAGTCGAATGACAGTGAGAGAATATAAAATAATGGTCGACTGAAGAACCAAATGTTGGTTGATGAACCAAAAAATACTAATATCTGGATTAATATGAAATTTCTCGAATGTTGATAACTGAATCAACATGAGAAATATTGCTTTGCAGAGCAATTGATATCTGAATCAATAAAATATTTATTAAATATTTATAAAATATTGGTAGTCGACCGAATATTTAACTATTAATTAAAATGTTCATTGATGTATCAACATAAAAATTATTGGTGTTTGAACCCGTTCTGAATTATGTTAGATAGAGCATTAGGTTCACAATCCAAATTTTGATCAATGGATGATCAACTGAGAATCAACTAGTGGATGAGAGAGTAACTGGCTACATGAGATGATGGACCGACCATGTAGTGTCCAGTTTCTCGATTGAGCATTCACCAAAGTCCTTTGCGAAAAGTTGGTGAAAGGATGATTGATTGATGTTTAATCATTATTAAAATAGTGCTTGACCGAGCATTAGATAATGAAACCTAATTATGGAGAGAGGAGGGACCTACCAAGGGGTGTGGAACTGTCCCTTGGTGGTCATGGGACTATCTAATGGTAAGTGGATGATCTTCCCATTTGCATGAAAGGGTTTGAACCAAATATGGACTTCAGATGATTAATTAGGTCAAAAATCATCAAATGAGGTGGGACCGGATTTTGCAATCCAAAGGGCCAACCATGACCAGTCATGGAGGCATGCCCGTGTCTCCGTGTTGTACGCGGACCAATCATGAGAATTTTGGTATATTTTGTTGGTCCATCGAGCATTTTTTGGTCCTTTTATGAAAAAATTGAGTTTAACTGAAACTCTTAACTTTGGTTGAAAGACCAACCACTAAAAATATTCAAATAATATTATTTTAAAATTTCTCATGGTAGAAAGACATGGTGGTTGCGGGACTACTTGCTTTGCTAACCATATGGTCCATGAAGCAAGATTTGAAAAGATTTGGAAATAGGGAGTTCTGATAGAAAGAAGAAATCCTTGAAAGAGGAAACCATAATAATAATAAAAAAATAATATAAAAAATAAGGAAAAATACTGGGGAACCGGCCAAAATCAGTGCACGGCTATCCGGTCTGTCGTGTGGGCCCTACCCCCACAGTTTTCTGTATTTTTATTAATTTATTATTAATATTTTCTCTCTCTTCTTTTTCCTTCTTTGATAAAATTCCACACCTTGTTCTTCCATATTTTTGGATTCTCTTTTGATCATTATTATTAAAGATATCCGCGTCTTTTATTCGGGGCTTACTCGGGGGTGCCCCTTATGCCCGAAAGGTAAATATTCATTACTGCTCTATGGAATTCAGCTGAGAAAAGCCATGGATCCTGAATAACTGAATATTAGTTTATTTCCAGGAATTCAACTGATGAATACTGTGACTAGAATTTATTAGTGGCTCTATACTAGCATGCAATATGTCTAGGAGAAGATATGATGTGAAGCATCATATTTATTTTCCGGGTCAGACACCAGAGATGAATTCTGAATTCAAAAGAGACGTTAAGTCTTTCAGCCTAATCATGAAATATATGGAACATTGAAAGCTTTTTCCTCAGAAACTCTAATATCGC
This sequence comes from Papaver bracteatum, assembly GCA_023529315.1. Taxonomy (NCBI): domain Eukaryota; kingdom Viridiplantae; phylum Streptophyta; class Magnoliopsida; order Ranunculales; family Papaveraceae; genus Papaver; species Papaver bracteatum. The sequence continues at coordinate 372,246 of JAJJWX010000850.1, read as the reverse complement.
CGACATATATTATTACATTCATGAAGTTTACAACACTGCAATTCACTATTCTCTTGCGGAAGGTGAAGACACAAATTTCTTATGATTCCGATACTGATCAGAGATGCATAATTTCCGATGTAATTTTATGAATATGACATTCGTCAAAAACCTACCATCAATACAATGATATTTGTGTTAAAAGTAACAAAGGATTTTCTGTTTAAAATCAATTAAACTCCTTTATCGGGTTTTAGATCTTCCAAGATCTGGATTAAACAAGTTAACCAGATTGAGTAAGATAAAACTACCAGATTCGAATACTGAAGACTACCACCAAATGATAGCTTGTCGATCTAAATACGATAAACAATAACAAGTCTATCAAAAGATAAACTAGATCTAGTCAGATCCCATCCGATCAAGTTTGTGCATTAAGCAAATCACGAAGATACAAAACTAATAAGAAAAAACTTTTTATCTTCAATCTTCAATTGTCTTAAGTACCTGCATAATAACAAACTTGATTCCTGACTTATGATCGATGACGCACTAAACATAGTCTGTTAACAATGGGTGATCAAAAATCAACATTAATCCCTTGTGTTAGACCATTGTTAGGTTGAACCCACCAAGCGTTGGTATATCAAGTTTGGTTGTCATATTTTAGTGAACCAAAACTCATTTAAGAGTCACTTGATTTAAATATACTAGAGTCAACTTCATATAGGTTAGCTTGAAAGTATTAGGGTGAGACATTACAAGTATTGCGAAGACTTGAAGAAGTGAAGAAGAATGGAGCTACAACCACAACATCATCCTTTCACTTGAGGTTAGTGATATTTGACTTGAACTGTTTCATTCCCTAACGTATCTTTCAAGTCATGTATATTAAAAACATAAACTGCGAAGCATGTACACTCTAGATAGACATAGTATTAAGGAATACAATATGAAGTTTTTTGCTTAAACTTTAAACTTTGTATATAAGATATCGACATAATCGTATGAATGCTATTGTGATTATATATGGGTATGAGGTGAGGATTTCATCCTAGGGAACAATATTTACATGTGTTCTAAGTAAGTAATTTCATGATACGTGTTGTGAACTGAAAAAGAAATCGCCAGGCGTTATTGGGGTTGTTCTTCATTACATATCTTATGAACGACCAATATGTGTGATTAGTATAACCGCTCATGACTTGTTTGTGTTCTTGGTAAAACTATTCACATGAGGCCTGACTTATGTATTGGTATGACTTTTATTAGTGAAACCGATCTTAAGTAATCTCCTGGGGTATGATTGGGTTATGAGTGTCTGAAATTATTACTGGGATAAGGGGAACCGATCCTAGTAAGAGGTGCAGTGCATCACAAGGGGAACTGATCCTTGTATGAGGTGCAACAAGGTTTATGGAAGAAAGGGGAACCGATCATATGAACATGTGCAACACATTTTTGGGAAGGGGGAACCGATCCTATAAACATGTGCAGTGCATTCAAGTTACATACCAAATATATGTGGGGAACCGATCCTAGTACCTAGTTAGCCATATCTTTGGTAAGCTAGTGTAACTATGCACAGTACTCACATGGAGGTAGAACCGAAACTTGTTTTGTTAGAATTGTAAACCCATGAGTTGTGATTGAGTGTTACTTAATCAATCACGTAGTTCTTGAAAGTCAGATGAACCAATTCTAAACTTGTTTGGAAGCGTGGTAAATCGGTTTCAAGTGAGCAAGTATGAAAAATGACTTGCAAGAGTAAGATGTCGACACACTTTGAACACGGTGCATTAATGCTTATTCTTTATTGTTCAAAGATATTCCTTAACGGCTAAGATGGAAATAAATCCCAAGATTGAATTTAAATAAGTTAAGAATCTTTTTAATAAAGGGTTTTTAATTATATATGTAAAATAAGAATTAGTAATGTGCATTTTCTAATTAAAGATTTTCCAAGGAGATTTCGATTATTATTTTTGGACAGTGCATTCACAGGAATTATGAAAACCGAATTTGGTGGAGTAATGAAAAATATCTTGAGAATATTTTCGGTTTTGGAAATTTCTTGGTGTCCAAACTTCCTTGTATATAAATACTTTGAGTTTGTATTTATAGCAAACTAATCATACGTAAGATAACTTCCTCTTTTGTCTTTGTTACTGGTGAAACCGCCTATAGGAGAGGAGAGTAATCTAATTAGGTGAAATCTCTTATGGTCGCTCAATTTAAAGTCTTCTTTGGGATTGAGAAGCTCTAGCGCGTCCCGTTGGTGGGAAACTAGATATTACGGTTTATCTTTAGTTTTCGTATTGATTTGATTGACTAATGGTGGTTGAACTTTGATTACACCTAGTTTGTTTATGCTTGAGAATCTTCTCTTCTAATATTAGATTCACTCAAACTATTTCAAGGTTTCGACAGGGATCTTTAGACTATTGTTAGATCTAAAGACGATCTTGTGATAATCCATTGTTAATAGACTCCGTTCTGTGTGTGATTGATCACAAGAGATTCAAATAGTTGTGTGCAGGTGTTTATTGAAGATCTAAGAAGATATGAAGACAAAGAAGATATTGAAGATTTCTGACTTGGTTTTTATAATCTTTGGTTTGCACAATACTTGTTTGGGAAAAAGAGGATCCAATTAATAATCGGTTTATCCTTGTGGTAGATTGGATTGATTAATTGAAGAAGATCGAAATCAATACGTTTCCTTGTGATTAAAGGTATTGATTGACTTAATCTTAACGATTGCCTTTGGGTGATTGAACATAAGATAGATCTTGGAACCTGAAAAAGGAGTTTATGTTAAGATAAAAAAGGGAACCTTTGCGCAACTCATATCACTTGGTTGAAGAGAGTTTATACCAAACAGATTTGTTGTTCCTTTACTATTTGGAATATGAACCAAAGGAATTGGTCCAAGTACGTGACTTATTTACAGGTTGGAGGTGTGGGAATATAGACAGAACTAGGTGAACTATAGGTTTAGTTGCTTGGTATCAACTATACGAAGTTGGTTTATTTTGTATAGCGGCTTAGTCCTGAGAGTATTCAATTCTAGACTAGGTCCCGGAGTTTTTCTGCATTTGCGGTTTCCTCGTTAACAAAATCTTGTTATGTCATTTACTTTATATTTCCACATTATAATTGTTTTATTATAATTAAAGTAAATTGCACAAACGTTAATTCCTATTTACTTGATACATGAATCCTATTGAGTTTGGTTAAGTCCGAACTTTTGTATCAAGTAAACATACTTTGTTGTTGTATTGTATCGATCACATATCCATAGAAGATCACACAAAGTGTGAACCGATTTGTTATATTGTCTCGACTCAGTCCATAGACAATCACTTTCGGGGAAAGGACTTATAGGAAGGAAAAGTAATGGCTTGAGGTATATTTGGGGTACCCTCGCCTTTTCAATTGGTATCAGAGCATCCAAACACGAAAATATCTAACAATTTTTGTTTGGTGCGATCCATCCTATAAGAATTGAATCAATATCTGATTCAGTTAACGTTAAGCAAGAGTATGACTACTCAAAGGTTGAAGATGTTACTACTTCGTTGACTCATGATCCAGGAGTTGCGAAAACATATGTGTCTTTTTCTGATGGAAAAGAAGATACTGATAAAGAGTTGGTAAAACTCCTAAAGCCTATAAAATCTTTGTCTTCTAAATTGATGATTTTAAAGACAGAGTCAAATCTTCTTAAACAGGAGATCAAAAATAAAGACAGTCAACTGGATAGTCTTGCTAAAGAGAATATGAATCTCACTATCAAATTAAAAGCTCTTGTTAATTCTCTTGATAAAGAGACAAGTCCAATGACTCTGATAAATGATGTTGTTGTATTAGTCACATCTGAAACAGATCAAGATGATGGTAGTTTACCGAACTACATCAAGTCATAAGAGGATGAGAAACAAGCTTCTATATCTACTGATGATCAAATGAAATCTTGTCCAAAGGAAACTTTGAACCGATTCCATGATAATGATCTTAAGGAATACACTTTTCAGTCACTTGACAGGAAACTTATACTTCTTCAACATACGATAGTAAATTTTTTGAATGAAGTTTCTTGTCTTAAAAAACTGAAAGATCATTCCTCAGTAGAAAGACAGATCGTGCCACAACCCTATAAGATCAACTCAAAATCAGAGGAAAGAGTTGACAATAGCTTCTGAAATAAGATTCCTCCTCATCCATATCGAAACAATTCTTGTTTTGATGAAGAACGATTCCATAAGGAAGAGAAAGAGAGAATCTATGCCAAAAGAAACAATGAGGGATCTCCAATAATTGTTTCAGATAATCACACTGATGTGAATCATAAGGAAGTCCTTAGAATGAGAAAATCTTATGAAAATCTCATTGAAATAATTAAGAGAGATCTATCAGTCTCTGAGAATTCTCACATCGATACAGTTTCTCCACATGATCATATCTCTAGAGTTATAAAATATCATCGTCTTGGGAGAAAATATATTGGGAAGAAATTCCCTAAGAGAAACATGAACTATGTTTCTGATAGTCAATATAAGCTTGAAAAAGCTTATTCCGATACAACTTAGTTGTATCAAAATTGTGCATTCTCATCCCAATTTGTGCTCGTATTCATGGATGGGAATGTTACAATAAATCTTAAGCACATGTAATTTGTGTAATTGATCATCAGAAAGGTTGTAACTTGTTGGATAATTGTAAATCCAATAGATCGTTCATGTTTATCATGATTTTCTAGAGAAGTTTTATTTGGAATCTTTTAATAAAACCAAGAAGTTCGGACAAAAGGAAACGAAATATATTCCTTAATATTTTGGGATTATACTGATATTTTGCGGTCCGAAAGTTATCTCCTTTTAAAGAGAAACTATTACCTTCATTATATTGATACTATGGTCAATCATCTTATATATAACCAAGCATGCCTCCAATAACTCGCAGTGTCTCAAAGACTAATAAGGAGGAGGCTCAAAGGGTTAAAGATTGTCAAGGATTCAATACTGAGAGGAAGAAAAGAAGCAGAACAAAAATCATGTCTGATTATGATTCTGAAGGTTCCGTTGGATCACAAGATAAGTCATGTCTGTTGGCCTATAATCTACAAGATCCAGCCAAAACCAAGTGGGTTCGTTCTAAAAGTATGAAGGATTATATCCATGGTTTTGAAGAACTAAGAACCAATCTCATAACAACGATTCGAAATCAAGATTAGCTCAAGGATAAGATTGAGGAAACTAAAGCTGGAATAGCTGACATGAAAATTCAAGTTAAAGAACTTGAGAAACAAGAAGTGGTTGCAGACAAGTCTCTTAAGACATGCTTTAACAGTCTGAACACTGAAGAAACATCAGTGACCAACAAGAGCACCACTAGTGATTAAGTTATATTATGTAATACTTAATCCAGAAAAATAGACATCATTGATTGTATAAGTCTATTGAATAAAAAATATTATGAATAAAGTTATTTGATTTATAATTTTTCTTGTGATAGCTTTTTGATTTACATAGTCGGTACTTTAATGATTTATTTATTTGCTATGTATGTGTATGAGATGTTTGATTTCGGTTTATTACCTTGATATTCGATCTCATAATATGATGTGAACCCTTATGGTTTGGGTGACTTTTTGATTTAGCAAGATTAAGTTCTAGACCATGTTGGTAGGCTTTATCAAAAGATCATGAGGGTTTCAGTAGAAACAATATGTGAAAAAGTCACAATATGTTGAATCGGTTTTGGTTTAGCATAAAAGCATATGTGTTTCGACGGTTTTCAACTTTTGCTTGCAATTGTTAAAACCTACTTTCAACCTTTCTATGGTAAAGGTTGGTTGTTGTTATTATTTTATTTTTTTGCATGAGAATGACAACATAATAGTATTTTGATATAAATTCTCCCGGAAGAAGAAAACGATGCGATCATATTTGGAGAAGTTGGATGCGAAATTGAGGTAACAATCTTGTTAGTTAATTGTTTTCCTGTTTTAAGAAAATCCTTTTTTATTTGATATATATATATTGCTTTTTCTTAAATAAAATAGTTGGTACAATTTGTTATAGCATTGCTCGGTCGAACTCGCATGCGTTGTTATCTCAAGCATGTTTGTCAATATTAGTGATCAAAACTATAAAGTCTTGATTTCTAGTCTAGTATAGCTAAGGTATCAGACTAGGATAGAAAGTGTAGTTGAGCTCAAGAACTCCATGGCGATCATCATACAAGACGAACGACTACTCAAGGAACCAGTGGATCTTCATCGACTAAAAGGTATGGGGAGACTTGAACTTATCTATCAATCAAAAGTATATCTACTCTATCTCCTATCTTGAGACAAAAGTCGTATTACTATATAGACTAAGATTATACACATATGTCATTTAGAGTTGAGTATATCTCGCTTATCTATTTCTCGAAATATGTGTTGGTAAAGCTTTCGATTTAGCTAACTTCATCTTTACCTAGTGACGAAAGTCATGTTATGTTTCAATCATTTTGGAAATCGCTCTGACAAAAAATAGTTTGTGAATAACAACTATATAATGCCCTCTGAGAATGTATCAATGATTGAAATGAGAGTTTAGAATATATAACCATTGAAGGATATAAACATTGTTGTGGTAACACATATATGTGTATGTCCTTATTGCTTGAACTGAAGTTTGCGAATTTTATTGATCAAGTGAAACCGGAACGTGAGCCGTCAACTCAGTCCGCGAACTTAGTCCGTGAATTCGCGTAGTTCTCGAACCCGAGAATTTCTGCTGGAGTTGTAGCTCAGTTTCAGTCCGCGAACTCAGTCCGCAAACTGACGGAAGTTCTCGACCCGAGAATTTCTGCTGGAGTTTGTAAATTCCAACTGGTGAACTTGAGTTCGCGAACCATGTCCACGAACTTGAGTAAGTTATGTCTAAAAACGATGTTTGTGAACTTATCTTAATAAACTAAGGAATGCTATTACAAACCGTGGCTTTATAGTTCATGAATCTATTCGAGTGAATCATATTGTTTTTGCTTCAATTGTGTCTTGTGTAGTACATGAGATCTCATAGCAATTGAACAACTTTCTAACTAGTTCATTTGAGTCATTTGGACTAGTTATGGTGAAGAAGAATATGGTTGATATGAAAGTTATCAATTGGCTAACCATTTGGTTAACTAATGTTGAACCAACTAATGTACAAGTTTGGGTACGGTTACACAAACCCAAAATCGTCAAGTACATGTGTGTATAACAAGCTATGTTTTCGATCTAATGGTTGATAAATATTAGCTTGTATCTAATCAGGTTTTCATCTAACGATGAATATTGAATGCTTTGTTACTAAGCTAACATTGATTGCAAAACCTGATTTGAAAGACTATATAAGGGAAAACTCTAGCAACTTGGAAACCTAATCCCCACACATTATGTGTGATATTAGTTTGCTAAGTTAGAGTCGATTCCCCTTTAACCTTTGGTTTTCTTCTTCTAAAACCAGGTTAACTACTTAAAGACTTCATTGGGATTGTGAAGCCAGACCGATACTACTTTTATCGTAGTTGTATGATATGATCTTGTTGTTTCTATCGTATAAGTACAATTGTAATAATTGGATTGAGATTTTTATCTCCGATAGGCAATATATAAAAGTAATCACAAACATCTTCATCTCATCGTTTGTGATTCCATAATATCTTTTTTCGATGCGTCGATTAAGACTATTGTGAGGTGATTGATAAAACTGAGCCGTTCTTTGGGAATAAAAGTCTGGTTTTATTGATTGGTTCATGTTCACCTTGATTTATCAAAAGACGGAACAAAACTCATATGTTTATTCGTGGGAGACGAATTTATCTATCTTATAGACTTTTCTGTGTGAGACAGATTTGTTTATTAAAGTCTTCGATTTTGGGTCGTAGCAACTCTATCATCTTAGGGAATCAAGTGCGCAGTATCCTGCTGGTATCAAAGGCGTAGGAGCATAACTATACCTTGGATTAGTGTGTGATTGGTTGGGGTTCAACTACAATCCATACCGAAGTTAATTTGGAGTAAGCTAGTGTCTGTAGCGGCTTAATACAATGTATGTTTAATCTGGACTAGGTCCTAGTGTTTTTTTGCATTTGCGGTTTCCTCGTTAACAAAATTCTGGTGTCTATGTTAATTGAAATAATACATGTTGTACGTTGTATAATCAATTAGAATATCCGACCTTATTGGTTGTTGAATTAAATTGATTGACACTTGGATATTGGTCTTTGGTACCATCCAAGCTATCTCTCTTTGATTAAGACTCGCAGATTGTATTTGCTTGAGTAAATCAAATCGAGAGATTGAGATAATAACTCCTTGAGATATTTTCTATTGATTGAGTCTAGTTGATTCCCTGGAAAGTAACTCGGAGTTGTCCATACAGATTTTAATCGAAATATTGGGTGTGGTTGTTAGACCCCCGCTTTTTCAATTGGTATCAGAGTTGGAAAACACGTTCAAGATCTTACAAGTCTGTGTTTATAGCAATCTGACTCAATGGACAGAGGTGCTATCTCAATAAACGTACCACCAGTCTTCGATAACTCTAATTACTTATGGTGGAAAATTGCTATGCGATCTTTTCCTCATGCACATGATTTTCAATCATGGGTATATGTTGTTAATGGGTATGATGCTCCCGTTGAGGCAGTTGGAGGTGTAAACGTTCCAAAGAATATTGGTGAATATACTCCTGCCGAGATTGTTGCTGCAAAGCAAAACTTTGACGTTTTGAATGCCATCATCCATGCCATTACCTCAAATCTTCAACACCATGTGTCAAATTGCACTAAGTCGCAAGAAGCTTGGGATATCTTAGAAACTGTATTTGAAGCTAATACCAGTGAAAAGGAAGTTAGGCTTCAAAACCTTAATTCCGATTGGGAAAACCTTTGTATGGCAGATGAAGAAACATTTGATGAGTTTAATCACAAAGTATCTGAAATTGTTAATGCATCTTTTGCATTGGGTAAGACTATTCCTGAAAAGGACATTGTGATGAAAATTCTCAGATCGCTGCCATCTAGATACAATACTAAGAAGCATGCTATCGTTGAGGGAAATAACCTGGATAATCTCTCCAGAAATACGCTGGTTGGAAAGCTTAAGATCTTTGATCATGAACATTCGCCCAAATCTAAGGATGTTGCGTTCAAAGCACTAAAGGACACTAAATTACTTGATAAAAGTAAAAAAGTGTATATCTCTAAAGATGATCACTCTGAGACAGATTCATCAGATGAAGATCTTGACAAATCAGTCTCTATGATCACAAGACAGTTTAGGGATCTTCTGTTAAAGAGAAGTAAATGGTTCTCCAGAGATAAGCCTAAGGCATCAGTCAAACCTCATAATCGTGTTCCTCCTAAAAACAGGAATATTGATGAAACTGATAATGAGGATATGCCTCAGTGCTTTAAGTGTAAAGGTTTTGGTCATTTTTCAAATGAGTGTCCAAATCGGAGAAAATACACTGGGAACAAAGGTCTTGCTGCAACTCTTGATGAAATGTCTGATAATTATGATTCTAATGAAGACGAGAAATCAAGTGTTGCACTTCTTGGTGAAAATATTGATTTTGATAATTGTAGCAATATACATATCAATATTAATATTCTTTCAGAAGAAAATCCAACGATTTTGGAAGAGAAAGTTGACCCAATCCTTGGAAACACTGCTTATAATGTCTCAGGTCCCAATATGTGCTTAGCTGCTTGCACATTCCAGAAGCCTGATTTTTATCCAAGTCTGACGTGATCATATTGTTCATTAAAGGGTCATGAACTCTCGAAGTGTTACAAGTTCAAACACAAACAAGACACGTCAACAAACTTCAACGAAGAGCAAATCATTTAGCAAGAAAGCTTAAACTGGCTCAGAAGACCGCTGAGGTATGTAAGATTTTATCTTCGTCTAAGAAGTTAGTTTCCAAAGGAAAACCAATACCATTTGAAAATAAAGTATGGTCAAATCATTCTGATAGACAGAGGTCCGTGGATTCCTCACAAGAGGAAATTGGTGGACAAATTGTTGTTCACCACAACGCAACTTGATTGTGTTGTTTTTAAAATCTTGTCTCATGTGCATGATCAAAAGAGACAATGATTTTGTACCTCTTAGGCTTTAAGAAAAGTTTTTTTTTCTTTCTTTTCTTAGGTTTGTTTTGTCTATCAAACAAAAGAAATGGTACTATCAACAATTCTACTCTTTATAGGGATAAGAGTTGATCGTTTACGAACCTGTTTTAGATTTCGAACCCTACATTCCTTTTCCTTCTCTAAAAACCTCTTTTTATCTCAAGACTACTTGTTGAGTTAATTGTGATTTCCTTTCACAAACCCATACATTCATGGAAACTCTAAGAATGATGTCTTCTGATGAAAAATAAGGTAATATGATTGTTAAGCCATCAATCATGAAGGAAAAAGAAAAATCTCCATTGCCTCCAACCTTGAAAAGAAAAAGAAGGAATATGAGGAAGCCAAGAGTTGTTCCTTCAAATTCTCAAAAGTTTTTTGATGTTCTTGAAGTGTTAAAGGATCTGCGAAAGGAGATTAAACAAATAAAGGCTTTTGTGTATAAGACTCACGAGGTTCAGAAGGCCCTGGTTCGACAACAGCAACCTAGAAGGTTTATTGATATAAACTCCTACCTTAATGAACCTTATGTTCCAATGGTTGTTGACGACAAGGAGTTCGGGGACGATAACTAATTCTTCAAAGGTCTTATTGCCTAGTAAATCTTCTATTTTTTCTTTTGTTTAGAAGAATAACTAGTGTTTGGAATAGCCATTATTGTGATTACACATAACTATGTCCAAAGTTTTCATCTTCTTGTTTTTAGATTTATTGTGTTAAATTCTAAACTTGTTTGGAAGATGATGGTTGCAGTATTAATCTTTTTGATTTTATATATTGCAATATTTTGATGGGATATGTGTGTTTACATCCGTGAACTTAATTGTCCCATATTTTGTCAAAAGTAAAGTCGTTCGTAAATTGGTATGCAAATATTAATAAAAGAATGAATAGACTTTTGGCAAAATACAAAAGTTAAGCCTATATTGTAAATTATTGATGTAAGATAGGTTAAAATCTTTTGTGATTCAAGGATTATGTCTATTGTGTGTCATTGTGCAAATGGTGATGGAAACATAGAATGAATCCTTACTTATTCCATGGTATAGGTCGATTCTCCGATCCACAATTTTTTTGTAAATACTGTGTTGTTCCATGAAGTGTCTTATGTTGAGCACTAAAACAACAAAAGTTTATTGCTTTTGTGATTAGCTTAGTTGTTGTTCCGTAAGGTACTTTATGTTGAACTAAATTAATCATCTTGTGTGGTTATTTAGTTATCATTCCATAAGTTTTCTTATATTTGAGCATCTCTTTGACTTGGTTGGTTATTCGTGATTAAATTAGTCATTGCTCCATAGAATTTCTTATGTCGAGTGTGGCTAATTAAATTGATTACTTTTGTAATTAGTTTGGTTGAGTATGACAATTAGATTGCTTGCAAGTTCTCTTATGATAAATCTAATTGGTTACTTAAGTCTCCATAAGTTCACTTGTGTCGAGCATATTTAGTCAAATTAACTTTGGTTCGCTTTGGTTAATATGATTGAATATTTTGGATTCCAAATTCATACTTGTATGAAATTTGTTGAGTCTAAAAGAAATCCTTCTTTTCTTTTAGAATTAAGGTTGCTCTTGTTGTTCCCTTGGGAATGACATTTAATGGGGGAGAGTTCTTTTGAACTTGTTGTAGGATCAGAATATCGCAACAAGAACACACTTGCGAAGTTCTCACCAACGGCACTTTGCGAGTATCGCAGGTTGACTAAGAAAACGACGTGACAAATGACGATAATTTAAATATGATAAAAATGCAAAGATTGAGCGAGATTTAGGAATGTTGCGAATTTAACATTTGTATACCCACAATAATATCGCAAGAAAAACCCGAAATTAAAGGTTAGGTTAGCTGTTTATGAGTTGTCATCCACTATGTAAATATCTATATAAAAAGGAGAACAGGAGAGAGAAAAGTGGGGGGGGGGATAATTGTTAAGAGAGAGAGAGTGAGAGATATTTTTCAGAGAGGGTTTATTTTCTGTATCATCTTCTTCCCCTAAAATTAAATCTAGAGATCCAAATACTCATTAATGGAGTCTCAATGTAAATTCACCGATCTACCCAATTGTACTTGGGACTATATTTACATCAACAAAATTGGATAGACTTGTATCTAAATAGAAATACACCGATCCATTTGAATTATCATGGCAGCTCAACTTTTGCCTGCCTTACCAAGTAAGTTGAGCTCATCCCACCGGTTCATGTACTTTTGCTTGTCTTACCAAGTAAGATTTAGTTTAGACAACTTTGGAAAATCCCATTTTTCATTTTTCTGAATGATTGAGGACGAAAAAAAATATTTTTCTGGTGGGAGAGTCCTCCAGCTATATTGTGCAATGTAGTTGTTGTATCCGTCAAAAGTTTCTTTTCCCATAAATTTAGCTTAACCTTTTGTCCAAACCACCGTATTAAGTTGGATTCCGGTATCGAAAGCCCTACAGAGTATAATAAATCAGTATACTATTATGAAAATATGGCAGTGTGACAACAAATCAGCCACCTAATTCCCAACAGGAATTAGGCTTGTTAAGAAAATACGGCCCGAGCTCTTGTTCGTTCTATATATCACTCAGTTTCTTAACTTATTCGAATTAGTCCCATTAGTGCTCAAAGCAATGGCATTTACTAAGAGGGTTAATTCGCCTGTATCTGTTAGGTTTATAAATTAAATGAGTTCATGGTCACTTCGAAGTTACCATCATTAGGTTCAAAATACCAGGGAGCTATCCACGACAATTACCTGATTATATACATACACATATCATTAAGTTTGTAATGTTTTATTTTGTTACAATAACTTTGTTTAGTCCAAATTATTCATTTTGTTGTACTGCATTAATTTTGGAACTCATATTACAATGTATTTATCTTCCTTTCATTCTCAATTTTCACTCGGGTTGTGTAGCTCGTTACCCAGTCATTTCTCATCAAAACCTTAAGTTGTCTCTTTTTGTTTATCTTTTAAAGTTTGGTATCTTCCAGGATTCTGTTCCGCATTAATTTTGAGGTTGTTGAAGTCTCATTAAAAAAAAAGGAATACCTTTAGGAAGTTGTGTTACTCGCTTCCCCGTCATTTCTTATCAATACCTTAAGTTGTCTTTTTGTTTATCTTCCTGGGATTCGGTTCCAGCCATTTTCATTTCTACAAAAATATACAAAGTATGTCAGAAATATTAGGTTGGATGTGTTGGGAAGTGTTAATTTTGAAGGCTAACATAGTTAATAAGGCAACTGTGTATTTGAAGAGAACAAATCTGAATATAAGCTAATGGTTAAAGCCACAAATATGAAGATTGATGCAACCACGCAGCTGACGTATATTGTCTCAATGTCATCAAAGGAATAAGTTGTGATTAACATCTCCCATAAAATGTAAGAAACGTTAGACAAATATGAGTTTTTGAATTCTACAAAATACCGTAACTTATGCTACTGATCCTGACGTAGTTTAGCTTTACTCCATAAACTTAATTTGGAATTTAAAACTTCCTGGTAATTATTGCATGGTAGAGCACAACAATTTCTTAGTTAGTGTATTTAAGGTTGACAGCTTATATGTGAATGAAATGTAACTGGTTTGGCCATATAGAGGTGATACATGTTTTCTTCTAGTATAGAAATATAATGTTAGACGTCTTGAACTGATGACATAAACCTAGTTTTACATCTACATTACATGTTGAAACCTCTAATTATTTCGTTTTATATCCTAACTAAAAAAAATGTGAAAAGTAACATACCCATAGAACCTGTTAATAGATGATTAAGTTGAAGTATGTAGTACCAAACATCAAAACTGGTGAGTCAGAACCCCAAGAACTGAATCTTATGGGTTGTATGCGCACATAATCTTCGTGGTAACAGGTGAATGTAGTGACAGTGGAACCAAATTCTTCCCAGCAAATATGAAAGTTCCGCTAATGAGAAGGCTTCCATTGGCCCTCTTCCACTGCAGAGAGAAGTTGATTTGTTAAACACATCTTTGAAGAAAAAGCTGAAGCTTTCGGTGCAGGATAAACATTAAAGTGGATGGTTCAATGGCAAAACTCAACTGATTTCAAGCATCCATATACATGCCAGCAATGACATTTTTGTATAGTTTATAAGGGTAACACTTAAAAATAAGAAAACAATTCCATACCACTATAGCACCAATAATGTATAAGCTTCAAAAAGTTATTTACCTTATTGCTTATTTTCTTTTCTTTTATGCACTCCATTGTAAGAAAAGTAGTGGAGACATACAGAGCCGGAGACCGGGAGAGAGGAGAAAGGAATTGTAACAGGTACGTAGCAGCTGCAGAATCATCAGACACGCAATTGAAACAGACACCAGATAAGACAAATTGTTGATTTTGTTGAATTGGTTTTTTTTCCTTAACATAACAAACACCAACTAAGACACATGTACCAGTCAGTGCTACAAACAGGTTAACATCATATAGAGTTAGTAAACCTCCGATGTGACAGAACTGAACCTTGAGGTTGTTGCTCTTTCGAATTCATAGAAAATATGTTGCTATTGGGATCCGAAGAAGTAATACCAAGACCATTGGTTTTGCAAACTGATCACAATAAGTTAACACGGTCAGAATTTCAGGTAGATGAATAAAATTCTTATAACCGAGCAAAAAAAGAAAAGAAATCTTATCGAAATTTGCCCAATCCATTTAACTATAAACGTTTGTAATATTCAAATTGAAATAAAAAAAGAAAATGCAAGCCTTTATCATATACTATTGTACTAAGAAATTTAGTCTCAAGTTTTACAAAACCAAATGCTGCACATACGGACCTATTGCAAGGGTGAACTCCAACCAACATTGTGAAAATTTTGTTTTAATCATAGCCGTTAAAAGAAAAGCACTTGTATGGAAAAAAAAAATTTAAGGGAAAGGGAAAACTCCTACCTCAACTGCAGAGCCTATGGTTTGTTGATCGAGCAATCTCTTTCTTTCCTAGTATGTGTTATCTAAGTAACCTTTTCATTATTGAAAGTCGTCGTGCATTTTCCCAACGTCTCCATCTTTTTCCAACATAAAAATCTGAAACCAACTGTTGCACAGTAAAGACCAGTTGCAAGGTTGAATTCCTGCCAACATTGTCAAAAAAATGTTTCAATCAAAACCTTTAAAAGAAGAGCACATGTATGAAAAAAATCAAGGGAAAGGGAGAACTCCTACCTCAACTGCAGAGCAACCTAGGGATTGATGATAGAGCAATCCCTTTCTTTCCTATTATGTGGATGGCGCTTACACAAAAAACTTGCATCTGAATGAAATGAAACCCCAAAAAAAGAAAAAAGAAAATTCAGAATTGTACTTACCACTAAGTACAAAATATGAGACTGGATTCTAAAGGAAAGCTTCAAGCAACAGATCAGGGTGACGAAGTTGAAGCCTTCGAGCATTCAACAATTGCCCATGATCCCTTAGGAGATTCGTGGGTGAAGAAATAATATTTCTAACTATAACTGGAAATTTAAAACTGGAAAACAGACCAACATAAATTGATAATACTCAAAGCCTACTACCACATCTTATGAGAATAAGCAGAAATCAAATTTTCTTTCCACAAATTAAACCTAAAACCACATAACAAAATTCAATTGCCCAGATTCAAAAAAATAATTTCAATGACAATTAACTAAGGTACACAAAATAAAATTATAAACCCAGATAGCAACAATCATAGGTCTTACATCTGATTTACCTGAGATTGATGCTCTTTTCTCAATATGTCCTCTACCAACTAAAATCTGCAACAATACATCAAAATTTTCATAAAAATCAATCGATCAGAACAATTAAATCAAATATAATAAAAACTAACAAATTAAAAACGTCCAGAATCAAACTAACAGAGCTAGTCTAGAAAGAAACTTAGAACCTTTAGAAGAAACCCTATTTTGAGGTTTATTTGTTCAAAACGAAAAGTGAATTAAAAGTGAACATCTCTAGGGATTGGTCAGACTTAATGGGGTTGTTAATGGGTCGTTTTTATTTGTAACGGTATGATAAAATGCAAATTAATTAGAAGAAATTATGGTGTTGGTAATGAGATCTTTGACTACGTGAAGTATGAAACGGAAGAGAGGAGAGCGCTGATATTATTGATATAATGATTTTGTAATGGACGAAGAGGATAATATTGGATGGGTAAACCTAAGCGGTTGGATTTCCGCGTTAAACATGGACTGATTCTGAACCACGATTTGTCTCTCAACTTTGAAAGCAAATGGAAGCCATTGATCATAGTAAAACACCCATTCAGATCCTTCGGATCAGCAAAAACACATTTTTTTTTGTAAGGTAGATATGAGACTAATAGTGCAGGAATAAACAGTGGAGACAATAAAACAATGAGATACAATGAGCAAGAAAAATGAGGCACAAGCAAATGAACTTGCGAGAACAATAAATATGCAAAGAGGAATGCATATACTAGAGACAAAAACAGAGAAATGAAGAATGGAAGCGATTTAAAGCTACATCAATTTTACCGCGGCAAAATGAGCTAAGTAACACAAACTTTAGATATACATTGCAATAGATAAGCATTCTCATCATACAAGCATCATACTCGCATCATAAAAGCATCGCATAAACATTTCATGGCATAAAAATCGCATACACATTTCATAACATAATCATTAGGTAAGCATTAGATTCACACAGGTATTTCACAAAATTTTACGCAGAATATGTAAGAATTTCGCAGCACTATTCGCGGTACTATTCATATCACTATTTGCAGTACTATTTCAGGAGCATTATTTAGAATTTCGCAGAATACTTCATAATTTCGCAGAGTACTTTAGAAATTCTAGAATTACTCAGAATTTTAAAGAATGTGTCAGAATCTCGCCGAAGTATTCAGAAACTAGCAGGAATATTCAGAAATTAGCAAGATCATTCATAATCTCGCAGACTCATTCAGAATTTCGCAGGAGATGTGATTATTTCGCAGAATATGATTATCTCGCACTATTGTAAGCAACTTAAAGAGATTATACTATCGCATGATACAGAGGCAAGATGCGAATGAAGAAACAACTCTCTCATTCAACATTTTCACAAGGATTTTACCTTCACAGATAAAGAACAAAGGCAATATGGATTACCAAGAAAATATTTTATGCTCTTTATCTTCTCGGCAAGAATCCTCACCAAAAATGGAGTAATAATTTCGCATGAATATGGGAAATATTTATTACTCTCATTCAAGGACAAATACTTCTTATATTTCGAGGATTGAGTACTTCTTATACTTCAGGACAATGCTTCTAATTACTTCTCAATGCTTTGGAACTTCGCAAAATAATAGAGGCAAGTACGTACTTTTCAGGAAAAGTATTCTTTCTCTTATTCCTTCATCAATAAAAATCAAAGACTTTTACAACAACATATTTTTTCTTAAAGATCGCTCCTCAAGCAATATTAAAAAAAAAGGCAAGATGTAGGATCAGAATATCGCACCAAGAACACACTTGCGAAGTTCTCACCAACGACACTTTGCGAGTGTCGCAGGTTGACTAAGAAAACAACGTGGCAAATGACGATAATTTAAATATGATAAAAATGTAAAGATTGAGCGAGATTTAGGAATGTTGCGAATTTAACATTTGTATACCTGCGATAATATCGCAAGAAAAACCCGAAATTAAAGGTTAGGTTAGTTGTTTATGAGCTGTCATCCACTATGTAAATATCTATATAAAGAGGAGAACAGGAGAGATAAAAGGGGGGGAATAATTGTTAAGAGAGAGAGATATTTTTCAGAGAGGGTTTATTTTCTTTATCATCTTCTTCCCCTAAAATTAAATCTAGAGCTCCAAATACTCATTAATGGAGTCTCCATGTAAATCAAATGTAAATTCAAATAATCATAGTGAAGAACCATGGATGTATATCATATTGATCGAACCATGTAAAAAAAATCTTGGTGTCCGTTTATAATTTTAGCACTTTTACTACCATTTTTATATGTAGATCTAGAAATTGATATCAAGATATGATAAGGGGTGTGTTGTAGGATTTCCTGCAACTACACTTGTGCTTAATTGCCAAATCTTTGTGGAGAGTGCGGCTGTGGAATATTATAGGGGTTATCTTGTATCTTTATAAACTCCTTGATGAATGCATTTAGCTTCGGCTTTATGATTGCATCTAAACAATATGATATATATTTACCTTTGGTCATGAAATGTCTCTTATGGAAATTTCATTAGGATCCCGTTCTTGTACCTTTGCCAATTTTATTGACAAAAAGGGGGAGAATTAATATGTAGTTCATACTACAAATACATATGGTTTTCAGATCATTATGTAAGGGGGAGTGGTTTCCATGTGATATGGAGTATTGACTAAGGGGTAGTGAAGTATCACCATAGTATTGTTGTTAAAGTTATGACGCAATTGGACTTTGGCGTTGTGTAATAATACTATGACATTGTATAACAATGATTGAGAATTCTTGTTTTCTCATTGTTATAGCTACGGATTTTCAACAACGATGATGCTAAACTTACAACCTTTGGGATCATTGGATTACTTGGAAGTGACGAAGATTTTGAGTATTGTTGAAGATTAGACGACATGTGGAATAGGAGCTACAAAGTTTATTTATATATTTTGTATTCCATATGTATTAATAGTTTTGCCACTAAAATTGACAAATGGGGAGATTGTTAGAGCATTGCTCGGTCGAACTCGCATGCGTTTCTATCTCAAGCATGTTTGTCAATATTAGTGATCAAAACTATAAAGTCTTGATTTATAGTCTATTATAGCTAAGGTCTCAGACTAGGATAGAAAGTGTATTTGAGCTCAAGAACTCTATGGCGATCATCATACAAGATAAAGGACTACTCAAGGAACCAGTGGATCTTCATCGACTAAAAGGTATGTGGAGACTTGAATTTATCTATCACTCAAAAGTCTATCTACTCTATCTCCTATCTTGAGACAAAAGTCGTATTACTATATAGACTAAGATTATACACATATGTCATTTCGAGCTAAGTATATCTCGTTTATCTATTTCTCGAAATATGTGTTGGTAAATATTTCGCTTTAGCCAAGTTCATCTTTACCTAGTGACGAAAGTCATGTTATGTTTCAATCATTTTGGAAATCGCTCTAACAAAAAATAGTTTGTGAAAAACAACTATATAACTCTCTCTGAGAATGTTTCAATGATTGAAAAGGGAGTTTAGACAATATAACCATTGGAGGATATAAACATTGTTATAGTAACACATATATGTGTAAGTCCTTATTGCTTGAACCGAAGTTTGCGAACTTTGTTGATCAAGTGAAACCGGAACGTGAGCCGTCAACTCAGTCCGTGAACTGGCGTAGTTCTCGAACCCGAGAATTTTTGCTGGAGTTATATTTCAGTTTCAGTCCGCGAACTGACGGAAGTTCTCGACCCGAGAATTTCTGATGGAGTTTGTAAACTCCAACCAGTGAACTTGAATCCGCAAACTTGAGTAGGTTATGTCTAAAAACGATGTTTGTGAACTTATCTTAATAAACTAAGGAATGCTATTTCAAACCGTGGCTTTATAGTTCATGAATCGATTTGAGTGAATAACATCGTTTTTGCTTCAATTGTGTCTTGTGTAGTACATGAGATCTCATAGCAATTGAACAACTCTCTAACTAGTTCATTTGAGTCATTTGGACTAGTTATGGTGAAGAAGAATATGGTTGATATGAAAGTTATCATTTGTGAAAAGACGAGGGTACCCAAATACACCACAATCTTTTATTTTGATCACAATCTATACAAGACCCACTGTGTATAAACCTCTTGGAGAAACAATCACTCAAGGAATATTTCAACACAATGTCCACTTGAAATAGGGTTAGTCCGGACTGGGCTAACACGTGAATAGTTATATCAGATAAGTGGAGAAATCCAATATATATACTTTGTGTGATTGTGTATGGATATGAATCGAGACAATACAACGACAAAGTGTTCACTTGATAACCGAAATCTTATAAGATAAATATCAAGTGCCTAATTAACGTACTAGTGTATTTACTTTAATTATAATATAAAAATAATCTAATGCGGAAATAAAGTAAAACACATACAACAAAATTTTGTTAACGAGGAAACCACAAATGCAGAAAAACCCCGGGACCTAGTCCAGTTTTGAATACTCAATTAAATTAAGACGCTACAAAAAGTAAACCTGCAACTTCATGTAGACAATACTAAGTAAACTAAAATCCTAGTTACTTAGCTTTAGTAGTATTCTTGATATGATAATATCTAGCAGAACCGAAGTTCTCAATAGATATTTGTTACCCAATATCCTAGCAGAATAGACGTTCTCTTTAGGATTAGATTTAATATATCTTCTTAATGGTTCACTACAACTTCTTCTTCGAGTCTTCAATTTAATCTTCAAAGTAACAATCTTCAAAAATACAAACTTGATTCCTTATTGATTTGTCGCACAGAACGGAGTCTGTTAACAATAGAAAATCAATGAATCTATCTTATGGATCTAGAAACACTTAGATCTGTAGAAACGTTGATCTTTGATCTAGTTTGAGTGATCCTTATATCAGAAGAGAAGGTTCTCAAGAATAAACAAACTAGGTGCAATCAAAGATTCAACAACCGTTAGTCAATCAAATCAATAATCTAAAACTGAAATAACAATGCAATCTTCTAGTTTCCCACCAACGGTACGCACTAGAGCTTCTCAATCCCAAAGAAGACTTTAAATTGAGCGGTCGTAAGAGATTTCACCTAATTAGATTACTCTCCTCTCTGATAAGCGACTTCACCAGTAACAGTACAACATATGAAGTTTACTGTCACGAAGGATTAGTTTGCTAGAAACGCAAACTTTAATTATTTATAGTCAAGGAAGTTTGGATACCAAGGAATTTCCAAAACCAAAAATATTCTCAAGATATGCAATATATTTCCAAAATCGGTTTATATATATATGGTATCTAACTTGTAATTTGGTGCACATGTCTAGAGGATCGGTTTCCTATAGTTAAAATCGTGATGCACATGTGCATAACATCTCTTCCCCCTCCCTGCACATGTTCATAGGATCCGTTCCCCTTGATAAGAAAACTTGTTGAACATGTGCATAGGATCCGTTCCCCAATAAGAAAACTTGGTTCACATGTTCATAGCATCCGTTCCCCCAAAAAGAAAACTTGCTTCACATGTTCATAGGATCCGTTCCCCCAATAAGAAAACTTGATGCACATGTTCATAGGATCGGTTCCCCTTTCTTCTATAAATCTTGTTGCACCTCATACAAGGATCGGTTCCCCTTTGTATGTGCTACACCTCTTAATAGGATCGGTTTCCCTTTACCCAGTGTTAGGTTTTACACACACAAACCCGATCATACCCCAGGTGATTACTTAAGATCGGTTTCACTAATAAAAGTCATACCAATACATAAGTCAGGCCTCATGTAAATAGTTTTACCAAGAACACAAATAAGTCATTAACGGTTATACTAATCACACATATTGGTGGTTCATAAGATATGCAATGAAGAACAGCCCCAATAACGCCTGTCGATTTCCTTTTCGGTTCACAACACATATCATGAACTTACTTCCTTAAAACACATGTAAGAACATTGTTTCCTAGGATGAAATCCTCACCTTATACTCATACATAATCACAATTGCATTCAATAAATTATGTTAATAAGTTCCTTGACAATTTGCTCATACGAATATAATTTTGCATGTTTTGTTTTCAATCTAAAAGATTTGAAAGCCCAAGATAGGTATGAAACAAGTCAAGTCATAGTTACTAACCTCAAGATGAAGGATAATGTCTTTGTTATCTTCAACCCATCTTCAGATCTTTGTGAGTAACTGGACCACAATACTTCAATGATTTCTAGTCTATCCTATCGAAGTTGACTGTAGTTTACAAATTAAACGACTCGAGTTTTGGCACTAAATATGACAACCAATCTTGACATACCAACGCTTGGTGGGTTCAACCGAGCAGTGCTCTAACAATTTGGCTAACCATTTGGTTAACTAGTGTTGAACCAACTAATGTACAAGTTTGGGTACGGTTACACAAACCCAAAATCGTCAAGTACATGTGTGTATCACAAGCTATGTTTTCGATCTAACAGTTGATAAATATTAGCCTGTATCTAATCAGGTTTTCATCTAACGGTGAATATTGGATGATTTGTTACTAATCTAACATTGATTGCAAACTCTAATTTGAAAGACTATATAAGGGAAAACTCTAGCAACTAGGAAACCTAATCCCCACACATTCTGTGTGATACTAGTTTGCTAAGCTAGAGTCAATTCTCCTTTAACCTTTGGTTTTCTTCTTCTAAAACCAGGTTAACGACTTAAAGACTTCATTGGGATTGTGAAGCCAGACCGATACTACTTTTATCGTAGTTGTGTGATCTGATCTTGCTGTTTCTATCGTACGAGTACAATTGTAATAATTGGATTGAGATTTCTATCTCCAATAGGCAAGATATAAAAGTAATCACAAACATCTTCGTCTCATCGTTTGTGATTCCACAATATCTTTATTCACTGTGTCGATTAAGACTATTGTGAGGTGATTGATAAAACTGAGCTGTTCTTCGGGAATATAAGTATGGTTTTATTGATTGGTTCATGTTCACCTTGATTTATCGAAAGACGGAACAAAACTCATAGGTTTATTCGTGGGATATGAATTTATCTATCTTATATACTTTTCTGTGTGAGACGGATTTGTTTATTAAAGTCTTCAACTTTGGGTTGTAGCAACTCTTGGTTGTGGGTGAGATTAGCTAAGGGAATCAAGTGCGTAGTATCCTGCTGGGATGAGAGGCGTAGGAGCATAAATGTACCTTGGATCAGTGTGATATTGGTTGGGGTTCAACTACAGTCCAGACCGAAGTTAATTTGGAGTAGGATAGTGTATGTAGCGACTTAATACAATGTATATTTAATCTGGACTAGGTCCCGGGGTTTTTCTGCATTTTCGGTTTCCTCGTTAAAAAAATTATGGTGTCTGTGTTATTTCTTTTCTACATTATATTTTTATATAATTGAAATAATACTGGTTGTGCATTGTTCAATCAATTAGAATATCCGACCTTATTGGTTGTTGATTTAAATTGATTGACACTTGGATATTGGTCTTTGGTACCATCCAAGTTATCTCTCTTTGATTAAGACTCACAGATTATATTTGCTTGAGAAAATAAAATCGAGAGATTGAGATAATAACTCCTTGAGATATTTTCTATTGATTGAGTCTAGTTGATTCTCTAGAAATTAACTTAGAGTTGTCCATATAGATTGCTAATCGAAATATTGGGTGTGGTTGTTAGACCCCCGCTTTTTCACAATTGATGTGTTTATTCCATTATGTATGTGTGGATGTTTGTGTGATTCAATTGTTTCTGGTTAAGTAAAACTTTTGTTATCTTGCTTTGTTGTGTGATATCAATAGTTTAGGGCTACGAAATTTGGTGCAATTTTGGTGCTTTAATGTTTATGTTAATTTAATTGCTTCCAGTTAGGTAAAACAAATGTATTTTGATTTATTGTGTAGTATCAATTGTTTAGGCTTACTAAATTTCGGTGCAATAGTGAAACCTTGATATATATGTTGTTTCTATTGTATCCGGTTGAGGTGAATAATTATGCAAGTTGATTTATTGGTTTATATGAATTATTTATGGCTTAACCAATGAATATGTTGACGGGATGAGTTGTTTAGTCCAATTCGATTCCGGATAAGATAAACTAAGTTAATTGTGATCTTAGTTAGACTTATCAAAGTGGAGGTTTCGGTTATTCAAGTCTAGCCGAAAGCCTAAACAAGGAAATGCTAGTTAACTAACCTGGTATTTGGCTTGTTTAAAATCTAAAGGTCTAAGTTATATGGATAATTAGAACCTGGTGAGAAAAATGAAGTTTTTTTTTGGTCTTATCGAATGAAGCGGTTGTATTTATACAATCGGTTTAGCAAAGGAACTAACTTGCTTAGTTGATTTTTGGTTTGCTAAACTAGTTGGGAAAATTGCTTCGGGAAATTATTTCCATGATAACATATCAAAACGTAATTACTTTGTAGTTTCGGTTTTGATATTGGTTATAAAAAATGGCATGCGGAACCCTCGTGCTTGACTCAACAGTTTGCAAGTCTATCTTGAGATTTGTAAGATCCTTTTCGTGTTGTCCATTATTTTTTTCGTTTCTTTGTCATTTTTGTGACAAAAAGAGGGAGAAATATATGGAGTAAACATGTGATGTTGGTATCAATTTTATGGTTGATTGGTGTCACTAGGGAAGAGGACAATGGTGCTTGAACGTTTATCTAACGAATGAGGAAAATCACAGATTAAGGGGGAGTAACATATCATATGATTGGGTTAACAAATACGTGCAGATTGAAAATCTACCTCACCTTTAGGGGGAGTATGAGCTTTGTTATTATAATATAGCTACTGCATTTTATGGATTGAATGAATTCATGTTATGTGATGTTGGATTCGGGAATCAAGTATATGTGTAATGAATTCTTGTAAATTTTTTATCCATATGATTGTAAGAGTTTTGTCACTAAAATTTACAAAGGGGGAGATTGTTAGAGCATTGCTCGGTTGAACCCACCAAGCGTTGGTATGTCAAGTTTGGTTTTCATATTTTAGTGAACCAAAACTCATTTAAGAGTCGCTTGATTTAAATGTACTAGAGTCAACTTCGTATAGGTTAACTTGAAAGTATTAGGGTGAGACATTACAAGTATTGCGAAGACTTGAAGAAGTGAAGAAGAGCGAAGCTACAACCACAACATCATCCTTCCACTTGAGGTTAGTGATATTTGACTTGAAATATTTCATTCCCTAACGTATCTTTCAAGTCGTGCATATTGAAAGCATAAAACTGTGAAGCCTGAACACTCTAAATAAACATAGTATTAAGGAATACAATATCAAGTTTCTTGCTTAACCATTAAACTTTGTATATAATACATCAACATAATCGTATGAATGCTATCGTGATTATGTATGGGTATGAGATGAGGATTTCATCTTAGGGAACAATTTATACATGTGTTCTAAGGAAGTAAGTTCATGATACGTGTTGTGAACCGAAAAGGAAATCGTCAGGCGTTATTTGGGCTGTTCTTTATTACATATCCTATGAATGACCAATATGTGTGATTAGTATAACTGCTCATGCCTTGTTTGTGTTCTTGGTAAAACTATTCACATGATGCCTGACTTATGTATTGGTATGACTTTTATAAGTGAAACCGATCTTAAGTAATCACCTGGGGTATGATCGGGTTGTGAGTGTCTGAACTTATTACTGGGAGAAGGGGAACATATCCTAGTAAGAGGTGCAGTGTATCACAAGGGGAACCGATCCTTGTATGAGGTGCAACAATGTTTATGGAAGAAGGGGGAACCGATCCTATGAACATGTGCAACACGTTTTTGGGAAGGGGGAACCGATCCTATGGACATGTGCAGTGCATATAAGTTAGATACCAAATATATGTGGGGAACCGATCCTAGTACCTAGTCAGTCGTATCTTTGGTAAGCTAGTGTAACTATGCACAGTACTCACATGGAGGTAGAACTGAAACTTGTATTGGTAGAACCGTAAACCCATGAGTTGTGATTGAGTGTTACTTAATCAATCACGTAGTTCTTGAAAGTCAGATGAACCAATTCTAAAATTGTTTGGAAGCGTGGTAAATCGGTTTCAAGTGAGCAAGTATGAAAAAGGACTTGCAAGAGTAAGATGTCGACACACTTTGAACACGGTGCATTAATGCTTATTCTTTATTGTCATTAACGACTAAGAAGGAAGTAAATTCCTATATCGAATTTAAATAAGTTAAGAATCTTTTTAATTAAGGGTTTTTAATTATATATGGAAAATAATAATTAGTAATGTGCATTTGCTAATTAAAGATTTTCCAAGGAGATTTCGATCATTATTTTTGGACAGTGCATTCACAGGAATTATGAAAACCGAATTTGGTGGAGTAATAAAAAATATCTTGAGAATATTTTCGGTTTTGGAAATTCCTTGGTGTCCAAACTTCCTTGTCTATAAATACTTTGAGTTTTCATTTCTAGCAAACTAATCTTGCGTACATAGACTTCCTCTTTTGTCTTTGTTACTGGTGAAGCCGCCAATCGGAGAGGAGAGTAATCTAATTAGGTGAAATCTCTTACGGACGCTCAATTTAAAGTCCTCTTTGGGATTGAGAAGCTCTAGCGCGACTTGTTGGTGGGAAACTAGATATTGCGGTTTATATTTAGTTTTCGTATTGATTTGATTGACTAACGGTGGTTGAAATTTGATTGCACCTAGTTTGTTTATGCTTGAGAATCTTCTCTTCCGATATAAGATTCACTCAAACTAGTTCAAGGTTTCGACAGGGATCTTTAGACTGTAGTTAGATCTAAAGACGATCTTGTGATAATCCATTTTTAACAGACTCCGTTCTGTGTGCAATTGATCACAAGAGATTCAAGTAGTTGTGTGCAGGTATTTATTAAAGAACTAAGAAGATTTGAAGACAAAGAAGATATTGAAGATTTCTGACTTGGTTTTTATAATCTTTAGTGTGCACAATACTTGTTTGTGGAAAAGAGGATTCAATTAATAATCGGTTTATCCTTGTGGTAGATTGGATTGATTATTTGAGGAAGATTGGCATCAATACGTTTCCTTGTGATTAAAGGTATTGATTGGCTTAATCTTAACGATTGCCTTTGGGTGATTAAACATAAGATAGATCTTGGAACCTGGCAAAGGAGTTTATGTTAAGATAAACCTTTGCGCAACTCATATCACTTGGTTGAGGAGAGTTGATACCAAACAGATTTGTTGTTCCTTTACTGTTTGGAATACGAACCAAAGGAATTAGTCCAAGTACGTGACTTGTTTACAGGTTGGAGGCGTGGGAATACAGACGTAACTAGGTGAACTATAGGTTTAGTTGTTTTGTCTCAACTATACGAAGATGGTTTATTTTGTATAGAGGCTTAATCCTGAGAGTATTCAATTCTGGACTAGATCCCGGGGTTTTTCTGCATTTGCGGTTTCCTTGTTAACAAAATCTTGTTGTGTCATTTACTTTATATTTCCGCATTATAATTATTTTATTATAATTAAAGTAAGTTGCACAAACGTTAATTCCTATTTACTTGATACGTGAATCCTATTGAGTTTGGTTAAGTCCGAACCTTTGTATCAAGTAAACACACTTTGTTGTTGTATTGTCTCGATCTCGTATCCATAGATGATCACACAAAGTATGAACCGATTTGTTGTATTGTCTCGACTCAGTCCATAGACAATCACTTTCGGGGAAAGGACTTATAGGAAGGAAAAGTAATAGCTTGAGGTATATTTGGGGTACCCTCGCCTTTTCATCTTGATCTAGTTTGAGTGGCCTTATGTCAGAAGAGAAGGCTCTCAAGAGTAATCAAATTAAGTGCAATAAAGAGTTAACAACCGTTAGTCAATGCAATTCTAGTTTTCCAATGACGGTACTAGTAGACACTTCTTGATCCCAAATAATTATTTAAACTAGCGGACGTAAGAGATTTCATCTAATTAGGTTACTCTCCTCTCCAAGATAGTATTAAGAGAATGTTATTAGTCAGCTACACCAGAAACAACAAAGATGAATTTCGCCAGTTGGCTCAGGATAAGTTTGTAAGAAAACGAAATTCACTATTTATAGACCAAGGTAGTTTGGACACCAAAGAATTTCCATAATTGAAGATATTCTTAAGATATGCAATAAGGCACCTAAATTCGATTTTATGAATTCCAATCAAAATCTAACTGTATAACCGAAATCTTCATGCACAACTCAATATTAACTAGCATTTAACTAATATATATTTCCAGAGATATGTTTTGATTGCTGGTAAAACAAAACATATTAATTTCAAAATTTTCAAAAAAAAATCTATATTATTTCGGTTTGGGATCTCACCTTGAGTATCAAGGAATATCTTTGAACAATTAAAAAATAATATTTCAGCACATGTTCAAATTACATCATTATGTCGACATCTTGAATTTTTCTATTTTTCAAATCCAATTTCCAAATCACTTAAACCCTAAAGTGTACGTGACTTAGAGAAATCGGCTTTCCCTGTTGGGACCGGTTATACCTTGACTCCCAATATAGGTAGTGATCAGTTCTACCTTGACTCCTAACATAATCCAGGATCGGTTCTACCTGGATTCTCTATACAAGTTAGGATCGGTCCAACCTTAAGATCTTCAATGAAAATCGGACCATCAATACTTTTGATTTCCTTTCTACTACGAAACAAGTTTGTACGTATACTTCTTTAAACTCATGTTATTAAACATAGTTTTCTAAGTATGAAGCCAAACCTGTGTTCACTACACAATCTAGTAACTAGGTACAATGGTTATGTTGATGTCGCAATTACGAAGTTCAAAAGATAAGTATTATACTTCGTAAGTCAATATGCCAATATAAATCACTTATCACTATTGATATATTATTCCTTGACACTTTGATCACAATATGATGATCAGGTTTATCTATTATAATATAGAGTTATATATATATATATATATCACTTCGCATGTTATGTTTTTAATCAGAAATAACTTGAAAGCTTACGATGTAGAAATGGAAACAAGTCAAATCATGTATTATTAACCTCAACTGGAAGGATGATGTTATCGTCGATGTCGATACGTCTTCAGAATCTTCAGGTCTTCGGAGTAATACTTGTGTGTCTCAATATTTCTAGACTTCCTAGTCTAGCCTAACAAAGTTGACTCTAGTAATCTAATCAAGCGACTTATGAGTTTTGATACTAAAGTATGACAACCAACCTTCATATACCAATGCTTGTTGGGTTCAACCGAGCAATGCTCTAAAAATTCCTACGGTAAGGGTTCAAAAGTGTCAAGAAACTTGATGCTCCATCTTAAACCACAAGATAAACTGTAACGTCCCTAAAGCTAGCAGCTGACTAATCCAAGAGATTAACTAAATAAATAGGCACTAAAAATCTAAAACATTTACTTAACATTCAATTAAGAAATCTGCTACAAAGCTTAACCCAAAAACTAGCACCGCTCAGAAATATATAAATAAGAATTCCTCTCAAATGATACATATACAATAGTCATTTGGTTTACAAATCTAACATACAACATAATAAACATATCCGAAGTCAACTAACTAACAGACACAATTCCTCGAATTTTTCGCTGTAGAACTCTGATCTGTCTCTGAAACTGGAAGTGGGAATGGGTGAGCACATCATCCCTAAAAGGGGTGACCAGTATAAATAATATTTAACTTTCAAGTAATCATAAGCAAGATTTGGAAAACAATACATGTTTTTCGAAACATTAAACAGTGACCAAGTCACTGAAACAAACAAACATGTATATGCACAAACTCCTTCTTCAAACAATGTATAATATTTATGCCACTTCCATACCGAATAGTAATATTGATGCCAATTCCACACCGAATAAACATATAATAGATATAAATGCGAAGGAGCGTATCCTATATACCATATGTGGAAATTCTCAATTCCCATAATAATTCTTATGACAACAAATATTACAAGTCCTCTCCAAACCATGGAAAGGTTAACAGAATCAACAGAAACATTGTAATGCAATTTAAACAAAGTATGGA
Organism: Papaver bracteatum; assembly: GCA_023529315.1. NCBI lineage: Eukaryota > Viridiplantae > Streptophyta > Magnoliopsida > Ranunculales > Papaveraceae > Papaver > Papaver bracteatum. The sequence goes on along the minus strand of JAJJWX010000850.1, from coordinate 342,368 downwards.
ATGCACGAACAGACAATGCATGAGTTTGTTAAACAAAGACTTTTGTAAAAGAAACAACAATGGTTACAAAAGAGTAAAATAAATTCCCACATCTTTTGATGACAAGTCACGCCTACCTCGAGATCCATGATCCACTGGTTCATCCTTTGATTCGATCGTTGTTAACATAGACTAATTGTTAATCACACAATAAATCTAAGAATCTAGCCAAAATGGCTCATACAAGTCTATCTAATGGTTCTAAGCCCATTTATGGTATCTCATTCTCTACCTTTAACATAACTAAGAGTTTAGTAATCCAATTAGGTTGATTCTATAGTCCGTATCTAAGTCTTATAAATATCTACATCCTTGCAGAAGGAACCAAATGCTAATTCACACCACATAGGTCCAATACAATCAAAGAATGAAACTATGCCTAAACCTAAGTCCATTAACCCTGCCCATTAATATAAGGCCCAGTCCAATCGGGTCAACTAACAGTCGACGTCTAAGTCCAGGTCAAGTCAATGGCCAACTGAGTCAAATCGGTCAGGGTTCACTGGTCAAGTCTGATCAACTGAGTTAAGCTGATTCAACTCAGTCAGATAATCTGAGTCAGGTAAGTCAGCTAGACTGACTGGGATGACTAACTGGCAAACTTCTATTGCAGACAAATTTTAACTCTACTAAAACATCAATTCAATCATTCAAATAAACTTCAAGTCTCAATTACAATTACAAATTATGCCTACCTGCAATTGCAGCTTTTCCAAGCTTTCACATCAAACACTATCTACATCAGTTCATTAACACTAAGTTCAACTTATATAACATTTCTTTGTTTCAACCACCACCCACTCAACTAACACTTCACTTGCAAAGACACAAATACCACTAATGCCTCACAAACCCAGAGTTTGGCTTATTCTTCCATTGCACTGCAATACAATACCAATCTGAAACTTTATTGCAGACAACACTTCTCATTCAATCTTGAATCTCCACCATCTCAATTACTACATCTACAGTTCATATTAATAATAACTCCATTCCATTTCATACTAATACATACCCAGCTCAGTTCATACATATATCCCTGTCATGTATCATCTCAACCCATACCACGAACTTCTTAACAATCATAATTATCCAACCTCATAATCACAATCAAGGAAACTGAATAACTATACTAAATCATCTCTGAATAACAATTACCTTAATGTAGTTCCACAAAATAAATTGAAATCAGCATCTTCCTCTTACTTTGACATGATTCAACAATATTATCTCAAGACATTCACCCAACGGTTCAAATCCACCAATAGTCAACAACCTTCACCACTAACCTCGACTCATAAACCCTAATTCTAATTTGGGGAAGAACACAAGAACCCTAACCCTTCAATTTCTCAAATCGAATTTCAAAATTAACACAACAAACTTCTTCTTCATGACCTGTTACTAAAATCCATCCTTAATTTCATCTTAATCATCACCAAATTGAACTCTTAATTCTTCTCTGAGGTTATCCTGAGAAACCCTAACTCTAACTTCTTCTATTCATCAATGAATCAACTTCAGAACTTTGATTCAGCTACAACCCTATTGTTCTTCATCTAATAGCAACTCTGCAACCCAACTAATTCACTTCAAACTCAAAATCTAAGTAAAAACCCTAGTTCTGCTTCTCACTAATTCATCTTTCTTTTAATCTTCTTCAAACTCTAATCAAACGCCATAACCTAATCCATCACCACCATCCTCGATTGATTTGTCTCACAGCTTATCTTTAGAAATTTCCCCGCAGATATTTCTCTTTGAATCGCCAGAAGAAGAACATATGAAGAGGAAGGAAATAAGAAGAATGAACAGAAAATCAAAGAACAAAGAAGAGAAAAAAAGACTTATCTTCTCGGTCTGTTGGGGATAAGACCAACCAAAAATGATAAAGGCAGTCTCACAAATGATATGGGCAGACACAACGTGTCCTTGTTGCATCAAAAGCATTTTCCCGAAAATGATGATTTTACCCTTCATATTGTCTTGATGTTTTCTTCTTCGTCCGGTATCCGATTCACACGTTCGAGTAGTCCATTTCTCATAACTTTTCGAGATTTAATAGATGGTACTAGTTTCGTATCTAGATCATTGTTAGATTAATTTCTAATAATTAACGTTCGTGTTAAACTAATCGAGTTGTTATCGACTAAGACATCTCTTGACCAGTCTAATAGCCTTGACGAGCTTGAGGGTCTTTACATTTTCCCCACCTTGTTCATTTTCGTACTTGAAAATTGAACCATCCTTTTGATCTTTAAAAACTCCCCACCTTGTAGAATAAAGTTATCTCTTGTCTAAGCGCAAATAACATAAAACAAATAAAAAAACCTAAATAACTTTCTACAACTAAAATTTGTGGCTCTAGGTTCCACTACACTGATTAAAATTCTATCAAATAAGGAAATCTAATTTTTTTCCTTAAGACTAATTTCTATTTTATATTAGATACTTGTTTCTTAATAGTATTGCAGGTGGAGTTGAGGCTTAATATTGTTTCTTATAGGGGTTGATTGTAGAGAATGAATGAGTGATATGATGCTTTGAGCTAAACTGTGACAGAGAAGAAGAAGGCATGGTGGATAAAGTTTGATGCTGGTATTTGGATGATGTGTATGTTTCAGAATGTATAGATGATAGCTGTCTGTGGTTGACATTGATGGCAGAGAAGCAGTGGTGGTTATGAACTGCAGGGAAGCTGGAATGGAGTTATTGAAGTTACAACTAATGCAGTGAAGAATAGAAAGAAACATGGGAAGATAAGCAAATGAGCTGACATGCAATAAGTGTATGCTAGGATTTTGCAGGATGTTGCACAATGATGGTGCAACACAAGGCCAGGTTATGCAAGATGGCTTCGGCCTAGCAGTCAGACTCTGAAAAACCTAGTTAGCTTCTGACTCGTTTCCGAATCAATCAGCCTGACTTGGTTAACGTCGTTAGTGACCGTTATATTTAACGGTCCGCCGTTATATTTGACCGATGACCGAGTGAAATTTTCCGGTCACCTGAACTACTTATTGGATACTGTTCCGGCCGATTTGCGGCCATTTTCTAGGACTTCCGGCGACCACTTTTGGGGCATATTTTCTACATGGGTATTTTCACATTTGGTCTTGGTGGACATATTGGTATTGAACTTTAGAGATTGAACATAATTTTAGAAGTTTGAGAAAAAACTATAAAAGAGAAGTCTTCTACAACTTTGGTTATCATGTATTATTCTACTTGGAGCTTTGGAGAGAGAGCAGGATATCTTAGGGTTTGCTTTGGTTATTTTCATCTTATTATTGTGATTGTGATGAACTCCAGAGCTATGAGTAACTAAAACAATATTTGATTAAGAAAGATGAACTCATGATTGATATGCAATAGATCGTTTTCTCGCAAGTTTCGTTATTGTTTGATTTCTATTTTGCCAATAATGTTTATGTATTATTTGTTGATTGTTTAAGTATAAAAATAAAATAGTTGATTCATAATCCTATTGCTAGTTTAGATTTTTTTCGACCCGTAATTGTCTAGAAATATAAACACAAGTAGCAATATATGGGTATTGATGATGGGACTTCATTAAGTTCCCATATGTAGAAATTGACACTAGTAGGTGATTCATGCTTTTGAGTTCATCACTAGGAACAATCTTATCTCATAAAACTTAGAGCACTTATTTAAATCATACCTAATAAGCTTACCTCTAGGTAACTTGAATAAGTAGAATCCGATGAGCTTAGGAGATAATAACGAAATAGTTGAGCGTACTAATTATCCTAGGGTTGTTAGTAACAAGATAATGCGAAGAACGTGGCTATATGTCAATTAGGTTTATATTCCATGGTCTATAATGAATCTGTAGGTACTGAATATCGCAAGATTATTGGGTTACGAACATAGCAACAAATACAAGAGAAAAGTGTTACAATATAGTGCGATAATAGAAGAAGCACAGAGAAGTAGGAAATGTTTGCGAATATAAAATAGATTTACGAATATAAGTTGCGAAACTTCGCAAGCTAAATACAGTTGTACAAATTTCACTATAAATAGTAGTTCAAATGTTAAATTTGGGGGGTTCTTTGAGGAGTGTAAGGAAAAATCTTAGGAGAGAGAACAGAGAAAATTGTAACTGTTCCAATCCATTGATATATTTCCTTGTAACTAATTGAGAGCATTAATAAAAATTGTCATTCTTCATCAAGAACATCTTAGAGTTTATTGAATTTTACTGAGGGTGTAGTTGTAAGATTTCTTGCAACTACATAATTGGCGCTAGAAACAGGGACTGGAAATTGTTATAGCAAAAGTTTTAAGGAGTTTTGAAAACCTGAAATGGCTAGAAGAAGAAATACATCAGAACCATTGACTACAGTAAGAAGAAGTGTAAGACTCGAAGGTGGAGAAGCAAACATAACAGGAGAATCTAGTAGAAGAAGGAGCAATCGAAGAAATCAAGTTCAACAAACATCAGTAACACAAGGGAGAGCAATAGATCATGATCGAGTAAGTATACACACTTGGAGAACTGATACACCAGCAGAAACATATAGAGAACCGCAAATTAGAGAAAATGGGAGATTGATGGGAGGAACAATTCGTGAAAGAGAAATGGAGATAGTAGAAACATTGAGACAAGAAGTTCAAGAAGAACGAAGGTTAGAAGCTGAAGAACGTGCCAATCTAACAAGACAGAATCAAGAATTAAGAAGGGAAAATGAGATGTTACAAAGGAGGAAATCTCAAAGTGTTGTGAGATCAAGTGTTAGACCAGAGAGAAGAACAAAATTCGCCAACAGTCAATAGTGAAAGTGATATGCAAGAACAAGCACAAAATCAGGTTGAAACAAATCGAGAGAATCGCTTCATTTTAGTACCAAATCACGAACAAAACGTGGAGAATTTACGAACAGAGCCATTTCCAAGGGAAAATAATCAGAATGGCGAAGAAAATCAAGAGGAAGAGCGGAAACTCATGGAAGAAATTGAGATACAACAAGCTATACATCAAAACAATTACGAGGATGGAGTAAGAAGACGTGAACAGGCTCGCAACAATCAAAATCTTGAGTATGGTAGAATTCGGAGGAGGATTGGAAATCAACGAGCAGAAATAGCAAGGAATGAACCAAATCTTCGAATCAGAATTCAGGAAAATCAGGAAGAGATAAATCACAGAAGAAGGAGAAATAAAGAAGAAGAAGTTCCTGATAATCACATGAGAATGATGAGGAGAATAGAAATGGAAGAACAAGAATTTCAAGATGCTCTGCAACAAAACAATTGTGACAACCTGGAAAGAAGATATTTGCAAAATTGTGCAAATGGAAACATTAATGAAGAATATGATATAATACGAAGGATCGCAAGAGAAGAAATGCAAGAATGTAGAAGAAGAGAGGCTGCGTTTAAGAGACCAATGGATGAGAATTCTGAAGCAAATGAACGGATCCTTCGAGAATTAGCGGAAATGAGAGGAATGATAAACAGTAGAGGAGGAGGAGATAGAAGGCAATTAGATGAAGCAATAGAAGAAGCTGCGAGGACACCTTTTTCTAGAGAAGTACAATTGGGAGGGATTCCACCAAAATGCAATCTGCCTACACTAACCAACATCTTTGACGGGACTTCGTGTGCTATTCAACACATTAAAGCATATGTAAGATGTATGTTACAATGGGAGAATCACGATGATGTATTATGCAAGTACTTCGCATCAAGCTTAATAGGAGAAGCTCTGAAATGGTTCGAAGGACTTTCGAAGAACACAATTACATCATTTAAACATCTACAAGTTACTTTCTTAGGAGCATATATCACAAATCATTCCTCGCGACTTGGTATTGAAGATGTGTTTAGTTTAAAACAAAGAATTGGTGAGAGTTTGAAGCACTTGGTAAGGAGATGGAAAACTATGTGCAGTGACATGGCAGGGCGTGTGGATGAGAGATACTTTATTTTGTATTTCGTAAATGCGATGTTCGCAACTGAGCAACTATATGTTCAAATCTTTAGAAGAAAGAATTCCATTATGATGACAGAGTTGCGAGAGTTACAAGAGGATTACATTACATTAGAAGAAAAGCAAAGCAATATGGAATCATATCCAGTGACAAACACTAACGCTCAAGATACAGGAGCAAACTTGCTTCCTAAAATAGTCAATGTCGCAGCAGGTACTTTGCAGACATCTTCGCAAACATCTTCGCAGATATCAGAAGAAAAGAAAATTGACAATGGTCAACCAAAGATAGTAGCAATGAGTAGCAAGGATCAAGAAGAGTATGATAGAGAAAGGAATTTCTACAGCAGAGGAGGAAATAACCAGATACCAAGATTAGATCAACAACAGGAAAATTATGGAAGACAAAGGCAGAATTATTTTGGACAAGGGAATCATAGACAAAACTATAACAATGGTCAGGGAAGTCAAAGAATGATAAGAGAAGAAATAAAGATTCCACCTTTGAATACAAGCGTAGAGAAGATATGGAAAGCAATCATCTTGATGGAGAATGTACCAAAACCATGGAACATGGGAAAAGAACCACCAATGGGTCCAAGAAGTCATGAATTTTGCGTGTACCATCACTTTCATGGACATTCTACAAATAATTGCAATAATATCAAAAGGATTATCTTGTGAATGATTGATCAAGGTAATTTGGACCACTTCTTACTCAAGCAGGCACAGTCGCAACAACTACCGCAGGCTCCAGTGATAACTCGCATGGTGAACACAATACAAGAAAAGGGGAAGGAAATCTTACACATAGAAGTGGGACCAAAAGCAAGGAATGTCTTCTGCAATTCTATTGTTCACTCATATAAAACCATAGAAGATTTTCATGATAATGTATTAAGCAGGGTATATGCAAGAGATGGTGAAGGAAGGGAAATAATGAACATCGCAAAAATTTCACGACTTGAAGATTGGCAGAAGCGTGAATTTTTTCTTGAAGCCACAGAAATTCCTGAAGGCTGCGAAGTACATGATAATCCATTGGTAGTAAGATTAGAAATTTGTCCGAATATGGGAGAAAGCGAAGATGATACAGACGAAGAATCTTTTGGTCTTAATAGAATCTTAATTGACACTGGAAGTTCTGTCAATATTCTTTTTTATCCTGCTTACAAAAACATGGGGGGAAAAGACGCAGATCTAATACCTTCTACTTACAGGATTTATGGCTTTAATGGAACTGCTAATAAACCTAAGGGAGAAGTAAGCATGCGAATTCCCTTAAGTGGAATGCGAACTCAAATTCTGTTCTGTGTTGTTGATGTCGAATCACCATACAATGCTTTAATAGGGAGACCTTGGCTTCATGGGATTCTAGGCGTAGCTTCAACTCTTCATCAATGCATAAAATTTCCTCATCAAAAAGGTATTGGAGTTATCAAGGGTGATTGGGCAGAAGGGAAGAAATGTTACGATACAGAAGTAGAGGTCTGCGAAGGAAAAATTGTTGAAAAGAAAAGATGGAGAAAAAGATCAAAGGCTGCAAAAAGAAGCGAAAATTTAATGGCAGAGGATTAAGGCACGAAGTAATAAAGTTACGATGATTAAGCATGCAAGAAATTTACGATGATAGAAAATGGATATGACTTGCGAAGGAAAGAGAATGAAGGAAAAAGGTAATGAAGCAAAAAGGTAATCAATATACTTGTTTACAACGAATAATGAGATGTATTTTAAAAAACAAGAAGATGAAATGAGATATTTCGCAACATGAAATATGAATTCTAAATAAAAACGATTTATTGCAATCAATTTTCATTAATAGAAAGACGCAAAAATTTACTTGCGATCAGCTTTCATAAAAGAAAGACGCAAACTGTGATCAGCTTTCAAAAAAGAAAGAAAGCCACAGAAATTTTACACAGGCAAACCTTTGTGACGTACACCCTAGTTCGCGAAGCAACATTTCGCAAGAGGCAAAGTCCTAAAGTACGTCATTTAAGGGGGTACCTATAAGCATGGCTCAGGGAAACCGGAACACCACCAAGGAACCTGAGTACATGGACATTACGGGGTACATAACCCAAAAGCGGGGTACCTATCAGGGTTAGACACCTTGGATTCTCAACCTAATCTTGCGATGTAACATGATTTAGGTTGGACGACTAAGGCATACTGTCTTTCCCAAGAAGTGCAGAAAACGATCAAGGCGCCGAGGTACACGGTTGAGTCAAGAGTGTCGGATGGGTTTGAAGCACATCTGCCATTCTTGACAAGTCTTGGCAAATGATGCACTTGGCCCAAAGATACCCCATAGGGTGCAACTTCGTAACTATAAGCCCTATAGGAAAAAAGGATAAGAAGTTGCGATCAAAAGTTGGTTGTTGGAAGAATCGGATGGGAAGAGGTAACCTTGTATGGTCGATGTACGCTTCCTTGAAGGGGATACCAAGGGGAAGATAAAGGGCAACACCCTCTATTAGAGAGATGATACGTGCTATAAGACGCAAATTTCATGAGGCTTTTGTTTGCAAGAACATAAAGGCTTGTCATATTTTTGCAACAATCTAATTTCTGAGAGTTTTAAAAAAAGAAAAAAAAAAGAAAAGAGAACTCGCAGAACATAACAAAGAAGTTAAGATGAGATCAATGGGTTTTTGCATGAAAGTGTAAAGACGTCCTGCGATTTCATCGCAAGACGATAATGTCATGGGGCTTTATGTTCGCAAGAATATTTAGGCCTGTCATATTATCGCATGAAAAATATCCTGAAGAGGCTATAATACTAAGAGAAATGATAAGGAAAGATCAATGGGTCTCTACATGCGAATGTAAGGACGTCCTGCGATTTTGTCGCAAAAAAAAAATCACATGGCTAAATAAGACCTTTACTTAGGAAGGCATAATAAGACCACAGAAACTAATAAAGTCAATTCCATTGATACCATTGGAGAATCTTTATATATTTTCAACAACAATATACATCAAGAATTCCTACCTAAGAAGGAAATTTTATTCGTAAGACAAGGACGGATATTTTATACCAATTAAACTTTACGAAGATTGAATACTTCTTATACTTCTTCAAAGATATCTCATACTTCAAATACTTCTTCAAGGATATGTCATACTACTTTTACTTCTTCACGGATGTTTCATAATTTTTCAAGGATGTTTCATACTTCTTATACTTCAAGGGGAAGATTTCTTGTTTACTTCGCAATAATCAGAAACTTCGCAACTTAAAATGAGGCAGATATTCTAATACTTACAACAAGAATTGATCACCTGAAGATCAATAATAAGGGGAAAAGGAATACTAAGCTAGGTCTTCAGAATATATTATTTCTCTTCATATGATCAAGTTATGTTTCTGTTTATGCAAATAAGGAAAGCGTTCAAGTAAAGAAAGATCAAATCATCATCGCAAAATTAAGACATTGGTATTAATCAAGAAATTGTTGGTTGATTAAAAATGCAGAAAAGAAGAAACTATTGTACTCAAGCAGACAAGACAAAGAGAACTGAAGTAAATATACAAGAAGGAACAAAGTTACTTTGCAGGAGATTTATCTTCATCAAAATGATCTTCTCTTTCTTCTTCGGAGATATAATCTTCAGCTTCACTATCAGAGATGTCCAAATCTGGGGTATCATCAGGGATTTCTTCAGAAAGGAGCGTCTGATACTTAAGGAGAGAAATTTGATTGTTTTCACAAATTTTGCGAGTCATCATAGCTCGGAAGCGTTTGATGTTTAATTCATAGTTGTTTCGAGAAATTTGATGTTGAGACCTTAAATTAGAAATCTTCTGATTACGCGCAGCAAGAGTAACTTCCATCTCCTGATTACGTGCATCAAGAGTAGCTTCCAGTTTTTCAATCTTCTTCATATAATTTTCTTCAGCATTCACAAAGAAATAGGATAAGAAAGAAGTAGGAAAGTAAAAAGTAAGGGAATAAAATTAAGGAATTGATCAATAAAATGTGAAATTAATGTGATCAAGATTTGCGAACTTACCTTCTAATTGCTTCATATCATTACGAAGAGAAGAGACTTCAATCTCCAGTTGATTATTCTTTTCAAGGAGAGAAGAACTTCCAGATGCGATACTCGTAGACTGCGTATTACCTTCGCAGCGAGATTGTAGTTCTGCATTATCAATATTCAAATTCTCTATCTTTTGGAGAAGTTTTGCATTCTCAACCTCCAGCTTTTTACAACGACCTAAAGTTTTCTTCTCAGCAATTGCATGACGTATTTCCCAATCTGAAGCCGTTGCACAGCTAACTCTCCCTACCTGAGCAAATGAGAGGGATTAGAAATCAATGAAGTAGGGGAAGTTAACAAGGAAAAGAAGAGAATCTTACCATACTCCCCAAAGAGTATAATGTAATAGGAGAAATAAATCTTGAAATTCCATTAAGGGAATTGTTGTTGATCACTGTGGGAACTTTACAAGCCTTCGCAATATTCTTATGAACATTCGCAGTAGAAGAATTTCCTAATCCACGGGAAGAAATGAGAAAAGCCTCAGAAAATCGATTCATTGCAGATTCGTAAGTTTCCAAACTGTTGTAGTCTTCACCTTCTTCATTATCATCATCATTACTTCTATCAGAATTAGTATCAGAATTAGAACTAAGATCATTCTCAGAAAACTTATCATTTTCATCATCAACATCCTTGATGGAGGAGATCACATTGGAATGAGGATTGGATTGGAGTCTCTTTCTCTTCCTCGTAGAAACGCTATCTTTAAGCTTCCTATTTCCTTTGCGAAGAGCGACATATTGACTGCTAGAAGTCTCAGTATTCTTCGCAGAGCGAAGTGTTCTTTGTCTCGCAGTTAATACTTCAGAAGAAGTCGAATTCTTGTTCCCACTCACAACAGCTTCAGGAAGATCAGGAAGAATCTACAAATTCAAATAAGGATAAGAAACAGAGGCAACAATATATTGTTTAAAATGCATATAAGAATGTTTCTTACCTCATTTGAAAATAATTGGAAAGCTTCACGAATATTGGATTTCCCAGTTTTAAGGTAACTTTCTTTGAGTTCATTCACCTGACAAATATTGCAAAGGGATTAATAAAAGAAAGTAACCAGAAGATAAGGAGATGGAGATACATACATCTTTATCTTTATTGGGCCAAGAAAAGACCCAAGGTTGGTAATTACGTTCATGAAGGTTCGCAGGAAGATCTACTATCCCAGAGATGTAAGAACCCGATAATGCTAGAGGATAATTGTACCAATATTCATCATGAGAACGACGAGGGGTCTGATTATTTCCAGAAGCATAATCAATATCGTGCATAAGAAGATCCTCTTCTGCAACATCAGTTTTACGATGAAGACGAACACCCCAACGCTTGTATTTATTCTTCGCGGGAATTAATGTGTAATTATTAAAGAAATTCTCGACTGTATAATTTGCAGCGATGATCCCTACATCTCTAAATGCAGGTTTCCTAAGCTCAATTGGGTATAAAGATTTTCCAGTAGAAGCACGAGTTGCGAACTCAACCAGTATGCAAATGCAATACCCAGTCAATTGATAGATGGCTCGTGAAAAAATTGAGTGGGAGATAATCTCATAGAATAAAGGAAAATTGACATCATAAAGGGGAAGAGGAAGACCTGCGAGGATATGGCCTCGTGAGATTAAAACTATTTGATCATCCCAATGGAGATCATTAAAGAGTTCCATACAGAGAGAAGATTTATTGGTATGACCATTAATCTCTGAAAGAATGAGATCTCTATCAGCAAGATCTGCGTTAAGTTGTTCTATAGTTTTCTTCTTTGGAGCCATCAGATGAAGGATAGAAAAATAGAGAAGAAAAGAGATAAAAGAGGAAAGAAGTAATAGCAGAAGGAAAAAGGAAGAAATTGTAGAAACAGATATAATGAGGAAGATGAAAACGATAAAAGAATAAAAGAAGGAATTAAAGATAGTATTTATAAAGAAGAGAGAGTTTGATGAAGATAGAAATTCATCAATGCGATTAGACGTGAACGGTTGAAAAGAACGGTTACGAAAGAACGTGTCGAAAATTTAATGAAAGAGAAGATACGTGTTGCGAATCTAACAGGTGACGATAACTATATTAAATTTGTGAGAATAATGGTTCTCATGACATTTCTTCTTCGCAGAAATGACATGAGAAGAGGCAAGATGTAGGTACTGAATATCGCAAGATTATTGGGTTACGAACATAGTAACAAATAAAAGAGAAAAGTGTTACAAGATAGTGCGATAATAGAAGAAGCACAGAGAAGTAGGAAAGGTTTGCGAATATAAAATAGATTTACGAATATAAGTTGCGAAACTTCGCAAGCTAAATACAGTTGTACAAATTTCACTATAAATATTAGTTCAAATGTTAAATTTGGGGGGTTCTTTGAGGAGTGTAAGGAAAAATCTTAGGAGAGAGAACAAAGAAAATTGTAACTGTTCCAATCCATTGATATATTTCCTTGTAACTAATTGAGAGCATTAATAAAAATTGTCATTCTTCATCAAGAACATCTTAGAGTTTTATGAATTTTACTGAGGGTGTAGTTGTAAGATTTCGTGCAACTACAGAATCCTTAATCAATCTCATCTCATATTTGAATACAACTTTGTGACTTTTGAAATTTCTACAACAATATTGTCTTTGCTAAGAATATGTGTATAACAACTTATACTCAATACCTCCCTTGGGACGAATCTGCTTTCATTATATTACTTGCTAGTGTAAAGAGAAGTGGAAAATATTATTTGCGAGTTGACACCTCATCAACACTCGAAAACCATCAGATTGAGAATTTTTAAAAAAAATGATGCTTAAATTGGATTCCAAGCTAACTGCGTGGAAAAGTAGATGTAAATTATTATTAATTTTAATCGATAAAGTCTTGAATTTTGGTCATTAATATCATCACCCAATGACTTTACCACTGTTTTACAGTGATATCGGTTGGAAAAAACTTATTTACAACCCAAAGAACCATTATACTTGATCTTCCGCGGTTCTTCCATTTTTTCTTTCATAACTTGGATTCCACCATAAAACTTATCCTTAGAGGCTTTACTTTTATTCCATGAAAAGTTCATCTTGATATAATCTATTTTTTCGACCATAGTCTTGCTGTTTCTCTCATCAGCACACTCAATGTCAAGAAGATTGCCCTAAATGAAAAGTACATGGGTATTTCTCTTTTCATCACTAAGTCCAAAGCTGACTCCTTCGTTCACCCATCTAGTCACTTTGATAAGAGAGTAGCAAAATGGTCAGGTAAAAACATAAAGCAAGTAGGTAGGTCTGTTATGGGTGAACATGTTCTTAAAGCCTCTTTGGTTTATCATATGAATACTTTTTCTATCCCAGACAATGCTAAACACCAGATAGACCAATCCCAAAGGGATTTCTGGTGGGGTAAAACTAGACCTGGCGGGCTCTACTTAAAAAATTGCGGAAATATTTGCACCCACAAATTTCAAAGCCGGACTTGGTTTTAAAAACCTCAAACTTATTAATTTAGTTTTACTCGCTAAAATTTCTTGGAACTTGGTTCATTCGCAGCATGACCTATTTTTTAAAATTTTGAACTACATGTATTTCAAAAACTGTTCTCCCCTCCATTACTCTAAGAGAAAAGATTTCTCTTGGGTATGAAGAAGTATTTATAAAGGGATGGATTTTATTCTGCATAATGCTTTCTAGGATCTAAGGAATGGCAATAGAATTTTGTTTTTTTAGAGACAATTGGATTCCCAATGGTGCTCAGCCATTATGCTATGCCTACCCAGATCCTAATTTTCTAGTTTCTGATTTTATTGATACAGATACCAATAACTGGAATATGGATTTGGTTAATGCTTATTTTACTATTCAGAATGTGCAGATCATTCAGGGCATTAGAGTTCCCTTTTTGGATCACGACAGATTAATCTGGCCATTTTCTAAAAATGGACAATTCACTGTCAAATATGCTTATAAGCTTTGTCTGGTCAATATGACTTTATTCGTAGTTCTATGAATCAAAACCCTTTATATAAGACTTTTTGGAAGCCGCCAGCCCTTCACAAAGTCCAATTATTCACTTGGAAATGCTATGAGAATATCTTGCCTGTTAAGACTATTATTTGTAGGTATAACAACTCTCATGATGTAAAATATTATTCAGTAACTTGTATAACTAAGGTGTTTCTCCCAATGGTACCATGGTTCAACGAAACTCCCGAGCATCTCATCTTACATTTCCCTTTTGGTCGGGAATTTTGGTTATTAACCCTTTTTTTTACAATGAAGTTGCTCAGGCTAGAGATAAGATTATTCTATGAATCTAAAAGTGTGATTTGGACATTGACTATCCTCCAATGCCCTCAAAGATAAAGATGCAGCTGTGTTCTCAATTGCTTGGAATATATAAAAGGATAGATGTTCCTTAGTTTTCTAGGGCAAATACTTAAATCCTAGCACTAATTTAAAGTAGAACCTTGATAATTTGTGAGACTAGATCTTAAGCTTGTCACCGTAGTTTATTCGTAGTTCTATGAATCAAAACCCTTTATATAAGACTTTTTGGAAGCCGCCAGCCCTTCACAAAGTCCAATTATTCACTTGGAAATGCTATGAGAATATCTTGCCTGTTAAGACTATTATTTGTAGGTATAACAACTCTCATGATGTAAACTGTAACTTGTGTGGTACCATGGTTCCTGAAACTCCCGAGCATCTCATCTTACATTTCCCTTTTGGTCGGGAATTTTGGTTATTAACCCTTTTTTTTACAATGAAGTTGCTCAGGCTAGAGATAAGATTATTCTATGAATCTAAAAGTGTGGTTTGGACATTGACTATCCTCCAATGCCCTCAAAGATAAAGATGCAGCTGTGTTCTCAATTGCTTGGAATATATAAAAGGATAGATTTTCCTTAGTTTTCTAGGGCAAACACTTAAATCCTAGCACTACTGTGAGACTAGATCTTAAGCTTGTCACCGTAAAAGAATCCTATCTTATATCTGATCATGTTGTCCACATTCCGGTCAATGAACCTACAATTGAAAATGACCTTAATTCTATAGTTTCTTTCTTGCTAGATGATTGCATTATTGTTTATAGTGATGCATCATTTGATATTAATACTAATTTGTCGGTATGTGGTTTGATTATGAACGATATGGCATGTAACTACATTGGATGCAAAATCATCCCAGGAGTAGCTAGAAATGTTGAAGAAGCTGAATGGCTGGGCTTGCTGGAAGCTTGCATTTGGGCAAAAGAAATGAACAAAAGGAAAATATGCTTCATCAGCGATGCTCAATTAGTAGTAGGCTCTTTTAATTCTAATAATAACCAGTTGTTCTGATATAACAACACTATTCTAGATGATTGCAAGTTAATTCAAACTTCCTTATCATTATCTAGAGTTAAGTTTCTTAAAATCTATAAGTCGGGACTTCTTCGTAAAGGTAGAAATCTCAATAGCATGGCTGATATTGCAGCTAAGCATTATAATAATTTTAGAGTAATGGAGAATGGTGGGATATTATCCCAACATTCCTGCTGCAAAAAATTTAACTTCTCTGGTTTTAATGTCATGATTTTTTCTTAGTGTAGATGGTGGATTTTAGACAAAGGCTAAAATCGTAAACCCATAATTATACGAACCTCTGATCCAGCAATCAGACATGAGTATTGAGACACGGGTCTCTCATCGAATCC
This sequence comes from Papaver bracteatum, assembly GCA_023529315.1. Lineage (NCBI taxonomy): Eukaryota > Viridiplantae > Streptophyta > Magnoliopsida > Ranunculales > Papaveraceae > Papaver > Papaver bracteatum. Next base: position 326,652 of record JAJJWX010000850.1, on the reverse strand, counting down.
TCTGACTGAGAATACCTTCTCTCAGAGTACATTAGATATGTAGTCTCACGGCTATACAACAACATATCTCATGAATACTGAACACTTCGGTAATTATTTCTATATAGTATCACAAGATAGACGGCTCCTAGACAGCTTGCTATGCTAGTATAGAGCGATAACGTCTTCAGGATACAAACAACGAGTTTACCCTGACTATATGAAAGATATGAAGCTCCATCAAGCTCATATCGGAATAATTAATGCTCTTAGACAGCTTGCTCTGCTAGTATAGAGCCATAAGTTAATTATTCCTAAGTTCTTGGATTCATCCACAGAATTTCCGAAAATATTCAAATATTTTCGCAGATATTTCATTACTGCAAACCATGGTTCTTCCCAGCAGAAATCCATGGGTTAGTAATAAATATTCAACGCACGGGCATCAGATCTACCTCTTAGTAAGCCCTGTCTCAAAAGTTGCAAGTGTATTCAACGATGATGCATTAACAATCACTGCACGAATGAGTATTTCAAAATACGACGAAACGATGAACCTATGAAAAATAGGGAAAAAATAAAACATAATCAAAATATTGACCAAGGCGCTGGGAGCATGGGCCCATTGACCGGCCGACCGTGCCATGACTAATCCCACGCCAGTTATATATTTTATTACATTTTTATTATTTTCCTTGATCTAATAAAAATCCTTTCATTTGAACAAATATCCTTCGTTTTTAGGAAATTCCTCAATTTCATGGTGCTTCCCTCGCACAGAGGAAATAATATAAAATTAGGGAAAACCATTGTGGGCCGTGATCATTGTCCAACCGTCCATGCCTTGATCCAGGCCGGCCCCACGCCTTGTGGTTCCTCATTATTTTATTATTATTTCCCAAGTTTCATGAAAATTCCTTCATCTCATGGTATTTTTCAAAAAATACATGAAAAATAATATAAAATTAGGGAAACCCGTGGGACCGGGCCCCAGCCGGCCGGCCATGCCCTAGGCGGTCCCACATGTCCCTTTATTTTTTTATTATTATTATTATTATTATTAAGGTTTCCTTCATCCCATGAAAATCCTTGATTTCATGGTATTTCTCTCAAATTAGGAAAATTCCTTCAAATCATGGAAAAATATATAAAATACATAAAAATTTGGGAAACTCGTGGGACCGGGCCCAAGCCGGCCGGCCATGCCCTAACCGGTCCCACACGCCCATGTTTTTATTATTTTAATATTATTTGCTTCCTTGATCCAATGGAAACTCCTTCACTTCAAGGAAAACTCCTTAATTTCAACAAATTCCTTCATTTCATGATATTTTCATAAATTCATAAAAAATAAGGAAAAATAAGGAAAAAGCACCACGTGACCGTGGTCTCTGGCGGCCGGCCATGCTTTGGAGTCGTTGGTCCCATGTTTCATCATTCCTTTATTTCATAATTATTTTTCTTCATGTCATGAAGTTTTCCTAGTTTCAGCAAAACCCTAATTTTGTCATATTTTCTCAAATGGTCGCAAAAACGCGCACCAGAAAATATCAAAATTCTCAGGGCTGAGAAACGGACGTCTCAATGACAACAACATGTTAACTTGACCGACCAGGGTTGGCCTTTTGGATCGCAATGAGCCGATCCCACATATTTTCATGATTTGACCTAATTTGCGCAATTGCACGTATTGGGTCCAAAACTCTTCGAATAATTTCAGAATTTGACGGAGTGATCATCATTCGATCCCGTGACCACCCAGGGCCGGTTTCATGACCCATTTGTCGGTCCCTTACCTCTTCATAATTAATTAGGTTTCATCACCTAAGGCTCAGACGAGCATTATTTTAATGATTAAACCAGCATTTGATCATATATTCACCAACTCTTCAAAAGGTCTTGGTATTTGCTCACGCAAGCATATGGACACTGCATGGTTGATCCATGGTCCCATATTGTCGGTCCCTCCATCATTCCATGGTCAAATTTCCAATTAACCATCAACTGATCATCAATTGAACAAATTAGGGTTTCTGAGTCCAAGGATCATAATTCCAGGCTCGAATACTAATAACTTTACGACGACCTCATGATCAGTATTTTATTAATTACGCTTGGTTCAACTACCAGTATCCTAATTAATACTTATTTTAGTCACGCTACCAACAAATTCATCAAGCGAGCAATACTTGCTCAAATCATGGAATATTGGCCCAGCTATTAATATTCAACAATCCATCGAATGAGTAATACTTGATCATCTCAACGAAAGAATTATACCTCTGTCACAATAGACACGTTCAATTTATGAGTCTCATAACATTTCATGTTCAACTCAACAAATACATGGACTCATCGTCCCATGAAGTCAACAACTAACTAACTAAATACATGTCTGCTCTGCAGACTCCACGATCACACGAGACATCAATCGTGTCACTTGGGGGATATCAACTAGGGTTTTGGTCTGCCGGTCTACGTCACGTGTGTTCAAACACACGATGGAATGTGAGCAAGTCGTGTAATCAGTTGAAGGAGTTAACAAAGTAGTGGATGGAAAATCAAGCAAGTCTCCGCACGATGAGCAACTGGTTTCAAACACGATTTCCATTTCCCCACTCTTTCATCCCATCAACTGTCACACTTCACGGAATCATGGTGCCTACAATTTCAGCAATATAAATAAGTCTATGAATCATGATTGAAACAACAAGAATCTCACGTCTCACTCTCAATACGAGATCAACAACTCATCAATTGAGCAATTACTTTCAACTGAGCAATTTCAATCATTCAGAACTTATCTTATTCAGAATTCACAACACACTTACAATCTTTGATTGCCATTGATTCCACACATTTCTTAGCTTCCCTCTTACAGATCAAACCATCCTCTCTTGTGACTGAATTTACTCTGGAACGGCCATTGTCTTGGTTTAGGCCAGATTATTACAGATTGATCTCTCGAATTCAAATCACTCTCTTCTTGCGGTGCATCTGTGTGAGGTTGAATATTTCGCTTAGTTCAAGGAGTTTCCTCCGTACGGTCGTCTCCTAAATTCCTTAAAAACCAGCAAATCGTTATTCCTCATCTACAGATTGGAGACCACAATGGGAGATTAATCTCTCGGTTGAAATTTCAAATTCATCAAAATGGTTGGTCTTAGGTCAGAATCAGTTACAAATCCTAACGCAAACATTGCCAGCACCAACAACAATGAAGACATCCCGAAAACTGTTCCAGCCACTAACAATGATGGCGGTGACAATACTCCTCCTCAGACTAATTCGGAAGGTCATCCTCTTTTTGGCCTACATACCGAAGAAGTCAGAGGAGATCCACCACCTACCATTGCTGATCTCATCAAAGTACAAGAAACTCTTGCAAAGAATCAGACGGATATGGACGTAACACAGCTGAAGTTATTTGATCACCTGAAGACTCTTACTGACTAATTGTCAGAGAAAACTCAAGAAAAAGGGAAAGAGGAGGATAAGTCCTCAGATGATGCTGACCCTAAGGTAATTCCAATTCACACGGTGAATGACGATGAAACTATTAAAGTTGCGGACAATTCGTCAACAAAAGAATCATCAAACTTCATCAATCGGGATGACTTGGAGCGTCTTTTGGAGAATCATGGAAAAGACAAGACATCACATGTCCATCGTCACCAACCCCCTTATCCTGCTGCAATACAGAGGATTCCCCTTCCTAAAGGTTACGTTTCTCCAACTTTCACTCTGTATGATGGAACCGACAATGCTCGAGAACACGTCTCTCGTTTCCTTGAATCCTTGGGAGAATATGAGCATAACCATGTTGTTCGACTCAAGGAATTTTCAAAATCTTTGAAAGGCAGGGAATACACCTGGTGCAAAAATATTGCACATGGAACTATCAACAATTGGGGAGAAATGATTAACGTCTTCTATAGGAAGTACTTCTTTGTGTCAGAGCAAGTCACTCTTTCTGATCTTGGAAGGATGTTTTAGAAAGTCAGTGAAAATCCCAATGACCATGTGAAAAGATTCAGAGTCCAATCCTTGGATTGTCATGATCCAAACATCATGGAACAACAACTGGTAGATTTGTGCATCAATGGCATGCTCCTGGTCTACATATCCCTACTAGAGAATCTCCGATTCCAGACTTTCTCAGAGCTCCACGAATCCGCGAAGAGATCAGCAACCACTGCACCTGCTTTGTTAGAAAGATCAAAACCTACAAAGACTGAAGAAGTACGATACACTCGAGGGAGAAGATGTCTGATCAACAAGCAGTACAACCTGCAGCCTTCCACAAATATTGTCACGGAAGGGAGCAAACAGAAATCTGAGCCACAACGCAAGCATACTTCTTCCACCCCTTCAAAGGCACAAACAAAGATAATGTGCAAACCTCTCCTCAGCATACAGAGGACCTAAAACCACCTGACTTTCCTTGCTCCATTGAAGAAGTCATCGAATTGCTAGAGGCCTGGATTCAATACGGTGCAATAAAATTTCCATATGTCAAGAAGGAACCAACCGAAGAGGCCATGGAAAATCCTCAGTACTGTCGCTTCCATAGGTTTGTCAGCCACCCCACAAGTGATTGCAAGACTTTGAAATGCATATTCAGAGAAAAGGTTGAGTAAGGAGAACTTAATCTTGGAGCCGAAGGAGTGCGTAAATATCCTCTCCCTATTAGGACTTTCTATATTTCTGAAGCACTAGTCAAAGAAGCAGTTCAGTCATTGATAAAGCATGTATGCAAATTGCTCTATCTGTCGAAAGCGCAAATGGGAGACATGTTTATGGCTTTGAATCACATAGTTTCCGGGAAATGCCTGCTAATTCCAGATATACCTCTTGAACCTTCAGCCACTGACAAAGAAATGTATGACTAGGGACTGCTCACCACAGTGCACATTAAAGGAAATTAATTCAAAAGGGCATTTGTCGATGTTGGTACTGTTTTCAACATCATCCCTTTGAAAACTCTTACGGCTGATGGTATTACTCGACAAGAGGCTACTCACGCTCCCATAGAAATCAGAGATCATGAAGGCATTTCCAGAGATGCATATGGCTTCATCACTCTCAAAGTTACAGAAAGTTTGATCTGCACTGAGACCAAGTTTTACATAATCCTGGAAGACCCTGGATATGGCATGATCCTTGGAAGGACTTGGATCCATACTGGAAGGATAACCTTGATGCCTTCAGCACACTCTATTACTAACAGAGACTCTGAGTCGGAAGAGGAAGCGAAGGATGCCCCACCATTTGAACATCTGAAGGAAGTTGAAACCTTGATGGGACTTGCACAAGAATCCAGAAAGAGTCCACATGCTTTTGTCAAAATGTTTAGAGCTCAGGAAAGTCTTATTCCTCTTCATGCTCCAATATTACCAATGTTCAAATATGCTACTTTGGTCCAGGGACTTCTCCCCATAAACAATTTAATAATTACCAAGAGTTATGAATGGATAACTTCACCGCGACAATATTATACTCAATGGATGGGTTCAGCGCGTCTCCATGTTGATCATCCTATCAAGAGATTTATTGCTGAAGACCTGGAAAAACACGACAGATAGTATGCTGGATAGCCTCCTCTGCACGAGTGTCCATATATGCCCCAGCCATGGAGTCAACACAAAACATTCAAGGCACGGACTACAAAGCCAAACAAATTTAAGGAAGGTGATTTGGTTCTCAAGGCAACTAAACGAGATCTCCATTCTGCAAGGAGCTCTAATTGGGAAGGACCATTTATGGTTGCTAAGTCCATAACTGGAGGATATTACAAGTTGATCAACACAGATGGATGAACCCTACCAGTAATTCATGAGAATTGGCTTAAGGCGTTTGTCTGAAATTATTGGACATTTGAGGTACCTGGCATTTAAGCATTCATGACGTCTGGATTTGGCATTTAAGATTTTCTTTCATTGTATTTCAATTCCTCCAAAATGTTTGCAATACTTGCAATCAGTATTTGAATTTAGCAATCTATCAAAATTCAGTTCATATTTCTTAAAAGGAAAATATCTATCAAATCCAAAAGAAAATCTACCAATCCAAAACCATGATATCAAAACCCAAATAAAACCTCACATCTCTAAGAAGTTCAGAAGTTCAAGAGATTATGGAAAATAAATCAAAGAAAATCAGCGAAGAAAGATTTTTGCACCTCTGCATCCTTTAAAGCCTGCAAGGCTACCTTATCCTTATTCGGATCTTCAGTCAGCCTGGCAATCTTGTCTTCCTTATCCATCACAGCATCATTGGTAAAGGGTATGTTATATTCACATGAATCCTTAATAGTATTCATCTTCTTACGAAGCCATTTCACATTGAAGCCAAGTCTTTCGGAATTCTCCAAGTTGAACTCCCAATCAAAGAGTACATCTGGGGTCACAGTATTCCTGGACCTAGTGCATATATCACTTACAACACGCAAGATAACACTTACTTGCATTTTTAAGGAATAAGAACGCTTTGGGTGTCTAGTAACGACGATGTGACCAAATTTCTTCCATATTTTCTCGTACAAGTTGGCATACCCAATGGGAATGCTGAATCCACCAACTAGTTCGTGGTATGGGAGTAAGGCATCAAACGGAGGATCAAAGGCAACTCCTGCACTCGGATATTCATGTACTACCATGCGGTTATCATTTACTGGAGTAACTTCTACAATTAGGGCAACAGTTTCTTCAGTATTCCTTGCTGGTGTCCTGGATTCTTCTATCACTGGAGCAGTGATAATTTGGGTCTCCATAACTTCATCAACGAACTTCTCATGACTTTGGGACGCCGGGATGGTCGCCTCTTAATCAATAATCTCAGGGCCGCTCGAGTTATCTTTATAGGTTTTCGTATCCTCAACTTCGGTATTTGACACCTAATACGAAGATTACATGAGGTCAGAGTCATTTAAGCTTAAAACTAAATAAGATCGTAAAGTACAGCATACAATCAATCCAACATTATCAAGATTCATCATTATATACTCAAAGCATGAGCAAATGACACGAAAGTAATGAAAATACGTTTTTACGAAGAGTGCGTCAGAAAAACTGTACCCTTATTTGTACTAAAATACGAATTGGGAGTAATCTACAAGGAATCTGAGGTCATATACCATTCTCTTCGTATATATGTTCTCTACAACATATCAAAATTTCATGGAAATCCGATGAATGAGCAAGAAGATGTGGTCAAAACATCAAGTGACACGCGATCTGAAAACGTTCTGGAAGTCTCCTATAAGTTTACTATTTTTCCTTTTTCGGGACCTGAACGTGCTCAAAACTTAAAAAGATTCTTCAAAAAGCTTGGAAATTCTCCGGGATTGAATGTTCACATGCAGATCATCAAAATCCGATTCCAGACGAAGAATTTACGGCGTTTTTACTAAAAAGCTGGGTTCTGAATTTTCTGACGACGAAATTCGACTAAGTTATCATAAGTTCACATGGATTCACATTCATTCATTCAAAAATTAGCAATTTTATACTTCTACGAAGAAGGTACAGGGCATATGCTTACTTGAGGGATATCTGAAGCATTCAAGGAGTTGGGATTATTCGTGTTAACGATGGGAGGATCATTACTTTTATTCGGCTCCGAGACCTTGGCACCGCCTACGTCACTATTCTCCAAGGATGGCCGAATGGAAACACTCTCCGTCTCCATAACGACATCCTCCTGGACATATCCTCAACAATTAGCATTTCATTAATAAGGCATCATAATTAATATGGGAAGAGATACTTACAACTTCTTCTTCATCACTCAAGTCAGGAATTGTTCGCCCAGAAGCGGAGAACCGAAGTCCATCAATACTTGATGGGGCAAAATTCTGCAACGGAATAACAATATCGGTTTCATGATCCTAATAGTATGGGAGAGAAAGGGTCACAACAAGGAAAATACTGGAAACTCACCAAAGCAACAGCTGGGGACTTTACGGTCCCTTATGCCTTCCTTCTCCGCCATGAACAACCGCCTCAGTCTCTGAGAAATATACATGGATTCGAGGTCTTACGCTACGACCGTCCTGTGGTAAATTTCGGTAACATAATCAAAATACAACTATTATAATTTTATGAAGATTATATAAAAAAACATACCTGAGAGCATCCGGGAGACGGTTTTCGCTTTTCACCGGAGAGATACTTCAATCTTGGTCGACCAGAAATCATCTCATCAGAGGGGCGATTCCTTACTGGAGGCTGACCGACTGTTACGAATTCATGCAATCGCTCAAATTGATCGTCCCAGAAGTCTGCATAACCTGGAGTCACATATGCGAATCTATCAAAGAAAGGGAACAAGTATTTACTTCCTTCCACATGGGTATGGTCTAAACTAGTCATGATCTTGTCAAATGATGGTTTCCTCCTCCGAATAGTTGGAACGCACTGATCCACACCCATTTGTCGAGCCGCTCTATCAATATTATACTCTTCTACTGAAAGTTCTCCTTACGAGACCGATAGCAAATGACCAGGGGTGCAACTCAACATGAAAGATCTCTCACCATCGTTCAGATCCGCACCAGATGAAAAACTCATGCTCTCTCCAGTATTGAAAGTCATTGGTTGAGAAACGTAAGGAGGAACTGACACCCAAGGACAGAACTCGAACTCAGATTCGTCATCTAACACATTAATTAGGTTTGCTTTAGACCGAGGCCGCTTTGTGGACCAACGCATGATCCTAGCATTATATTTTTCAGGGAAAATATGGCGAGTGTCAGTATTCGGTCCTTGCAAAACATTACATGGAATGGATGCATAATTCTTAAAGTGCTCCCACATCAGAGCTTGAAGAAACATCGTGTTAGCATAACATTCAATCTTCATGAAGCCATTCGACACACTGGAGTCTATAACCAAAGAATCTAAGTTGTAATACAATGAGCCCAAGAACAAGCTACCTATTGGAAGTTGCTCACCTTAAGCCATCTTAATAGCAAAGGGGATCACGAAAGGCTTCAACAAGTTTCCACTGTCTTCAAAAATATCTCTGGACAACCATAAACATAAGAAATCATAAATGGGTAACATACCGTCGATAGGTTTATAAGAAACCTCGTCTTTGGGCTACCAACATGTCAACCAAAGAGCATAATATCCTTTACTTCCAGCCTTATTTTCTATCTCCATTGCCGTTGTCAAGACATGAGAAATGACGGTCTCCTCATCTGAAATATCCCCAGGGAGATTGCTCGTGATTGGGAGATGCATCAGAGCTGCCACGTCTTCCAAGGTAATGGTAAACTCTCCCCATCTACATATGAAGGTGTGAGTAGGAATGCACCAGCGACCAAGCAGAGCCATAATACCTCTTGCATCATGATAAACGAACAACTCTCCAGAAACTTGAATAGCCCTTGTCACCTGCGCTTGATTGAGCATGGCCCTCACATGAGGAAAACCCAACATATGCCTCGCACATCTAGCAAACTTCTCCAAAGGTCGCCGAGAAAACTTAAATTCTATAATCGATGCAAGGAAGATCCCTCGTTCAAGACAAAACCAGATGACTATCTTAGGAGTCACGGATTTCTTCTGAGTGACAGTCCTAGGATTTATCAAAAAACGATACGCTGGAGATTTCAAATGTTTTTCAGCTCCTGGAACATCTTCCTCGAAAAATGCATAATCTATGTTCGGGATGTTCTTAATCCCCAGGAGTTTCGTCTTCGTCTTCACCAACAGAAGTTTCATCCGTATATGTCTCATCTCTGGAGATGTCATCATCAACGCACATTTCATCTCTTGAAGTGTCATTAACTTGGGAGTTGGTCATCTTTACAAAGTAGCTGCAAAATTCACATTACATTCTACTTCAGTACAGACGTCGAGAATCAAGGAAATACTAGCGGTAATTCTTAACTCTTACCTTTTTACAATTCCACTAACAGTAGTGATGGTAATGCAAGAGTTAAAAACCTCAAAACTCGTTCGCTTCTTCGAAATCTACAAAAGACGAACAAAACTTAGATTTTTCATAAAATCATGAATATTTCCATTATGTGAACATTCACCATGGAATTATGAAAAATAAAACATTATTTCATCATAAATAATTGTTTATTTCTAAGTAATATTGCACAAAACTCAAGTTTTGATTTGAAAGAAAATAATATATATTTGCATTATATATATAAAGAAAACGTGACTTAATCACGCAAATAAAAAAAATATATTTGACGTGACCAAGGCTCATGAAAATAAAATTGTAGACACTCCACGGTTTCATCAAAACAAAAAAAAATCCATGAATAGAGCATGGTTTTATAAAAATCTTTTCCTTTATATCGTCATACGTCTTTGGAACGAAGGTTTATTCCAATTTTGTGAAAACATACACATTATAAGATAAAGTTTTGATTTACGTGAAAGCTCATAAACAAAATTTTATTACTGGACACAAGTTCATATATATAAAAGAGAGAAGAACTCTTTCTTCGTATCATCGTCATGCTTTAAAACGAAGGTTTATTTCGGTTTTGTGAAAAATCATCTTTTTATGATAAAACTTTGGCTCACATGAAAGCTCATAAATATAGTTTTATCACTGGACCTAAATCTTCATATTTATGAAGAAAAATCTCTCATAAATCAGGGATTATTATTAGTTTTCAAAAACTAACGATTAAACGAACATACGTTTTCAAAAAACAAGGGTTTTTCAATAAAATCCTACTCACATGCATAAATATATGGTTTAAACATGATCACTTCATGAAACTCATGTGAACATCAGCAAACATCAAAAAAAAAATCGATGCTTGCCTGGTCGGCGCCGGAGGAAACTGGCCGGACGGTGGCGGCGACTGTCGGCGGCGCTGGAAACTCCGGCGGAATTCCTCTTCCTCCCTGTTGTGAAGATGATGAAGGCGTGATGAGGTGCTGGTCGTGGGAAAATTTTAAAAAAAGGAACAAATCCTTTTATATCAATTTTATTTCCAAAACCTAATTTTCTAAGGATTTCCTTATTGGAACCGGCCCGCAAATCCTAAACGACCTAGGTCCCGTCATCCAAATAAGCAGTTCAACACCAATTTATGTTCACCAAACGACACTCTATCATGCCACTGGGATCTTCATTCAAGTCATGGTATGCTCGTACTGTCGAAATCCGGTAATGTCTCAACTTATGACTTAGTTCAATTATTCATATTGTTCATGACCGGAAAATCACCATTCAATGCTGACTGAGGAACACGGCTTTCCTCACTATGCAGGGGACTTAATGTAGATGGTGGATTTTCTATAAAGGCTAAAATCATAAACCCATAATTATACGAACCTCTGATCCAGCAATCAAACATGAGTATTGAGACACGGGTCTCTCATCGAATCCTCTGACTGAGAATACCTTCTCTCAGAGTACATGTAGGTATGTAATCTCACGGCTAGACAATAGCATATCTCATGAATACTGAATACTACGGTAATTATTTCTATATATTATCACAAGATGGATGGCTCCTAGAGAGCTTGCTCTTCTAGTATAGAGCGATAACGTCTTTAAGATACAAACAACGAGTTTACCATGACTATATAAAGGATATGAAGCTCCAGCAAGCTCATATCGGAATAATTAATGCTCCTAGACAGCTTGCTCTACTAGTATAGAGCCATAAGTTAATTATTCCTAAGTTCTTGGATTCATCCACAGAATTTCCGAAAATATTCAAATATTTTCGCAGATATTTCATTACTGCAAACCATGGTTCTTCCCAGCAGAAATCCATGGGTTAGTAATAAATATTCAACGCACGGGCATCAGAGCTACCTCTTAGTAAGCCATGTCTCAAAAGGTGCAAGTGTATTCAACGATGATGCATTAACAATCACCGCACGAACGAGTATTTCAAAATACGACGAAACGATGAACCTATGCAAAATAGGGAAAAAATAAAAAATAATCAAAATATTGACCAAGGCGCTGGGAGCATGGGCCCACTAACTGGACAACCATGCCATGGCCAATCCCACGCCAGTTTTATATTTTATTACATTTTTATTATTTTCCTTGATCTAATGAAAATCCTTTCATTTGAACAAATATCCTTCGTTTTGAGGAAATTCTAATTTCACGGTGCTTCCCTCGCACAAAGGAAATAATATAAAATTAAGGAAAAACATTATGGGCCGTGATCATTGGCCAACCGGCCATGCCTTGATCCCGGCCGGCCCCACACCTTGTGGTTCCTCATTATTTTATTATTATTTCCCTAGTTTCATGAAAATTCCTTCATCTCATGGTATTTTTCAAACAATACATGAAAAATAATATAAAATTAGGGAAACTCGTGGGACCGGGCCACAGCCGGCCGACCATGCCCTAGGCGGTCCCACATGTCCCTTTATTTTTTTATTATTATTATTATTAAGGTTTCCTTCATCCCATGAAACTCCTTGATTTCATGGTATTTCTCTCAAATTAGGAAAACTCCTTCAAATCATGGAAACATATATAAAATACATAAAAATTAGGGAAACTCTTGGGGCCGGGCCCAAGCCGGCCGGCCATGCCCTAGCCGGTCCACACGCCCATGTTTTTATTATTTTAATATTATTTGCTTCCTTGATCCAATGGAAACTCCTTCACTTCAAGGAGAACTCCTTAATTTCAACAAATTCCTTCATTTCATGATATTTTCATAAAATAATAAAAAATAAGGAAAAAGCACCACGGGACCGTGGTCACTGGACGTTTGTCCATGCCGGTCCCAAGTTTCATCATTCCTTTATTTCATAATTATTTTCCTTCATGTCATGAAGTTTTCCTAGTTTCAGCAAAACCCTAATTTTGTCATATTTTCTCAAATGGTCGCTCAAACGCGCACCAGAAAATATCAAAATTCTCAGGACTGAGACACGGAAGTCTCAACGATGAAAGCATGTTACCTTGACCGACTAGGGTAGGAATTTTGGCTCGAAATGAGCCGGTCCCACGTATTTTCATGATTTGACCTAATTTGCGCAATTGCACGTATTGGGTCCAAAACTCTTCGAATAATTTTAGAATTTGACGGAGTGATCGTCATTCGATCCAGTGACCACCCAGGACCGGTTTCATTACCCCTTGGTCTGTCCCTCACCTCTTCATAATTAATTAGGTTTCATCACCTAAGGCTCAGACGAGCATTATTTTAATGATTAAACCAGCATTTGATCATCTCTTCACCAACTCTTCAAGAGGTCTTTGTAGTTGCAGGAAATCCCACACTACACCCCTCATAAGCATTTATACAATCAAATCATTTTAGGATGAACAATCACAATCTTTATTGATTAATCTCACAAATTTTACCAGAAAGGAAAGAAATGAAACTAAGAAACTAATCAATTGCTATGGAATTTCTCTCTCCTAATGACTTTCTCAATACTCGAAAAAAGATCTTGCTCAATACTCGAAAAAAGATCTCTCTTCTCTTAAGCCTGTTCGGCTCTTTATATAGGGAATTTCATAGCGGATGACAACTAATCTATCCTTTATTTTAGGATCTGGCTTGCGGTATTTCGCAAGCTTACAAATGTACAATTTCGCAAACGTCATAAATCTCGCTAGATCTTCACACCTTTCTCGTGTTTACGCTGTCATTTTTTGCTACGTCATTTCTCAAATCATCCTGCGACATTCACAATGTTTTATTGGTGAAGATTTCGCAAGTGTATCCTTGTTGTTATATTCTGATCCTACATCTTTCCTCTTCTCATGTCTTCTATGCGAAGGGGAGAATGTCATGAGAATTTGTACTTCAAAATGCCGCAGCTTCTTATCTTTCCATGAATTTCTGTACTGTCACGGTTCAGTATTTAATGCAAAATTTATTACACGTATCTCTTCTTCTATTCATCTCTTGACACGTCCCTTTCAACCGCTGCTTCTTAACCGCTCATATCTACTCTTTGCATTGAATGCATTTATTTTCTCGATAATTTTTACCTTCTTATATATATTCTTCTCATTCTTCTCTTCTCTTCTTTTTACTTTCTTTTTCATCTTCTCTGCAATTTCTTTTTTTACTGTTTTTCTGTAAATTCCGCTTCTGCTACTGTGAATCTTCTTGCTTCTTCTTCTTTTAATCTTCACTTCTTCTTCATTCCCATACTGAAAATGCCTTCAGTTGGTCATAAAAATTAAGTTGCCTATGAAGAAACTCGAAAGGAATTTCTAACTAGAGGTTTTACTTTATCTCCCATTCCTGGTCAAAACCCTAAATCTGATCTTTCTGCCAAACTATTTTCTAATAATCTTTGCAATCAAGAAAAGATCATAGTTTCTCCAGGTCAGCTTCAATCTGGTCTTCCCATTCCTCTCTATGATCCTGAACTTCCTTTGTTTTACGAAATACTCTCTCATGCGAAATTCTCGCGAGCAGTTTATCAATTGAGTGGAGACTGTATTCGCATAATGCTTGAGTTTTCTAATCGTGGCGCTGGTAAGGGATCTCTTTATCCCTCAGAAGTTAAAGATCCTAGATTCGCTGGTGTTGTAATTGTTCCTGCGAAGTATACTATAGAAAATTTCTTTGAAAATTACGAGATAATTCCCATGAAGAGAAACAATACTTGCTGGGGCGTTCTCTTGAGAAAGAAGGACAATATCGACGATGATAAAATACTTATGCAAGATATCGATTGGCACCCTGGAAATAATACAACCCCTCGTCATTCTAAAGATGATAAGTGGTGCATCTTCCCATTAATTCTAGAGGGTTCGTATATCTCTGGCTCTCATGTTTTACCTGCGAATCTCGCCACTTACCAACCATGGGTGTTCAATTGGCCTGAGAAAGAGAAAGAGGTACGCTTCTTTTATTCAGTTTATTGTCTTTATTTCTCTCCATATTTTATTAATCTTGCAAAAATTTCAGATTAATAGACTCAGAAGAAGCTACAAAAGGACTAGCAAATCAATCACCATAGCATCACTTCGTTCGATCACAGATGAAGTAAGAAACACTTTCTTTTATTATTTTTTAACAATATTATTGCCTTTGTTTCTTATCTTCATTTGTGTTCGAAGATTGGTGTTGTAGTTGTGGAAGAAGAAGGGTCTAATGCTGCGAAGACCAAAGGCAAGGCTAAAAGTGCTCTTCGCAAAGAGAAATCTGTTGCCCCTCCTTCAAAGAAACAAAAAGTCTAATCCCCCTCTCCTTCAAATCTTAAATCTAGCGAAAGTTCTGATATTGATGATGATGATGATGAAGATATTGATGCTTCTTTTTCCAAAGAAAATTCTCCACCTGAATCTTCAATGACGCAGCTGTCTAGCATATTCTATGATTCCATGCAAGGGATTGGGAATGATCATCTTACCAACACGTGCAAGTCCATGGCTGCTATCTGTGATGCCCCCCTCTTAGAGAATAATGAATCTCTTCGCGGGGTTTCAAGATCTATATCTCCAAGTTTCTTACGTTCACTTAATAACTTGGTAAATTTTCATATTTTCATATTTTTATTTTTGCCTTGAGTTCATAGTTTATTCTGAAAATTCCCTGCATTATTTCGCAGGCTGAGAAAGCTTCCTTCACTGCTTTCCTCAGATTTGGAAAAGAGGCGTGCGGCTTTCAAAAAGAGGAATCTTGAACTTCGCAAAAAAATGAAGAGTTGGATACTGAAGCTGCTGGTCTTCGCGAAAAGTGCAAGCAATTGGAATCTGAAAATTCCATTCAGAAGAACAAAATATATAGTCTTCAAGATGCCAATAAACAACTCTATGGTATGGGACTCTTCTTCTTTCCTTTTATTTTATTTTCTCATAATTGTTTCTTATACAGTTTACCATTTCACAGATGTTTATGGTCTTTCTGATGAAGCTATTCTTCTTCATACATTTCCCAATCTTATGGATGATGATACCCTTCTTGAACACCTAAATACTTATATAAATAGTTTTTCAAATGATAAGATTGAATCTCTTCCAATAAATGAACTCAGATCCAAACTTCGCCTCTTATAAATTGTCTAATAAATTGTCTAATAAATTTAAACATTTCTTTCATAATTCTAAAGAAGAAATCAATAGTTTAAGAGCCAAGAATAGTGACCCCATAGATGAAAAAGATCGTATTGCTCTCCAAGGTGCTCAAACTTTAGCGAAATTCCAAGAAACTCTTCTTGAGGTCCAAATTGAAAGAGATGATCTCAAACGTAGAAATGTTGTACTCTGCGAAAGAGAGAACCAAACTCGCTCCTGCCTTCTCATAAATGATGATGATGAATTTGCTTGGGCTGCGAGAGTTCTAGATAATGCTAGGAATAATTTAGGTGTAAATGTCAGTCTCCAAGTTGAGCATACGGCCTTGATTAGAGATATGATTTCTAACATAGAAGGTTGTTAACTGTTCTTCCTTATTTAACTGTTTATTTTTCATAAACTTCCATTAGATTGTTGATTTATTATTATATTTTCGCAGAAGCTAAAGATAGATATCGCAAGAGAATTGAAGAGATTGAGAATGAGAAAGCAAAGCTCGCAGAGGATTTTTCTTCTCGCAATGAGAAATGTTCTAGGCTGAAGAACCAATTAAAGATCACTGTTGCGAACTTCAAGAATGATGTTGTTATTTTCCGCAACGAAACTATTAAAACAATTTGTGATAAGAATGACATTCCTTATTCTACATATCATTTCCTCTCAGACGAAGTTCCAGAGAATGTTCCTGACTTGGTTATCTCTGATAGTGATGCTGATCAAGAAAAAGAGTCTGAAGAAGATGAAGAACAAAAGTCTGATGAAGAATCTGGTGACGATGAAGGAGAAAGCTCTGGTGAAGAATCTGATGAAGATAATGAAGAATCAAGCAAGAAGTAGCTTTTGCTTCCTTGTTCGTCTTTTTGTAAAACTTGTACATTTGCTTTTTGATCTTCTATTCTTGTACATTTGTAATCTATCACTGTTATTTTCTCCAATCTTCAATACAAGTTCTATTTCTTTTGCTTCTTCTTGAATGTGTTAGAAAAACTATTCTCTCTTGCAATATGATTAATCAATATACAATTATTTTTTTATCTTATGTGTAAATTTATCATGTGGAGACAAATAACATTTCCTCATTCTATGCATTCCCATACTTGCTTCTGTTATTTGTATTCAGATGAGAAATTGAGTAAGTTACCTTTGTTAAGTAAGATTATTGCGACAATCTCGCAATTATTTCTACGTAATATCGCAATCATATATTTTAATATTGCATTCTTGCTTATATTCTGATGTGGTCTTATTTTGCCTTCCTAAGTAAAGGTCTTATTTTTCCACCTTTTGTCATTGCGACAAAATCGCAGGACGTCTCTGCACTTTCATGCAGAAACCCATTGATCTTGCCTTAAATTTTTGTTCTTTTGTCATTTTTGCTGCGACAATATGACAGGCCTAAATTTTTTTGCGAAACTAAAGCCCCATGACATTGTCGTCTTGCGACGAAATCGCAGGACGTCTCTACACTTTCATGCAGAAACCCATTGATCTCGTCTTATCTTCTCTTTTGTATTATTACCTCTTCAGAATTTTGCAAAAATATGACAAGCCTTGATACTCCCGTGAGTAAAAATCCTCATGACATTTGCATCTTAAGACACTTATCAGCTCCCTAATGGAGGGTGCCGCCCTTATCTTCCCCCTGGTTTCCCCTTCAAGGAGACGTACTTCTGACATACAAGACTAGCTCCTTCCATCCGGTCTTGACAACAACTAGTTGTTTTTGCAGCCTCTTATCCCTTTTTCCTATATGGATTATGGTTGCGAGACTGCACCCTAAGTGGGGTTTTCTTCGGCCGAGTGCATCATAGTCAAGACTTTCCAAGAATGGCCAGGGTAGTTTCATATGCCCCGGGCACTCTTGGATCAACCGTGTACCTCGGCGCCTTGATCATACTCTACACTCCTTAGGAGAGTCCTTATTACCTTAGTCGCCCAACTTAAGTCATATGCTTAAGTTGAGAATCCAAGGTGCCTCTCCCGGATGGGCTTTTATTGACCCCAAATCTCCATGACTCAGGTTCCAGCAACGGTATAACCTTATCCATGAGCCATGCAACAGATACCCCCTTCTATGACGTACTTTAGGTCTTTCATTTACCTCTTGCGAAATTTTATTCGCGAACTAAGGTGTACACCATAAAGGTTCGTCCCATTCTAAGGATTTTTTTTTTTTTTTTTTTGCATTTAAGCTCTGTTGTAATTTCTCAATCTCATTTTTGTCATTAAGTAAAATATATTTTTTGAATTTTTTGCGACAAATCAGTCACACATCTTTCTTTTTCTTCACTGTTATACTTTTGCAGTCATAACATCAGCGAATACATTCACATTTTAAGTTTCTTACCTTTGTTATTCTCTGCATCAGTATCTTTGACAGTTTTTGTTATTTTCTTACCTTCTGCGAGAGCTTCGCTGCTTCTTCTTTTCAGCAAGATTTCTTATTCTCTCTTCTCTATTGCATCCACCATGAGTCTTTCACTTCTTTGTTTCTCTCTGATATTACCTTTCTAATTCTCCTTCTTCGCAGCTCGTTCTTCATATGACTCTACATCGATTTCATAACATTTTTT
Source organism: Papaver bracteatum (assembly GCA_023529315.1). Taxonomy (NCBI): domain Eukaryota; kingdom Viridiplantae; phylum Streptophyta; class Magnoliopsida; order Ranunculales; family Papaveraceae; genus Papaver; species Papaver bracteatum. Next base: position 308,095 of record JAJJWX010000850.1, on the reverse strand, counting down.
TCCTTCAACCTAATCTCCTTTTATGACGCCAACTCCACTGGGATGAGGGAACTTGGTGCATTGATGAAATATCGATTCTATGCCTAGAATCCCATGCAACCAAGGTCGCCCAATCAAATCATTATAAGGTGACTCCACATCAACAACGCAGAATAGTATCTCAGAAGATAATCCTTTCAATGGAATTCGCATAGTGATCTCTCCTTTAGGCTTATTGGCAGTACCATTAAAACCATAGATTTTGTAGGTTGAAGGTATTATATCTTCATCTTTCTCTCCCATAGTTTTGTAAGCATGATAGAATAGGATATCCATAGAACTTCCAGTATTAATTAAAACTCGATTGATTTCCCATGAATCTTCAGCTTCATCATCTTTAGGGTTTGGGTTAATCTCCAATATCACCACTAATGGATTATCGTGCATTTCTCCTCCCTAAGGTACTTCTTCTGCAGTGAAAGAAATAATTTGCTTTTGCCATTCTTTTAGTGGCGAAACCTTCGCAATGTTCATTATCTCTCTTCCATGAGTATCTCTTGCGAAAACTTTGCTTAAAACATTGTCATGAAAGTCCTCAATTGTTTTGTACGAATGTACAATAGAGTTACAAAAAAAATATTCTTCGCCTTCACTCCAACTTCTATGACAAATGTTTCTCCTCCTTTTGTTATTTACTCTGCGAATTTCTGGTGGTGGTGGTAAGAGTTGAGATTAAGGGTGCCCTACTAGAAAAGGATTTAATTTTCCTTGATCTATCATCTTAAAAATGATCCTTTTTATATTCCTGAAGTTATTTGTTGAATGTCCATGAAAATGATGGTAAGAGAAAAATTCTTGACTTTGGTGATTTGGAAGTGGTTCTTTTCCCATGTTCCAGGGTGCTGGTATATTCTCCATCAAGATTATAGATTCCCAAAAAATTTCCACACTAGCATTCAAAGGTGGCATCTTGATCTCTTCCCATATTATCTTTTGACTTCCTGATCCTCTATGATAATTTTGTCTTTGTTCTCCATAAGTTTCTTGTGGATGATCAAGTCTTTGAATTTTGTTATTTCCACCCCAGCTATAGAATTTTCTTTCTCTCCCAAATTCTTCTTGGTCACGACTTCCCATAGCTACTATTTTCTGCTAACTATTCTCCATTATCTTCTCTTGGTGTGTTTGCGAAGTGCTCGCCACTGTGTTTATCAATTTGGGTAGTAAGCTTGCATTTGCTGCTGCTGAACTCGTATTTGCAATTGGGTATGACTCCATCTCATTTTGTTTTTCTTCAAGAGCAATATACTACTCCTGCAATTCTCGCAGCTCAGTCATTGTGGTTGTATTCTTAATTCTGAAAATTTGAATGTACAGTAGATTGGTTGCGAACATTGCGTTAATGAATGATAAAATAAGATATCTCTCATCTACACGTCCAGCCATTTCACTACACATTGTCTTCCATCTTATGGTTAGATGCTTCAAACTTTCACAAATTCTCTGCTTTAACCCAAATACATCTTCAATTCCAGGTCGTGAATAGTTGTTACTTATGTATGCCCCTAAGAATGTAGTCTGCAAATGGTTGAAAGATGTTATCGTATTCTTGGGTAAACCTTCAAACCATTTCAGCACCTCCCTTGTTAAACTGGATGCGAAATACTTGCACAATACATCATCATAGTTTTCCCACTGTAGTATACATCTCACAAACGCCTTGATGTGTTGAATTGCACAAGTTGTTCCGTTGAAAATGTTAGTTAACGCAAGCAGATTGCACTTTGGGGGTATTCCTCCAAATTGTACTTCTTGTGTGAATAGATTTTTCGCAGATTCTTCTATGGCTTCATCCAACTGCCTTCTGCCTCCCTCTCTTATGTTATTTAGCATTCCTCTCATTTCCTCCAATTCTCTTAAGATTTGTTCATTTACCCCAGACGCTGATCCCATTGGTCTTTTTAGTTCTGCTTCTCTTCTCCTGCGTTCTTGCCTGTTTTGTGCTGCGAAATCTTGATTTTCCCCTTCATCACCCTCGTTTTGCCTTTCCCTACGATCTTATCTTTCATGAATTCTCACATGAATATGCCTCTCAATTTCTCCTCTGCGATTTTGTTCATTTCTCACTAATTCTCTTTGTTGTCTTTCAGCTATCCTTTGTGCCCTATCATACTCTTCATTGATGTTAACATTATTGCGATTTTGTTCGCGTCTTATTTCTCGATTATCATGATTATTCTGGCGTATTGCTTCCTGGAGCTCTCTTTCCTCCATTTCTGCTCTTAATCTTTCTCTTTCGCAAGCTAGACGTGCTTGTTCAGCGTAATGTATCTCAATTTCATCTTTAATTTCTTGTTGATTTCTGCGATTTTCTCTCCCATGTAATATTATCCTTCCTTCTTCCTGATCTTCTTTATCATCTTGGTCATTTCGTCCTTGACGTTGCCTATTTTGGTGAATTTCACCATGTGGAATGTAACGATCTTCAGTCATTTCTATATTTTCGCGACTTCATCTGGATTTTGTACCTCTTGCCGAATATTTCCATCAACATTTTCTTCAGGCGAATTTCTTCTTACTTCCCCTCTAATTGATCTTGAACTTGATCTTGTAGTTCTTCTTGACCTTCTATTATGTAATCTCATATTTTCCATCCTCAACTCATGATTTTTCCTTGTCAAATTTGCACGCTCTTCTGCTTATATTCTTCTTTCTTCGTGTATTCTTTGTTTCAATGCCTCTAATGCTTCAATCTCTTCATTTCCATGAATTATTCCTCCAACTGCTTCCTGATCTTCCACTACTCGTCTATCGTTTCTTAATTGTCGTTTTTTCTCCGCTTCATCTACTGAATCTGACCGCCAAGTGTGTACAATCACTCTGTCATAATCTATAGTTCTATTTTGTGCCGGTGTACGCTGAATTAGTTGTTGAATTTGATTTTCTACATCATTTCTTGTATTCATTCTTGATGGTTCTCTGGTTTTATTTCTTCCTTCTCCATCAAGTATCTTACTCCTTCTAACAGTTGTTGGTTGTCTTGAAGCATTTTTTCTTCTAGCCATCTCTTTAATCTCAATGAATTGTTGAAAATTATATGGAATTTTTCACAAAATTCTTTCAAATCACAATACTAATATTCACACTAAGAACAACACCTCCCTGTTTCTAGCGCCAATATGTAGTTGCAGGAAATCCCACACTACACCCCTCACAAGAATTCATACAATCAAATCATTTTAGGATGAACAATCACAATCTTTATTGATTAATCTCACAATTTTTACCAGAAAGGAAAGAAATAAAAATAAGAAATTAATCAATTGCTATGGAATTTCTCTCCCCTAATGACTTGATCAATACTCGAAAAAAGATCTTGCTCAATACTCGAAAAAAGATCTCTCTTCTCTTAAGCCTGTTCGGCTCTTTATATAGGGAATTTCATAGTGGTTGACAACTAATCTATCCTTTATTTTAGGATCTGGCTTGCGGTATTTCGCAAACTTACAAATGTAAAATTTCGCAAACGTCCTAAATCTCGCTAGATCTTCACACCTTTCTCATGTTTATGATGTCGTTTTCTGCTATATCATTTCTCAAATCATCCTGCGACTATCATAATGTGTTATTGGTGAAGATTTCGCAAGTGTATCCTTGTTGCGATATTCTGATCCTACAGTCTTGGTATTTTCTCACGCGAGCATATGGACATTGCAGGGTTGATCCAAGGTCCCATATAGTCGGTCCCTCCATCATTCCATGGTCAATTTTCTAATTAACCATCAACTGATCAAATTAGTGTTTCTGAGTCCAAGGATCATAATTCCAAACTCGAATACTAATAACTTTACGACGATCTCATGATCAATATTTTATTAATTATGCTTGGTTCAACTACCCGTATCCTAATTAATACTTATTTTGGTCACGCTACCAACAAATTCATCATACGAACAACATTTGCTCGAGAAATACTTGCTCAAATCAGGGAATATTGGTCCAGCTATTAATATTCAACAATCCATCGAATGAGCAATACTTTCTCATCTCAACGTAAGAATTATACCTCTGTCTCAATAGACAAGTTCAATTTATGAGACTCAAAACAATTCATGTTCAACTCAAAAAATACATGGACTCATCGTCCCATTAAGTCAGCAACTGACTAACTAAATACACGTCTACCCTGCAGACTCCACGATCACACGAGACATCAATCGTGTCACTTGGGGGATATCAACTAGGGTTTTGGTCTGGCGGTCTACGGCACGTGTGTTAAAATACACGATGGAATGTGATCAAGTCATGCAATCAGTTGAAGGAGTTAACAAAGTAGTAGATGGAAAATCAACCAAGTTTCCGCATGATGAGCAACTGGTTTCAAACACGATTTCCATTTCCCCACTCTTTTATCCCATCAACTGTCACACTTCACGGAATCATGGTGCCTGCAATTTCAGCAATATAAATAAGTCTCTGAATCATGATTGAAACAACAAGAATCTCACGTCTCACTGATAATACGAGATCAACAACAACTCATCAATTGAGCAATTACTCTCAACTGAGCAATTTCAATCATTCAGAACTTATCTTATTCAAAATTCACAACACACCTACAATCATTGATTACCATTGATTCCACACATTTCTCAGTTTCCCTCATACAGATCAACCCATCCTCTCTTGTGACCAAATTTACTCTAGAACGGCCATTGTCTTGGTTTAGGCCGGAGTACTACAGATTGATCTCTCGAATTCAAAGCACTCCCTTCTTGCAGTGCATCTGTGTGAGGTTGAACATTTCGCTCGGTTCAAGGAGTCTCCTCCATACGATCGTCTCCTCAATTCCTTAAAAACCAGCAAATCATTTTTCCCCATCTACACTTAGCAAAAAAAAAAGATGATTGTTATAGGGAAAGCTAAAATGTATTGGGGAAAGCTGACCACAACCAATTAGGGTTGATTTTTTTTAGGAACATGGGTGGAAGTAAAGTACGTTAGGTTGTGGTTTTGATTGAATTATCAAGGCTTTCATGGGAGACTCGTGTTTGATTTTTGCAACTTTAATTTTAGTTTTTATCCCTAGAGAATGCACAAAACGCACATAACAAATAAGAATTAAAGACAACTTTAGTTATTTTTATGGCTTTTGGGAATGTGCCAAAACAATTAAAAAAATAAGAGAGATTTTTTGACTTGCATTGGATATTGTAAAATTTCACTCTCAATGAATGCATGTTTGGACATCTATCTTATTTTCATTCTCCAATACAAGTTCAAAACATCTATCTTATTTTTTTTTAATTGTTTTTGCACATTCTCAATGCTGATTGGGCGTTATCTTGTGCACATGCACAAGATAACAAAACCTAATTTTTATATATTATCGTAATTACCATCCATAATCCCGATTTACTTTAATATTTTTAGTGAACGATGATGCACATTGATTTTGATCCAATAAAGAAAAGTTGAATCCATTTGTCTTTACAACGGCATCTAAAGCTATGGGTTTTTAACTGTTAGTAACCATGGAGAAAAGAATATAGACTCATTTACCATTTTTGATAACTTGGACTTAAGGTTCAATTTGATGGCAATAAGCAAGAAAAAAAAGAATAATAAACCAGACACAATTCTAACAAAATCATACAAAGGGAGAAGCATTGAAGCAAACTAAAGAGGACAATCATCAAAAGCAGATGAGACATGAGAGTACAGAGAATGGTTCTGATGATTATGAGTTGGTATATCAGTCAGCAATGAGGTGACATGCTTATGGAAGATTACTTTGCTGATCTTCATATTTTCAAGGTCATATACACGCATGGTCCCAAGGGAGTGATGGTGTTTATTATTTTCGGAAATTGACTATTCTTTTCGCAATTGTCTTTGGATATGTGTGATTTTTCTCTGATGTTGGACAAGGTGATCACATGTTTTATTTGGACATGATTTTTATGCATAATGACAGTATCTCATTCATAAGGGAAAGAAAATCAATATGCAGAAAGGACCGGGATACTTTTATATTCCACCCTCTTCCACTCAAGTTCAGCGTTTGTTGTAGCTTTTCCCTTAAATTTTTAGCTTTCCCTATAATAAAAATAGATAATCCGTTGTGTCGGCTACTTTTTCTTTATTTTTATCATTGCATTTGCAATTTGCAAACAAGTATTACTGCTCCTTACTACGAGGGAATTCTTTTTAATTCTCTTTCAAAGCCCAGTTGATCTACTCTGGTTTACACTGTGTCGCACGTAAATTCCACTATTGTTTTTAGACTGCTGTAATCCTCAGTCGCCGTTGTACACCATTTTTGTAGTCCAAGTCTATAGTTCAACCAGAACCACAATATTATTACTACTCTAATGCAAAGGGTAAAGGTCTTAAATTAGCTTGACACCTAAGATTTAAGACCTTTTCCACCTAAGTTTCATCTCCAATGCGAGTGTGAGGGTCATAGAAAAATATGACATGGCTAAGAGCTTCTCCAATGGTGAATGTGAGTATTTCATATGTGGCATCACTTCTAAGAGCATCTCCAATGCAAGGGGTGAAGGTCTTAAAATAGCATGACACATAGGATTTAAGACCCTCCCCTCCAAGTTTTCATCTCCAACACAAGGGTAAAGGTCATAGAGATAGATGACATGGCTAAGTGGGGGTAATGGACAAAGTAGAAATAAGACTTTCTTCATGACCTTGGGTCTTAGGTCCACATCATCACTTTGTCTCTAAATTCAAATAAAAAAGTGTGGGTAAGACCTTGAAGATTGGAGATGGACTTTAGGTCAAATTTTTTATCTTTACTTATTTTTGTCTTTACCCACTAAGAGCATCTCCAATGCAAGAGGTAGAGGTCTTAAATTAGCATGACACATAGGATTTAATACTTTTTTCACCAAAGTTTCATCTCCAATGCAAATGTGAGGGTCATAGGTAAGATGACATGGCTAAAGTTGGGGTAAAGGAGAAAGTCTAAATAAGACTTTCTTCATGACCTTGGGTCATAAGTCCACATCATCTTTTGTGTCTAGATTTAGACAAAAAGTGTAAGATAGGACCTTGGGGATTGGAGATGGATTTTAGGTAGTGAGCCTTTCTCTTTATTAGTTTTTGTCCTATATTAAATGACCCACAACCAAAAGGTATAAATAAGACATCCACATAGGATGACCTTGACCTCTAGCATTGGAGCATCTCCAACAGAAGGTGGAAAAAATCCTACGTGGATTTTTTATTTAGTCATTTTATTTATGGAGTCTATACATAGAGTAAATATAGGACCTCATATCTAAAAAACCATCTCCAACATTGAGAACTTTAACTCTTATAATTAAAAGAAAATTGGTTAAAAACATGACGTGGAGGTGCAACCGGAGGTATAGATAACACTTTCTTGAACACCTTCATATTTAGTAATTAGTCCCTCCTAACTTGTAGCACCCTACTGTTGGAGATGGATTTATGCCAAACGGGGGTGTAAAATCCTATGTGTCACTAAAAATAAATAGATCCACCCTCTCTTGGAGATGCTCTAAAAAAAGGTGATAACAAGACTTCCACCTAGGATGACCTTGACCCTTTTCATTGGAGATGCTCTAAGACATCCTTTGAGAATTAAATACTAAATATTAGGAAAAAATAAAGTTTTATCTCCAACCCATAAAGTTTTCTGTTATATTTTTACTTATTTGTTGGCATATAATTGGTTAAAATACTTTCTATTTTATTTTTCAATAACTTTTATTAATAAAAGTGTGACTAGGATTGGAAGACATCCTCTAAGTGAATGTCTAAAACTAAAGGTTCACCAGGAGGATGTCTAACTTTTTTTTGCCACATCATCTTCACATCAATGGGTTGGAGATGGTTTTTTATAATTATTGTTGTGAATCCTACGTGGATTAAGACTTTTTCCTTCACACACATTCCATTGAAGAGGCTCTAAGTGGGGGTAAAGGAGAAAGTATAAATAAGACTTTCTTCATTACCTTGGGTCTTTAAGTCCACATCATCTTTTTGTTGGAAAACAATTAATAAAAATTAATTTTTAAGGTTTTAATAAAATTATAATTTATTGTTTTCTTTTGTGAATGAAAAACTTATTAGTCCCACATTGTGGAGTTTCCACTTTTTAGTTGTTTTAAGAGACTATATAAGCTTTTTAGTCCCACATCGGGGAGTTCCTCTTCTTAAGTTGTTTTGTTCCATTATATAAACAAATTCACTACTTTTGTAAAATCCATGGGAAAGGGGTTGCTCTATATTTTAGAGGGACCCCCAAGGGAAGATATTTTATATGTTTTCTTATGTGTTCGCGATTTTCCTTAAGGGTTTTTTCGGAGTTTCCAAGCTCAAGTTTGAGCATCTACTACGTATGCTAGTAGTATGTGTATTAGGGTTTTATCCTGGAGATATCCGTCCTGTGAGGGCTATAGCATCACTCTTGAGTGTAGCCGGGCGCTAATGTCTTAAGGGCAACGTGTTGAACACGTGACTCACTCTGTTTTCAAAGTTTTTTCTTGTTGCTGTTGCGGAGATCTGGGGAGCTCATCTGTTTCGTCAAATCTATCACTTCATTATAAGGAGCTAAGTATCAATAACTTTTTCTTATTTGATTTTTTCCTTGTTTTTGATTATTGCACCCAACAATCTTAAGACATTATAAGTTTGTAATAATCATGGATGTTAATTATGGAGTGAAAAACAAAAAACGAATTTTTGGTCAGCTGTAGAGTTTCGAATTTATCTCTCAACCTATAAGGAATTTAGATGAACCCTTTTGACACAACGTAGTGAACATCCTTATAATTACCCACGTAAAATTTCAGAATTTTTGGAGTTGTAAAAGTATTTTTTGATATTTTACAAAACAGATAAACGTTCTTGAAAAATTCTGACGGGCAGAAATTTGTTGTTAACTAAAGTAGTTTTTATGGGGTAACCATGAGTTTTTTGATATGGTGGTTCAAACGAAGTTTGTAAATCTAGATATTATCTTCAAAACTCATATTTTATCTTCCGTTTCGGAACTAAGGTTTGTGAGATGTGGTGTATTAGGTGATTGGGAAATTACCGTGTCCGTGGTCAGAGTATAAACGAAGATTGTGACATGAAATTGAAAAGGAACCCAGGCGCATGTGGATGAACACAAGTCTTCCAAAGATGACAAAGGCGAGAACATCAAACACAACTCTAAGCGTAGTCTTCATAAGAAAGGTATGTTTCGTAAAACTGAATATGGCATTACTTTAATTAAGGTTGATTGTTATGTTTGTAAAATTCTTGGCCATACTGCAGCAAAGTGCAGACAACATAAAACCTTAATAAGTAGAAAGTTAATGCTAATTTAGTTGAAACAAATTAGAACGAGTTCATAGACATGATGTCGGAAGTTATTTTAATAACCAATGTGAGAGACTGGTGGGTGGACTCTGGAGCCACTAAGTATGTTTGTTGAAATAGAGACATGTTCACCTCTTATCAGAGGATAAGGGATGTCGAGAAATTCAATATGAGTAACTCATCTGCGACAGAGGTTGCATAAAAGGGAAAGGTCGAGCATTAGATCATATCTGTAATATTCTCACATTGTATGAAGTTTTCATGTTCCGAGCATATGCAAGAATCTTGTATCTTGTTCTATTGTAGATGGTAAAAGATTTAAAATTTTAATTGAATATGGAAGACTTGTTGTAACTAGGCAGTGATTTTTTAGGCAAGAGTTATAGAACTTTGGGTCTATATTAGCTTAACGAAAAAAATGATGAAGTGAACATAGTTGATTCTTGTGCTTTCTTTTGTGTGTCTTTGAATGTTTTGCATGGTAGGTAGACTTGGAACCGTAAAATTATAGGTCAATGCATAAACTGCCTAGAATAGGCTGCGTACCCAAATTTAGTTTGGATTTTGAACACAAAAGTGAAATCAATATGCTATAAAACCTTTTAGAAAAAATGTTCAGTGTAATTCTAATCCCTTAAAATTAATTCAGTTAGGCCTAGTTGAAATGAGTTCAGCCCAAACTAAGGTGGTAAAAGGTGGTTTGTAACTTTCATAGATGATTGTACGAGGTACTCTCTTGTATACTTTCTTAGGGTAAGGATGATTCCTTAGAAGCCTTAAGAGTATAAACTTGAAATTGAAAGCGAAGTATATGTTACCACTAAATTGGTTAGGTCTAAACATGATGGAAAGTATGAATTTCATATAGGAGAACTTTACTTGTTAAATGGCATTCACCATAGTCTAATGGTATTGTTGAACGTAAGAACATAAATATTAAGGAGATGATTTATGCCATGTTGTTTAAAGGATAACTGCAAACTTGTGGGGGAAGGTCGTTCTCTAATTTTGTTATATCCCGATTAGAGTAATATTTAAAGGATCAGATAAAAATCCATATGATTATGGAAAGATAGACAACCTTTTTATGCATACGTCAAAGTGTGGGGGGTGTTTAGATAAGGTTTCTTGAGTACCCTACTACATATAGATTTTTGGTTGTGTGTTTAGATTTTTCAGACTTTGGTGTGATTTTATGACATTGGTGTGAATATTTTTATGGAGTCTAGGGATGTTCTTTGAACATGTTTATTTTGAAACCTGTCTCTTCTTAGGGATGTGTTGTTGATCCCCTAGATGTTTTTCAAATAGTCAGAACTTATCTTAAAGGAAGATGAAGTTAAGGTTGAGCCTAAGAGAAGTAAAACAATTAGACTTGAGACTTCTTATGAAGCCGACTTCATAACATGCCTAGATTAGTCTGAGCTCCAGACTTGTAAAGAATCCCTGACATCTACTGAAACCCCATTCTGGTAAGAAGCTTCATTTATTAAAATGGACTCAGTCCGTCGGAACCAGAATTGGGAGCTTGTTAGTTTATCTCCAGGGAGTAAAACTATGGGTTGTAAATGAGTCTTTAATAGGAAACGTAAGGTAGATGGAATTGTGGAAAATATAAGGCTAAGTTGATAGCTAAAGGCTATAAATTAAAAGGAGTAGATTTCGTTGATTCTTATTCACTTGTGACGAGAATTATTTCTGTTGATATGTTAATTGCTATTAATTGTTGTCATAAACAACTTAGAGATACATCAAATGGATGTTAAGACAACTTTTCTAAACCGTGAATTAGATAAAAAAATTTACATAGACCAACCTGAGGACTTTACAGTAAAAGGTTATGGATACAAAGTTTGTAAGTTGAACAAATCTTTGTATGGTTTTCAAATAAGAACGTAAACAGTGACATGAAAATTCGATCATGTGATAATGAGTAGTGGATTTAAGTCAATGAATCTGACAAGTATATTTACAAGTAACTTGTTAAGGATGCATGTGTGATTGTATGCTTGTATGTTGATGATATGCTTATACTTGATACAAACATAAATGTGATTAATTCCACTAAAACATGAACTGAATGAGAACGTTGACTTGAAAGACTTGGGCCCTTTTGATGTAATCTTAGGGATGAGGATTAGAAGATAATCAAACATTTATAGTCTTACTCATTCTCATTATGTTGAATTGTTCTTAAGAGATACAATTAGTCTGATTGTAAGCCTTCCTGTATTCCATACGATTATTCTTGTAGACTCAAGAAAAATAAGGGAAGTGGAGTATCTTAACTTGAATACTCAAGAGTTATAGGATGTCTGATGAATTTTATGAACTATAAGAGTCCAGACATTGCCTATATTGTGAGTAATTTAAGTATATATAATTGTAGTCCAGAGCAAGAGCATTCAGATGCACTGAGTAGAGTATTATGGTACCTGAAATACTCTATTACCTTTTATTTGATTTATGAAAGGTATCTTTCTGTCCCTGAGGGACTTTATGATGAAAACTGGATAGTTGACTCAGAGGAGTCTAAGTCTACGAGTGGCTATAGTTTCACTCTAGCATGAGGGTTTGTTTTTGGAAGATTTCCAAACAGACATATACTGATCAATTCATTATGGAATCTGAGAGTATTGCATTAGATAAAGCACGAGAGGGGGCCGAGTGCCTAAGATGCTTTTTAGAAGACATTACTCTCTGGCATAGGCATGTGCCAGCTATATCTATACATTGTGTTAGCCAAGCTATAATAGCTAAAGCTAAAAATAACTAATCTCAATCGGCGTTATTTCCATTGATTGGATAAAGTCCAAGGAGAATATCGCGCAACATTTTCCGAAAGGTTTATCCAAAGAGATAGTTAGAAATGCATCGAGGGGGATGGGGCTTAAGCTCATAAATTAAACTTGCCATGAAGGATACTCAACCTTGCTGACTGGAGATCCCAAGATCAAGGTTTCGAATGAGACAACTAATTTGTGGTGGGTAAATGTAAACACTATCAGAGAATTTTATTCTCTGTCCCTTCCCTATGGTGTAGATGTGATAGTGTGATTGCATGTGAAGGATGACTTTTAAGAAGTTTTAATGAGTTCTATAGTTTCAATTTAAGATTGAAGTGGGGTGTAGCAGTAACACTCTTTATGGAACTCACCTATCTGAATGAGGAAGTGGGGCCGCTTCCTATGAGAATATGAGCTTTGATTCTCTAGAGCATTCTGAGAAACAGGATATGTCCAGGGCCAAATTGGAAAAAACGGCAGGAGCTTGGAAGCACCCTGGGAGATATCATCCGTGGTCGTTATCGCGAATTACATCAAATGCTAGAAGTTCAAGACATAGTTCACTGTATCTAGCAAGTAATTCTGGTAATATCTCACTAAGCAAAGGTTCAAGACCTCATGGACACCTCTGCCTAAAATGGCATTTCCTGCGCTTTTTATGTGATTTTCGTTTTGATGGTTTTGGTATAACTAGAACTTATGACCTAAGGGTCACTAAGGGTTCACTAGTTCATTTTTTTCACTTTGGTGAAAGAACCTTTAGTCTCACTTGTGAGGAACTAAAGATGAAAGCTCTCTATACTATATGATTTTTCCAATCCATAGTATGGCCCTGGGGTCAACACACTATTGTGTGGGGGAGATGACGTTGGAATGGATAGTATGACTTCAACACCCACGATTTGTCTGGATGTTCAGTCAGTTCGTAGATTGGGTTGTTGATTTACCAAGATCTATCTGTGTTTTCGTGTTTTTATTGAGTTTTCATTCATGTGGGGGATTGTTGGAAAACAATTAATAAAAATTAATTTTTAAGGTTTTAATAAAATTATAATTTATTGTTTTCTTTTGTGAATGAAAAACTTATTAGTCCCACATTGTGGAGTTTCCACTTTTTAGTTGTTTTAAGAGACTACATAAGTTTTTTAGTCCCACATCGGGGAGTTCCTCTTCTTAAGTTTGTTTTGTTCCATTATATAAAAAAATTCACTACTTTTGTAAAATCCATGGGAAAGGGGTTGCTCTATATTTTAGAGGGACCCCCAAGGGAAGATATTTTATATGTTTTCTTATGTGTTCGCGATTTTCCTTAAGGGTTTTTTCGGAGTTTCCAAGCTCAAGTTTGAGCATCTACTACGTATGCTAGTAGTAGGTGTATTAGGGTGTTTTATCCTGGAGATATCCGTCCTGTGAGGGCTATAACATCACTCTTGAGTGTAGCCGGGCGCTAATGTCTTAAGGGCAACGTGTTGAACACGTGACTCACTCTGTTTTCAAAGTTTTTCCTTGTTGCTGTTGCGGAGATCTGGGGAGCTCATCCGTTTCGTCAAATCTATCACTTCATTATAAAGGAGTTAATAGCCTGTTTGGATGCAGAAGTAGAAGTCAGAAGTACTTCTCCAGAAGCAGAAGTCAGAAGTCCAGATTTTTTGCTTCACAAAAAGTCGGCTTTTCTGCTTCTGGAAGTCATTCTGAAATTCTACACCCAAACTGACTTCTTGTTTTTTGACTTCTAGAAGTCAAAAATTTACTTCTGGATGTGTATCCAAACAGGCTATAAGTATCAATAACTTTTGCTTATTTGATTTTTTCCTTGTTTTTGATTATTGCACCCAACACTTTTGTCTCTAAATTCAAACAAAAAGTATTAGGTAAGACCTTGAAGATTGGAGATGAAATTTAGCTAAAAAGTTTTACCTTTATATTTTTGGTTTTCCCTATTTCCTATCCCCACTTTTCCTATTTCCAATCTCCCATAAATCCTTTCCCCAATAATCCTAAGTACCATCCATATAAAATTTCATATTTCCTAAATATCATCTATTGACTTTTTACTTTTACACCCATAAACAAAATAGAAAAGCCTAGGAAACAAATCACCGTCTTCTCTATCTCCACCGCCGTCCACAATCTCTTCTATTACGTCTCCATGATTCATCACCAAAGAAGGATAAAACTTGGTGTGTGATGTAGGCTAAACATTAAAAATGGTGGATGAGAGAGATTAGGGTATCATATTACTTAAAATAGGTGGAGCACATATTGAGTCAGTGATTTACGATTACTGATTGGGTTTTGAAGCATCTGTTACTAGTGGGAGCAAATGCTACTATAATGCTATCTTTTACGTTAATTTGGATTAGTGTGTTTATGTATGTACGTAGGTGCATTTGGAATTATTACTGCAATTAGATGATCATATATTTATGACTACCTACTCATGATCACCTCTAAATTTCGTTCACAAAATAGATTTCCAATGGAATTAACATAATTCGATTGAATTAGGGTTTAGGTATTCTCCTAGTTTTTTTAATAAGTTAGATCTTCCATCATAATGGTTTATCGATTAATCGACGATCACTTCATCTTTGTCTTGACAAATTAAATGACAAAACTATATTGATCTAATTTAGAGTTTCTTGCTTGATAATTTTTGGGTTTTCTTAATGGAAAAGCGGGATTAAGGAAGAAGAAGACAAACAAAAGTGACAAAGGTTATGGTCGTAGTCAATTTGACTTTTATGGATGGTACACGGGAAAAACTAGAATTGAAAAATAAATCATTTTTAGAAATTGTGAAGGGGATGGAAAATAGGGAAAATGGAGATTGGAAATAGGGAAAACTATATTCTTTTGTCATTTAGTAAATGACCCACAACCAAAATGCATAAATAAAACCTACACATAGGATGACCTTGACCTCTAGCATTGGAGATGCTCTAAGGTCAATATCAAGCAACCATATGAGTCCACTAAACAAGTCAAACTCAATTGTCAGGGCTGATACTTTCAAAATTCAAATAGTTTTGATAACGGTTACTAGCAGTTTCGAAATCGAAACCCCTTCCACTTGATTTATGTACCAAAATAATTAATTGATCAATAAATATCTCACCCGGGATCCCGGGGTGTAATAGAAAATTAATTGGGAACTCAAAGTAATGAATTCGTCAAACTTACAGATCTTGTGAACATGGATATGGGATCGCCAACAATCTCAAGCCCCTTCGAGAATTGGAAAATCATAACCTTCCTCGAGTTCGACACTTCGTCCAAATACTAGTTATGATCCACATTTCTTCTTAAATGCTTGGAGATTTGGTAATTCTTTTCATCCCTGAATATGGAACGTCGGATTGTAGATATTACAGGTAGTGAATTAGTTTCCCGGCAAAATGAGATTAGAAAACCAATAAATGACATATTTCACGGACTTCAGTAATAACTAAATTATGGAAGAACTTGACCATTAGTGATCATTTGGAATGACAACATGGGAATTTAACATTAAAATTTATTATATATTTTGAAGCAAAATTAAAATACTCCTTCCGTCTTAAATTAGTTGAGCTAATAATAATATAGTTGAGCTAATTGGTTTTTAATTTTATCCCACAAATAATTGAGCTGTCTCAGTAATTAATTAACCTGGTTTGATTGGGTATACCCAATTTCAAGGGGACATGGTGTGTCATTATTAAAAAAATGTGATTTTACTTTAATACCCTTGAACTAATTAAATCTTAAAAATAAACCCATTTCTTAATTTTATTAACCCTAAAATTAAAAAACTAACCAACTCTTAATCTTCTCTTCTTCTTCTTCATCTTCATCTTTCATCAACCAAAACCATATAAAAATTTTCAACATTGATTTTCCAAAAAAATTATCGATTTTACGGGCGAAAAAAAGAATATAAATGATGTTTAAACTCAAACCCATCATTGTGTTGTGTGATTTGACTGTTATATTAGGTTAGAAATCGAAAATTGTGATTTCTGTGTTTTTAGCCTAAGGTCGTAACATGCATATCTTGCCGACTTTTCATAACGACCACTGGCGTCACTGATAAATTTTTTCAACAAATGAGGTATTTTTTGAATACCTTGCCGGCCAAAAAAAAACAGCCGAAAGGGTACTTTTTAAATACCTTGCCGGCCAAAAAACAGCCGGAAGGGTATTTTCTAAATACTTTGCCGGCCAAAAAACAGCCGGAAGGGTATTTTCTAAATATCATGTCGACCTTTCATACCTGGATGCGACATTTATAAGGTCGGCATGATATTCAACTAACTACCTTGCCGGATATTCAACTAACTATAAATATAAAACAGAAACCAAAATACAAACTCCTCCTCCTCACCTTTCAGAATCAGAAATCTTTCTTTACTTTTCTCTCTCTCTTTTAATTTAATAAATCACGAGATCACCGTTTCTTCTTTTCTTTTTCTTCTGTGGTTCGTTCGTGATTAACGATAATAACTTTGATACTTAGATTGATTATTGTTGTTGTTGTTTTGGTTAATGGCAATGGATGATAATGAAAGTTGTAATAGCAGAACTGAAGATTCATCACCAACACATCCAAGACAACAAAGGCAAAAACTAGAGGTTTATAATGAGGTTCTTCGTAGGTTAAAAGATTCTAATAACGAAGAAGCTCTTACTCCTGGTTTTGAAGATGAACTTTGGTCTCATTTTCATCGTCTTCCTACTAGGTGATTATTATACAATAACAACAATTCCCATTGATTAATTCGAGTTTCTCATTTGTTCACTACTGTTTTATCCGTTTTTTTGTTTGTTTAGGATCTAGTCACTAAACGAAATACCAGCTTGGTCTCGCTTTTATTATAACTCTCTTTGATACTGAAAGCACATAGCTTCTTATCTCTTTTTTCTCATGTGTAGATACCTCATACATCTGTTCTTTTTTCTCTGAATGATAACTCATTTTTTCCTATCACGGATGCATGGGAGCTCTTCGCCGGCACATTAAAAAAACTATACCATGCCGACCATGTTACCGCCGGCACATTAAGAAAATATACCCCGCCGACCATGTTTTGGCCGGCATGTTAAGAAAATATATACCTAAATGAAAAAAAAACAAACATTTAGACCATGTTTTTCACATATACCCTTGGTTGGGCATGTGTTATTCTAATTAAGAAATGTATACCTTACCGACTAATAAACCATATATAACATTTTTTCTGATGATGAAACTCATTTGGTCGGCGTAATCTTTATTCAATGACCCTTCCGGCCCAAAAAGGGTCGGCATCTTATTCAAACGACGTCCATGCCGGCGAAACATAGCCGACACCTTATTCAACCGTAGACCTTGCCGACCTTTAACATTTCTAAACCAATTTTTTTGATCGAAATCGAACTCATAAGACGGATTAAAGATTTAATCTACCGAATTCATTATTTGAAAATTTTAATATAAACTCAATTAATCAACACTAATCATAATTTTTAGTATTAATTAAACAAGGGCATTTTTGCCATTTTGAAAATATTTGGTTAAGGGGTGACCACTTTTACTTCAAAATGACCTTGTTTTGTCTCATTTGGTATACCCCAATTAATCTGGGTATACCCCAATCTCGCCAGGTTAATTAAGGGGTGTTTCTAAAATTTCCCTTGTATAATTTGATAGTCATGTTTATATTCGTTACGTAGGTGTTTTAAAATGCTTTTAAACGGTATAAAGTTTACGAAAAACCGTGGTATAATTTAATATATAAATCATTTCTAAGTTTAACTAGTTATTATCCATAAGGGTATAATTGTAAGAAAAAAATACTTATACTTAAACATACTCATTTTTTCTCCTTGCCTTACTAATTGTGCAAACTACAAATAACTCAATTAATTTGGGACGGAGGGAGTATGTTCCTATTGCGGCTCACAATTTGTAGACATATTTATCGAATATGTGTACAACTTGCTGATGAGGCATTTAGGTTCAATAGAAATCAAATTAGCAGCTGTGAGGCGGTTAAGATGTGTACAATTTGTTGATGAGGCATTTAGGTTCAGTAGAAATCAAATTAGTAACGGTGAGGCGATTGGGTCAATAAAAATACCTCATTTGTTCCAAAATAGATAACCACTTCAAATTTGCACAATTCTTAAAGCAAGGTGAAGAGGGGAGTATTAATCTGTATTTTTTACAATTATATCTTTATGGATAAATATACTAAAATTAGAAAGAAAAAAAATATTTGTCAAACTATAACACGAGTATTTGTAAACTTTATATCATAAAACAACATTTTAAAACACCTACATACCGAATATAAACATGACTATCAAATTATACATATATTTTATACCAACAATAACCAGTTAAAAGGGTTTTCCTCTCCTCTCTCAGATCAAAGAGACAGAAAAACCCCAAACTTAAAACGCCGCCTGCTCCGATCTGTTCTCACGGGCGCAGATCTTTCCATCCCGATTTAATCTTGCCTGCATCTCTTACTTCTAATACTTTTTTAGCTTTGGTTTTATTTTTTTTCGAATAGTTTTTTCATAATCTGATATTGATAAGTATGTAGCTTGGATCTTGATTTTAGAGTTTTGATCTCTCTAATCAAGCTTTCTCTAAACTAGTTTGTAGTATCATCTTTTGATACTGATCTTGTTTTTAAGATTTGGGTTCTTCTTGTTAGGGTGATTTTCTGATTTCATTCAACTTTTGAAGGGATTGCAGTTTTTTGTATTTTATTTTGACTTCAACAATGGATTTACATCCTTTTATTTTTGGGTACAAAACAAAGTAGTTGGATCAGAAATTAGGGGACCTTGTTAGGGTTTTTCATATGGTTTGGAAATATGTCTTGATGAAGTTTGTACTCACTAATGGTCAAGTTCTACAAATCATAGCAGCAACAACTTTAAAGGGTTATCCATCAGCGGCATCACCAAAGACTCCAGCATCAACACCAAAGACATCGGTTCCAAAGACACCATCTCCCAAGACACTAGCAAAGACACAAGCAGAACATGGATACAACAGACCCCTAAAGAAAATTCGGACCGCCTCCGACCAATTACGCCGAAAGATAACCGATTATGATTATCTTTGTCACTTATGTTACTTTATGTTTGATAAAAATCTTGACAAATGGTTGGATCTATGGATCCTTTTACGCCCTAGTCATATGTGTTACTTTGATTATGAAAAAAACCTTGAGAAATGGTTGGATATTTGGATCCTAACATCTCTACTTTTAGTAAACCTGGTAATTGTTTTGTAAGTGTTACTCTTAGTCCAAACAATATCATTTAAACCAGCCCTGTACTTAGGAATCGATGTGGATTGGATAGATTTTATCTTCAGAATTTGTTGTGCTACTTGGATATTATGTATCCTATAAGACTATGTGGTCTGTTTGATCTCTTTGAGTCAGCTGTAATATCTATGATATGTATTGTAATCTGCTCGACATGGATTCGAGGTATTATGAATGTTAATGAATGAGGCTCGCCTCTTCTCCGGAAAAAAAGAGAGAAGGTTATCTATTAGTGAGACAAAATTTAAAATTGAATAAATCATCTATTTAGGGACGGAGGGGGAGTAGCTTCTACACCATATTTTTTTTATGAAACTAGAGCATGATGATCCATTCCTCATGACTCAACGAGTAATCTTTCTACTTCAATTTATAAACTGAAAAATTAGTGAAACTAATGGAGAGATAAATGAGAAAGATGCATAAAATCATACTATTCTTTTCTTATAAACTTTCATTCATATTACAAGAAGAGAGGAATCATGTTAATTTTGGAAAAAGAGTATCCATAATAACTTTCACAAAATAAAATAAAAGTATCAGCTTCAAAAAAGAAGGAAAAAAAAACTCATCTTCTATATTTCTTTACCTGAATGACGGTGGAGATTTAATCAACAATGTTGCTTGATTTTGTCAAAAGGAGATTTTAATGGATCCTTTTGATTTAATATGTGTCATCAACTGTTAGTTGTTCATGAAAAATGTTTTTCTCTTACAGGTTGTTTGATTCTTACTCAACTGGCTCGTATCAATATGATTCATTACATCTGAAACTGGATCATTTTATCTGACTTCAAATTTATTTAATTCTAGATTAAAATTCTATTTTTAAAAATCAAGTTAGATATATGTCTAAAAAGTCAGTACAAAATTATGCCTAACTAAACTATCTCTAAGAGAGGAATCATATCTATACTATTTTTTTCTTATAAACTTTCTTCATATTACACTAAGAGAGGAATCATATTAATTTTGGAAAAATAGTACCCATTATAAATTTCACAAAATAAAATAAAATAAAGGTATCAACTTCCAAAAAAAAAACAAAAAAAACTTATCTTTTATATTTCTTTACCTGAATGACTGTGGAAATTTAATCAAACAATGCGGTTCTTGTTAGATTTTGTGAAAAGGAGTCGTCAACTGATTCTTTTGATTTAGTATGTGTCATCAATTGTTAGTTGTTCATGAGAAATGTTTTATCTTACAAGTTATTTGATTCTTACTCAACTGGCTCGTATTTCATTATATCTGAAACTGGCTCATTGTATCTGACTTAAAAATTATTTAATTCTAGATTACATTTTTTTTTTAAAATCAAGTTAGATATATGTCTAAAAAGTCAGTACAAAATTACACCTAACTCAACTATCTCTAAGTCAGATGTATGAGCCAAGTCAGGCCTCGAATCACATATCATAAAAATTAAAATACAATCGATCTGACATTTGACTCTGCCCTAGTTAAGTCCAAACAAGATGTTAGACTAAGTATTAGATCCTTCAATTTAGGTATCCAAGTAAAATATTTGGAGTTATCTCAAGTTACTATAGAAGGTGTAATCTAGGGGTAGTCTAGGGTGTCAAGGGTGATGTTCCTAACTGTCAGTAGGGAGAAAGTAGAATATTTAGGGAGTGTCAGTAATTTTTGCTTAGTAATTTTTCCTTGTATTATGTTTATTTCCCTAAAAAGGTGTCGTAACCAGACATCTAATAAGCTTTCCAAAAGTGTTAGAACCAGTATTAGTATTGGGAGGACCCTTCTAGTATGTTATTTCAATTCTTAAGTCAAGAGAATAAAAATCCTAGCATCTAAGGTTAGTTTGTAGCTTTGAAGTGCCCCTGCTTTGCATCACTTTGTTTATTAAATGAGTTCCTCATCTTTTCCAGAAAAAAAAAAACCAAGTCCAGTATTCTAGAATCATTTTCCTAGAAATAATAAGGAATGAAATTTTGGAACCTGAAGATAATTGGCAACGATTGCTTACTTCGCCAGAGAATTTCTCTCTCTCTCTTTTCTCATGTTTCTTCATTATTTTATTACATTTGGGGTTTTATTTTTGGTTTTTATTTTACAAGATTCTATGTTAACCATAGGCTTTTGTCCGTTAATAAACTTGAGAGATCTAATGGTAATTTACGAAGCGATTTTAGCATAATTGATTTTGAAAAATAAGTTCATCTATCTCTTTCACTCGAGATTTTTTATGAGATTTCTTTTTGATCAATCAGGAAGTTTTTAGGGTTTTTTTTATCCCGTGTAACACAAAATCATTACACGTTGCTATTAATTCTTATGAAACACATAGTAGTTACGCATTTCTAAAAGAAAATGGTTACATGATTCGTTTTTGGTATTGAAATCAGATCGGGATTAAACCGACCGGGTCGGTACCCGATTTCACATGTAGGTTCTAGAAACCGTTATCCAAAGAAAAATTGGCTTTCCATGTAGAAATTTTCAGTTCTTTGGTCCAAAGTTCTGGAAAAATTATAATCTCTGATCGTATAATATAAATTTACATGTAAGCGATATTATATGTAAATACACATTTTAGCTACAAATGTGCCAGTAGTACTAGCATATAATCTTAACCAAATCAACAACTTGAATTAATTGAGAAATTAGTATATTTTATTAATTTATTAGGTTCAATTGTTATATTAAACTAACAAGACACCAAAATTATATTAAACTAACAAGACACCGAAATTAAACTCCTGAATTAGCAAGTCATACAATGAATGAATACCCTTAAACTCATTGGAGGAATATTGGTATTTTTGATCTAACAAAATAATTGAGATGAGAGAAAGAGATACCACAGTATCTGGTTTATATTGCTTTATTCAAGTAAAACAAAATTACATATTCATGAGATTTCAACCAATCACTAAGAAAGGGAGATAGCAGAGGGAGGGGAAGAAAGGGAGAGGAGCTGAAACAAAAATGAAGAAACTAAGAATTTTCATTTATATACCAGGGTTATACTCATTTGTTTTCTAATTGTTGAGATTGAGCGACGATCGACTATGGAATATCAACGTCACTGCAGTTAATCTCTACTGAGACAACCAAGATTTCGTCAAGAAACTCAGTTTCCATCTATGGCCGAGACGAGTCTCTTAATCTCAATGAAATGAGATCTGACCGAGAAACTCGCCGAGACGTGCAGAATTCACAAAGACGCGGCCGAGATCTCATCGAGACAAATTTTACATATAAAAATTGAGTAATAAAAATCAATTTTAACCCTAATAAACTCAATTTTATTTTACTTCTCTTAAAACATAGTATTGTTTCTTAATATCTATACAAGTTTAATATATATACAATTTTTTGTTCAAAAACCTGTATGGACAAGCTTGTTACGGTCAGTAGAACAAAAACAAATTCCAACAAGAATCAATATCCAAGTAATAACCTAGTGCTCGAACTATTACAAACCAAATTCCAACAAGAACAAGCCTCGTGATCTTTCTTTCAAGATACGAATTCTCAAGAATAAATCTTGTAGGTTTTATACAGTCTTTTAGGCTCAAAAACTATCTAAGTTATTAATGTAGTATTTGTGATATATTTTTACTATAAAGATAAATAGTACAATGCGGGAACGAATAACAAAAGATTCCAGAAATTTTGATCGTGAGCAAAACTGCAATGTGCAGAAAAATCTTGGGACCTAGTCCAAAACTTGACCATCCTACTTTATTAATCTACTACAGACATTAGCGTACTATCAGACTTCATATTGCACCGTAGTTGAGACCGAATCGACCCTTAGAGTAGTTCAGTCTCATTTGTGTTTCTTTACGTTTCTTGGATCTCACAATGTCCTAGGAAGCACGACTCCCTTATCTGACATCCCTTACATGCCTATGATTTGGTTTAACCTAAGTGCATACTTTTAGACTATTTTGCCTCTAACATAAGCCTATATAATTTCCTTTCAGAAAATTATTCAATCAAGATATGGAAATCTATATGCTTATGAGGGATAGCAAAATCAATTATTAAGATGAACTTAGTATCTTCAAAACTTATATAGATTCCCAGTCAATTAGACCTCAAAATAACAATCTAAACAAATCAAACTAGAAGTGATTTACATATCTATCTTGTGGAATCACAAAGTCTGAGACCAAGAGTACTTTGAAACTTTTTTACAGTTCGAATAATAACAATATCCTGATAACAAGAACTATCATGTAAAATATAGTATAACCGAGCTTCATGAATCCTTTAGTGAAGTCTTTCAAAGTTGTAACCTAATACAGTTTCGCCAGAGGAAACCTATGAATTTAGAGGATGACTCTAGCTGCAACTAGGACACAAAAGTGCCAAGATTGAGATTCTAGCATGCAAGGAGTCCTTTATTTATATTGATGAACATGTTTGGTAGCTTACAAATAAAGCTAGGTTCGTGAAATAGTTTCCATGTTTACGAATTATTTTCTAACCAAAAAAGCTAAGTTGCTCCATATATATTGTACATGTAATCATGTGGGAAGTTTTCTTTGAATCACAAACAAGATATATGCAACCGTAAGTATATGTTATGCACCAAATGATTTTCCAGAGAGCTACAGTTAAGTAATCTGGAAGCGTGAAGCTTAAGTTGGATCTTAATTATCAAAAGACCAAATCAGTTCGTGAATCGTTAAAAAATTTGTGTACTTGAAAGTATAAGGTATACATGTAACATTCAAAAACAACTAATTCGCGAACTGCATAAATCAGTTCATATACTATTAAACTAAATAGTCTCTAGGACTATCTCAAAATCGACTAGTTCGTGAACCGAGAAAATCAGTTCATGTAAGCTTGAGATTTATTTAATCAAGTTTTCATTTTTATTAGTTCAATTTTTTGAACTGAGTAAAACAACCTGTGAGGTTTAAGAACTAACCTGACTACTCCCCATGACTTGAATTTTTATTTACATTGTTCGTCACTATGCTAAATTCATACCACATGTCTTAATAGATCGAATGTTAGATAATATGAGTAATTATATTGGATAGTCAGTCTTCACAAACCTTTGTTGATGAATTCATCGTTATCTAGTCTTCAATCTTCAAGTTTGATTAGTGAAAAGTGATACTCGACTATCATGTTATATTCATAGTCCGAGAATGATTTAGTAGATTCTAAATCAAGACATAGTTTTGATCGACTAAAGTTGACAACAAGCTTGACATACCAAATATTATGACTTTGACCGAGTGATTCTCTAACAAAGACTCTGAGATTCACCTAGAATCTCTCTGAGATAAAGTTGTTTCATTGTATCAGCCCCAACCGAGACGGCTCGGATCTGAGATCGATTACATTGGTCACTGTTAAGAATCGTGGATTGATCGATTTTAGAGTTCTTACCGTTTTGTACTATTGGATATTCGGTTTTGGTTTAGTTCGATTTATTCGGAATAGGTTACGGGTCGGCGTGATAGGTGGGATCGATTCTATGTATCCTTATCCCCACATCGCTATTATGGTGTAAAATTGTGTAGTTTATAAGTCTATGGATCCCCTTAATTTGTAGGATGGTTTTAGAGTCGAGTTAAACCCTTGTGCTAATGACGATTAGCATTCGTCCCCTAACATTGAGTATTCATAACCAACTGAGCAAAACCACCATGACTCAGGCCCGCTTCACCGGAAAGGATAACTTATAGGCTGGATTAAGGTGGGTGGCATTGTGTATGGGCCTGTTTGTACCCAATAAATATGGTGCACGTGCTAGGCACACGGGGTGTCCCATAAACAAAAATGGCTTATGAATCCCGGCTAGGTTATCAAGGTAACCCAGTGGTTTACTAAGGTAAACCAAAAATGGATTATGAAGCCCGAATGGGTTATCAAGGTAACCCAGTGGTTTATTAAGGTAAACCAAAAATGGCTTATGAAGCCCGGCTGGGTTATTAAGGTAACCCAGTGGTTTATTTAAAGTAAACCAAAAATGACTTATGAAGCCCGGCTGGGTTATCAAGGTAACCAAGTGGTTTATTTAAGGTAAACCAAAAATGGCTTATGAAGCCCGGCTGGGTTATCAAGGTAACCCAGTGGTTTATTAAGGTAAACCAAAAATGGCTTATGAATCCCGGCTGGGTTATCAAGGTAACCCAGTGGTTTATTAAGATAAACCAAAAATGGCTTATGAAGCCCGTCTGGGTTATCAAGGTAGCCCAGTGGTTTATTATGGAAACCATTAAATATAAATATAAATCTCAAAGGGATAAACATAGATCTTTTGAGATAATTATGAATCTGGGGAAGATAGCATGGAATCTCTCAAGATATATCCAGATCTATGAAGATAAACATATATCTTCTTGGATAAATGCAAATCTTGCCAAGATAGGCATGGATCTTTCAAGATATGCACAAATATGATGAAGATAAACATAGATCTTCTTGAATAAATGCAAATCTTGCCAAGATAGGCATGGATCTTTCAAGATATACACAAATATGATGAAGATAAACATAGATCTTCTTGGATAAATGCAAATCTTTCCAAGATAGACATGGATCTTTCAAGATATGCACAAATATGATGAAGATAAACATGAATCTTCCAGGATATACACAAATATTGTGGAGATAAGTACAAATCTAAGTGGTTATTTAAGATAACTACAAATCTCATAAGATAAAGGTAAATCTTGGTGGTTATTTGAGATAACCACAAATCATAACAACTAGATTTGTTTTCTGCTTATAAATAGAGGTTGAAATCCAACTCAAAAGGTACACAATCACAATTCCTTTTCTCCTCTAAAAAAGCATGCCTAGAACTCTCTCTGACTTAAGCATCGGAGTGTTTTTGCAGGTACCCCCCTCATTTTTCATCTACAATTCTGGAGAAATAAAGCAACGGCGGAGATTCCATCATCTTACACATATCTCGAAGATTGTTGGGGTAATTAATTTTGCACGAACAGGGCCTAATGTCTCATCGTTGAATACAAATAGATAGATGAGGCTATCTGGTCAATGTCGATAAAGTGGGACAACAAGCATGTTAGGTTTGTAAACATGGTGAAATGTTAGGACCTTAGTCTCACATCGTTAATATGATGTAGAATTTCCTAGTTTTAAAATCCAATGGGTTTCCTCAACTTGTAGGGTAGCTTAGGAGTTGAGTTCTACTCATAGGCTTATATGACGAATTAAGGTTGATACCCTAATCATTCGACCGAAGGGAGACCTTCTATATGTTCTATATGGTAGGTTAAACTGCAAATATAAGTCGTGCTCTCTCCATATGATACATGTCATTTCAATCTTTTTTAATTTTGTTTTCAATTCATTTTAATTTGATCAAATTGAGACGTTTTTTTTTTTGAAGTGAGTTGATAATTGAAAATTGGCAGTTCCAAAATGTTACTAGAAAACATAAAATCAATCAAAAAGGATCAAATTCTTCCTTTAATTGCAACAAAGTAAGATTGAATAACAAAATCTGATAACGACGCTTATATCTGTTGCTAAATACCGTTGCAAATTTTGATATTTCTGTCTTCACCCACCGTTCACACACGGTCATCTAGTATACCCCAGTGATTTTTTGAAGAACCGCTCCGGAGCTTCTGAACCGACCAAAACATTACTTTTGCCATTAATTATTTTATTTCCCGGTGAATTTCACCCTCATTTACATTTTCAAGGGAAAATAGTTTTCTAACCATTTTCCGTCAACCAAAACAGCTGTCCGTAATAAAGAACAATCCCGTTCCTCTTCTTCTTCTAAAAGTGCCACTACTTTCCGTTTAAAAGATAGAAACTGAATGCTTAAATTATTGCTTTTCTCAGTTACATAAAACAAAATCTTAAACTCATCCATTTTTTAATACATATATCACATCCTTCGAATTCTATAAAAAGGTAGAATTGTTTTCTGGTTCAAATATCTTCCATCACTGTAAAGTTCCCAAACACGCACTCTCATACATAGTAGAAGTTGAGAGAATTCCATTTCAGTTTTTGGATTTCTCCAACAATTTGTGAAAGAAACCTACTAGATTCATTACAAGATTGGAAGAGAGAAACACAGAGATAGAGATTGGAAGAAATGAGGGGTTTTGGAGGTCCATTGTCGTCACTTGTTATAATCATTCTCTTCTCTTTTTTACAAAAATCCGCATTTGCTATTAAGCCTATTAGTAGGCCTGGTAAAAAGGTTAGTCCTATTTCTTTTACTTTCTTTTGATTTGAAAGTACTACAGAACTTTCTTATGGAGATATTTTAGTGACAATAATACTCATCATTTTTACTGGGTTTTCTGGGTGTGTTCTATTTATTGATGTCTTTATACAGTCTTATATTGTGTACATGGGTGCACACTCGCATGGAGCACAAGTTACATCAGCAGATCTAGATAAAGTAACTGATGCTCATTACGAGTTATTGAGTACTGTCGTAGGAAGGTGAAAACTTTATATAGATCCTTTTCCTCATCAAATTGGTTCTCTGTTTTTAGATTGTACGATTTGTAAAGTGTTCTAACGAGTTTTCTACTTGCAAATTACAGTCATGAAAAGGCTAGAGAATCAATGTTTTATTCGTACAGATATTATATAAATGGTTTTGCTGCAGTCCTTTATCAGCATGAAGCAGATAAAATTTCAAGTAAGAAACATTCGTGCAACTTCTTTAGCTTTCAAGCTCCTCCGTTTCCCCCTATTTTTTTAATCTTCTAATGTCTCGCTTCTTTACTTGAAATGTAGAATACCCAAGTGTTTTCTCTGTTTTCGAAAACAAAGGAAGGCAGCTACACACCACCCACTCATGGAACTTTCTTGGACTCGAATCTGAAAGTGGTGAAGTATCCTCCCTCTCGGCATGGAATATAGGGAGGTATGGCGAAGATACAATCATCGCTAACCTTGATACTGGTAAGTTCATTGGGTATTAGAGTTCTTTGGTTTGCCCACCACTGAAGCTTTTTTCTAAAAGATATTGATGTAAGAGTGGGTTGCGACTAGATTATCCAAATAGGCTACATTTTAGTTGTTGGTGTTATTCGGTCACAATGATATTTTTGGTGTGCTTATTTATGAGAGCACAAGCAGAAGTAATCAATTCGGTTAGATTAAATTGCACCTATTTGTATATGAATTTGTATTTCCTCCTTTTTGGTTGCAAGAAATTTTCAAATTTGACAGTTTTTTTTTTTTTTTTTTGCTACTTGAAATGTGTAATAGGAGTGTGGCCTGAATCAAAGAGCTTTAGTGATGAGGGAATGGGACCAATTCCGTCCAGATGGAAAGGAACTTGTCAGAATAACACCAAAGATGGAGTTCCTTGCAATAAGTACTTACTCGTTCACTCTTCTTCTACTTTACTTAATCGTCATGTTCTTTTTTGTATTAATTAGTTCCAGATTAAGCCCTATGGCATTCAAACATTTTTCAGATTAGATCTGCTTTACACAATTTCCGCATCAACTATGCTTATTTTTAACGTTAACTACATAAATGATCCGGCTCTTGCTTTGACATTCTAATCATGACTCAGACATATATCGATGTATATAATAGTTTTTGTTGCATTGTTAACATTGTTTAATCTGTACAAGATCTCATTCTCAACGGCATGTGTATTATAATGCTTGAAGGGCAGACGAAAAATTGCTCTGGAATCTTATTTCTTAAAATCATCAACATTGATACTATTATTCTTAAATTCAAAATTTAAATGTTATTTTACATTAAAGATTGGATCTGCCATAACAACATTGACTATAGCATGTGGCCTAGATATACAGGCATAGCCATTTAAATTGAGATTAACCATTAAATGGCTGTTTGACTTTACTAGGAAGTTGATTGGAGCAAGATACTTCATCAATGGGTATGCAGCAGGAGTAGATTCCTCCGAAATCCCGACAAATTTATCAGCACGTGATTATGATGGACATGGCACCCATACACTATCTACGGCTGGTGGTAACTTTGTATCAGGTGCTAATGTGTTTGGTTTTGGGAAGGGTACAGCCAAAGGTGGATCCCCAAAATCTCGTGTTGCTGCTTATAAAGTCTGTTGGAAACCTATAAACGACAGTGGATGTTATGATGCTGATATTATTGCTGCATTTGAAGCTGCAATTCATGATGGTGTTGATATTATATCTGCATCTATTGGTGGACCGCCTGCTGATTACTTCAGTGATGGTATTGCCATCGGTTCATTTCATGCCGTGAAGCATGGTATCACTGTCGTCACATCAGCCGGTAATAATGGAGCCGTGGAAGGGGGAGTCTCTAATACCGCTCCTTGGTTAATAACAGTTGGTGCTAATACGATTGACAGGGAATTCCCCGTTGAAATTGGTCTTGGCAACAGGAAGCACCTCAAGGTATGTTGAACTCATTTGCCCAAGTGCTAGGGTCAGCTTCTTCAAGTTATTCAGATTTCGTTTATATTTGGTTTCTAACTTTTGCTTAATTTATCTGTTGCAGGGTCAGAGTTTGTATCCAAAAGGACTTCCAATCAAGAAATTTTATCCTTTGATAAACGGGACATCTGCAAAAGCAGCAAATTCGACAGATGAAGACGCGTAAGACTACATAATTAGTAACTTATTGTTCACTATTGACTGATAGTTATGTTATGTGAACTATTTAGAAATCTATCTTAAAGTTTTATGGATGCATGCAGTCAGCTGTGTTTTGCTGGGTCCCTTGATCCTGCCAAGGTTAAGGGTAAGATATTGGCATGCCTTCGAGGCATAAGTGGTCGAGTCGAAAAAGGTATCGTGGCACTCCAAGCTGGTGCCGCTGGGATGATTCTAGCCAATGACGAGGCAAATGGACGTGAAACTGTAGCCGATCCTCATGTTCTTCCCTCTGCACACATCGGCTACAGTGATGGCCTGGCCTTGTTCTCCTACATCAACTCGAACAAGTAATTTAACTATCTTCCTAACTTAATGAATTCATTCGCTATTATGCTTACAATAAAATTTTATTGAATATAACCATTTTGATTATGTGACATGTATCAGGTCACCGGGTGCTATTATGACACGAGCAAGAACCCAGTATGGAGTTAATCCAGTTCCTGTGGTGGCAGCTTTTTCATCTAGAGGACCCAATGTTGTTACTCCTGAGATCCTTAAGGTTGGTTTTGTGACTAAGTTGTATCATTATGTTGTATTGATGTGTGATACTAATCAATCTTTCTTTTACTTTGTGGGGGTTAGCCTGACGTCACTGCACCAGGAGTAGATATTATAGCAGCATTCACTCAAGCAATAGGCCCAGCAGGTGAAACAGATGACCGTCGAGTTTTGTTCACTACCGAGTCTGGAACTTCAATGTCTTGCCCTCATATTGCTGGTATCGCTGCCCTTATTAAAACAGTTCACCCCGACTGGAGTCCATCTGCAATCAAATCAGCAATTATGACTACTGGTGAGATACCCGTTTCTCATACAGTAATAATTAAATCTCACATAACATATGATTTTTTCTTCTATTATTGGTTGTTCATATCAGATAATGTACTAATGCTTAAAGTTTGTTTGCGCTTTTATACAGCAAGGACCCAAGATAGTCAGAAGGTTGCGATGCGCAATTCGTCAAACCTCCAGGCAACCCCGTTCAATTATGGATCAGGACAAGTGAGACCCAATGCTGTTCTGGACCCTGGTTTGGTCTACGACGTAACTACAAATGACTACTTGAACTTCCTCTGCGGACTCGGCTATGATGAATCCCAACTCAAGCCTTTCACTGCAGACATGCCTCACGTATGCCCCAAGTCGTACACACTAACAGACTTCAACTACCCTTCTATCACCGTACCAGATCTCCATCGTTCAATTACTGTAACTAGAACTGTTAAGAATGTTGGTTCTCCTGGTACTTACAAAGCTCAGATACATGCACCTCAATGGATAAGGGTATCCGTTGAGCCAAAAACATTGACATTCGAGAAGATCGGTGAGGAAAAGATGTTTAAGGTGACTCTCAAGGCTGTGTATTCTTCCGAACAATACACATTTGGGAGGCTAACATGGACTGACGGTGTGCATTTTGTGCGGAGTACTATAGTAGTGAGGGGAGCTCCTGGGCCGCTATAAGATTTTTATTGAAACACCTATTTTTTAACTTAATATTTAGTGATTTTTTTTCTAATATATAGTTAGCAGTATTACTTGATGGAAATGGAAATTCAATGTCAATTGATTTTTTTATTATTATTATTTTGAAGCAATTGATGCTTCTTACAAGTTACAACTTCATTTCCTATATATTTTCTCCGCTGCTTCCATTCCTTCGGGTGCCTGTCTATTTTCTAATGAACGCGCAATTGGGGATACTAGAAGTAATTGGGTGATTTAAATTATCATCCCTATCCAATAGTGTTTTCTAAGGGGTGTTTTTATGGTAGAAATACTAAAATACCCTTTAGGTTAATTGAAAACATATTCAAAAGACTATAATACCCTCCCCTCAAAATAAAAATTTAAAACTAAAAATAAAAAACCAAAATCATATCCCCATTCTTCTCTTCTTCTGTTCCGGCACACAGGGTTTTGAAAAATAAATAAATTTCAACGTTCTTCATTTCTTCATCGTTCACGAATTCATCGTCGATTCAAAAATGTCATCGTCAATTACCCAAATATATAAACATGCCTCCACGAAAGAAACCCAGTCTCAATCCGCAATCAAAATCAGTAGCTCAACAAAAACAACAAGAAAGGATTAATCGGATTGCTCTTGAAGAAGAAGAGGATTCAGACCATTAAACTCTCGAAAAAATGGTTTCTTTGAGAAGGTTAGTGATTCTGAGCTGTTTCACAAGTGATTTAATCGATTTAAAGTAGTGGGTTTAGGTTAGATTCGAGAACCCTAACTGAAACAGTTCTGGATAGAGTCAATTCTAGTATTCAAATGAGTATGATAACCATGCCGGTATAGGCTTACGACATTGATTTGAGTTTGAATACCATGTCGGCTTAGATATCAGAAATTACCTGAAACTGCATGTTTATTTCCGGCATTAAATTTATGTTTAATACCATGTCGACACTTGATTTCGACATTGTTTGTAATTTAAGTTCTAAGCTAGTAGTTCTCATCTAGTTTACAAGAAGAACATGGGAATTTTGAACTTGTCGGCATTGTCGGCATTTCGATATCTATGCCGGTATTTTTTTCTCGGCATGGTCGAGCTTTACGTAGACAATGCCGGTTTATTTGAAATAGACTATAGGAAACTCCTAACTTTTTGTTTTAAGCCGGGATAATTTCTTTATCCATTTTAATGTCGTTTTCGTTTTCCGACATGGTCTATATTTCGTAAACAGTGTCGGACCTTAAGCTTCAATGTCGTTATTCATCATATCCATGTCGGCTTCATATATGATTGTTGGTAGTTGTTTATTTATTTCGTATTTCTTTTGATATAGGGCCAAAGCTAAGGAACTTAATAAAGAAAAAAGTAACTATGATGGCATTAAGAAAAGAAAGAAGAACACATTTGGAACTCCCGATTCTCTGCTTCCTTGAGGGAAAGAATTTGGTCGCAATAAGCGTTTGGGAGCAGGCACTGCAAGAGGGAAACTTTGGGAGAGTAGAGACCGTGAAAAAATAGCAATCCATGAACGTACTGGAGAATCAGATGATGAGCACGATGAAGATGGAGATGATCGGGTTGAACCAAGTCAACAAGCAAGCCAAAATGAATATTCAGAGGTATACGTTTTGCCAATTAAGTTAACAACCGACACAGGGTGAAGGTGTAGGCGAATAACCAGTAGAAGAAGAACATCAAAAGAAGAAATATTCAAACAAAAAGGTTCGCACCTTCCTCATCCTGATGACATGTTACCTGACCTTGGTAGTGGGAAATTTTGGTGTCAACCTTCCGATCTGCATCGACTATTTGGCTTCAAGCGCACGTGGGCTCGTACTATCTATCGAACCTATGTAAGAATTTTTACCTTGTGCATATGTTTTGTTTTGTTTTGTTTTGTTTTGTATGCTTTCTTTCATTATCTCCTATTTATGTATACTTTCTTTGTATTGTTTTGTATGCTTTCTTTCATTATCTCATATTTATGTATACTTTATTTTTCTTTCTATCTATGTGTAATCCCATTGTCTCCTAATTGTAGGACCATAAGAAAGTTGTACGTGTTTGCCAACACCAATTCACGAGTAAATGGTCTTTGGCTTTGGAATGTGAAGAGCTCCAACAATTAATAAAGGACACTGGGCTATATCCTTTGGTTTAAAATTTTGTGGAGTATGATTTTGTGACAGTCAATTGCTCATCGAGCAGTTCCCTGGTGAAACTGATACCGGGCACTCCCCATTTTGGGAGATGATCAGAACATTCTAGGCTTATGGGTTGGCGGAAAATCAGTTGCAAAAGGAGATAAATGTTCGGACCTAGAATGGTCGAAGTTACATGCTTTGACTAACAAGTTGTTGGGACTACGAAACTTCTATACGAATCTTCTATGTATCTTAGAATTGTAGGACAAAGACATTGAAACTAAATATGCTATGGAAAGGTTTGGAGGGACGAAGGATAAACGGAAGAAAAATAATTGGGATCCCGCACAAATTCGTTATACAGCCACTGGGTACTTGTTATCCATCTTGGGCACTAGGGTATTCCCTGAAGCTAGTGGAAACAGGGTAAATGCAAACCACCTACAATACTTGGATCCGTTGGAAGAGGTCCTTAGTTAATCTTGGGACACCGTGGTAATTGCACATTTGATGACAGAGATGAAAATGGCCTCTAAGGCTTCCACCAATCAATTTTTTTGGGAATTTCACTCTACTCTAGGTAATTTTGTTTTTTAAACTTATGTTCTTATATATTGTTCACATATACCATTATTTTTGGAAACAAAATTAATGCTTCATATATATATCATTATATATTAGCATAGGTATAGGCTTATGAACACTTCCTAACATTTTTCACGAACTACAAAGCCTTGATGAAAAAACAAAATTTCCAACCCGATGAGCCTAGAGCTCGGAGATACGAGTTCAACAATACTATGAAGCCCGTAAAAAATTGTCGACTGATAGATATGAGATTGGCTCTAGACGCGATGACTACCAAAGAGGTTGTGCTCGACCCTTACAAGTAGGATAGAGAAAACCACCACTTGTTGAGGTTTTCTAACGTTTTATTTTACAATGGACCGTTGTTCCACCCAAAGGGATACATTATGGATGATCCTCGACGTGTGATACAAAAATATGGATATAAGCAACAATCTAGTTTGCAGCAACTTGCGTTTGAAAGGTACTTTGTTAACTATCCTTGGAGCTATTCAACTGCCAGAAGGTTGAAGGTAGAGTACACGCCACATCCAAAACCAGCACATTAGAGAGAAAGGGAATAACATCGTTTGGTAGATACGAGTAATTTGGAGATTACAGAAAAGGGTGATGAATCCGATCCTAGTTATATGAGGCATTACCTGGAATACTCACATACTTTTGTTGTGCGCCAAAATAACGTTGAAGTTACACCCCGGATAAACCCTCCCATTTGAACCCCTACATAGGCACCACCTATAATTGGCAGACTTCAGAAGACTGTTAGATTTCTCGTAATTATAGTTAATTTCTTAGTTGTTTAATGTATACACAATCTTATATGAGTATATATACTAATTATTTGTTGGATGTATGAAATTAGCGGGGCCATCTTGGAAAGTTAAGAAATATTTTGGTTACAAGAATGAAAAAGGAAAGGTGCTTACCCCAGAAGAAATGAAGGAAGTCGAGGAAAAGTTGAACAAAATGAAAGTTCCATATGCAAAAGATTTGTTCAGGGAAAGGAAGAAGGTGGCCGCCAAGAAGCCTAGGACCAAGTGATTGAAGATGTGTGTTCGCGTTTCATTTATGGTTGTTAAGGTTTGAATAATTTGGAAATTGTTTTTGTTTGTAACTCATTATGAACTCTTTAGTTGTTTGGTTTACGTTTGGTTTGTGGTAACAAGATAAAGAAAAAGGATGAACATTTAAGCACAATCCAGTTGTTTGGTTTATGTTGAACATGTTTAGAATAGGGATTTTTCTAAGTTTTCTTAACACAATTGGATATGCGGCGACATTAAAATGTTTATATATGGCAACACCGCCATCTGTGCCGGCGTTGTTAAGTCAGTACACTTCCATGCCGAAATCAAAGTCGACTTAGAATTTTTTTCTAAAACTATGTCGTTGAATAAGGATAAAAGTCAGACCAAGAAGCAATTTTCCAGTATAAAATTGAGAATCTACAGGCATAGAAATATTTATCAAATCCATGCCGCCAATCTGATTTCTTATACATAGAAAATTTTTATAGAATTTCGGCATTGTAAAGAAGATATCTGTCCATGCTAGCATTTTGTGCACCCTTCAGAAATTTAAGTTTTCAGACTGCCGGCATTGGTTTGGATAAACCTACAATACTGGCTCACTATGATTATAGATCAGTTATGAATGCTCTTTTTATTTCATTCCTAGATAATCTATTACATTAGATTTAAAACTTTAAATTATAACAGACTAAAAACATGTCAATGAAGTACTTTTTGTTTAAGATGATCTCCAATTTTTTGGCCTTTTCAACAACTGCGGCACCTTTGATCCTTTCGCAAATATCTTTGAAGACAGAGTCTGGAAGCTCCGTGTCAAGGATCAATTTCGTTGGTTCATATGCTATTTCAACATATTCTTTTCCCTTTATACAACACCCATCACACCCACCAATAGGCTTGCATTGGTCCTTGTATTTTTCTTTTATTTATGATTGTGCAACAGCATTGTATAACCACTGAAACTCAACATCATCAGTTTTTGCTAACCAAAACTGGCATGTCCCATCACATTTTCTATACTTTGAATAATGATATGTACAGTGCACGGCTAAATGAGAAGGTGAATTGCAAATTTGACAGCTGCAATGATGACTCTGTAACAGAAGATTTTATTACTGGTGTATTATAACTGTCAATATAGTGTTAGTAAGTTCATTAGTAATATTGGGTATACTTAGTTTGCAAGTAGAGCTTGATAATAAATCACCCATCGCATATAAATCCTGAACCGTGCTTAGTTGATCTATTGCTCTACACTTGAGTTCGTTAGAGAATGTTTTTTCTGTTATTTGATGGGTGGTTTTCGTAAATTTTTGTCAAGATAATGGAGGGTATTATATAGAAGGAAACCCCAATGGTCATAATTTTTTCGAAAAACTAGCCATTACTTTTCGAATTTCCCGTATGCCGGCATGGTCTGATATTTTCTCTCCATGTCATTTCTTGTGCCGGCATTGAACTGGAATATAATACAATGTGTTTCCTATGTCGACGTTGTATGTTGGCATAGAAAACGATGCCGCCGATTACTAGAGAAAGGTTGTGTTTTCTTAATAAAATAAATTCAGTACCGGTATAGATATCGAATAAAAATCAATACTGGCATAAGGTTGCCATCATGCACGATATATTTCCAACAGTGTCAGCTGGTATGATTTTGAAAAAACTACCTGTTGGGGTCTTTCTATATATAAAGAAACCTTATCCTTGGACCCAATGTGCACCAAAATTTCTCATTCGATTCTCTCCTACTCTATATAATTCATAACTACTCATCCACAACTACTCATTGCATACCTCCACATACAACAAATGGCACCGTTTGATTCCACGGAAGATTTGGAAATCACAAAAGCATAGTACGTCAAAAGTCAAGTTATAGATCACTCCTCTTCCGAGACCTTTTGGGCGAAGATACATAAAAAATTTAGGCATGATTATCGGTACCCGAAAAGAATAAGTGTTCAAAAAATCGAGGATAGGCATGACATTATCCTAGATGTGGCAGTTGCCTCTATGAAAATCAAACACCAGATTTTGAACGATAGCCACCTTAGTTTGTCCCCTCAACAAGTTATAAGTATTTTTATAGTTTATTCTACACAATCTAATTTTACCAATTTGTAACTAACAAAGTAAGTTCATATTGTATTTTTGTAGCACGAAGATGCGAAAGCGCGCTACTTAAAGTAAAAGGGGGAAGCATTCACATTTGATGAAAACTATCACTTCATGGTATCCAAATTTTTGGAGTACCACAAGCACTTAATGGTGGATATGAGTAGGTATCGGATTCTTCGAAAGAATATTGATAGTCTCAGGAGTTTTTTGTGTAGGTTTTGTGGGTAGATCTCCATGTAAACACTCACGATACTATAACACGTCTATTAGGAACGCATAGGGGTTCAAAATGCACACGCTAAGTGCATCCGTGACTCCTAAGAAAATGAGTATATTTAAAATAAATTATACTTCTAGCATAATATCTTTATATCATTTTGTGTCGTTACCTGTGCCGGCGTTGAAATTATATATGAAACTATGCCGGAAAAGGGTGACAAAATGTAATGGTTTTCTGTATAAAATAAATTATTTTCCGGCATGGAAGTCAAATACTAACTAATCAACGCCGACGTAAACTTGCAAGAATGATCGATATATTTCGTATAATGCCGCCATCGAATTGGAAAAGTGAACAGATTTTATACGACTTATCGACCTTGAACATTGACCCGAAATTCATAAAACTATTTCATTGAACCGGAAACTCATACATCCATTGAGGAATAACTTTAAAGGGAAAATAAATAACATAAAAAATAAAGGGAAAATGACATTGGTATTCCATCCTTAGTCGTAACCCATGAAATTGTCTTTCAAGATCTTACAACATTCATTGTGCTCAAATTATTTTTAGACTTGAATACCGGTGAAGACCAAGGTTTCTATGAAAATAAGACAACATCGTAAGTGGCTACGCAAATTGAAACGGATATTTAATTGCAAGAAAGAAAAAGGAGATGTGCTGACCCCAGAAGAAATGAAGGAAATCGAGGAAAACATAAACAAAATTGAAGATCCAAAGGCAAAAGACTTGTGGGGCGAAACGAGGAAGAGGGTACACCATAAGCCAAATACCGAGTAATCGAAGATATTTATTAATGTTTCTTTTGTATAAGTTAGGTCTTGAACAATGTGGAACATGTGTTTGTTTGTGTGTCTTATTAAACTTTTTGCTTGTTTGGTTTATGTTTGATTTATTCTCGGTTTGGAACATCTTAACTTTGGAGATGGTTGGTTAAACAATCTAGTGTCGTTATTTGATTTATATATCTTATTATGTATGTAAATTTGTGTCAAAATACCTATTTCCCGGCAAAGATTCATTATTAAATTTAATACAACACACTCTTAAAATATATAATTTAGGTTTTTATGACTATACCGGCATAGTAAAAATTTAGCATTCAATGTCGGGACTCTTGAATTTTCCAAACCAATGAATCTTTCGAGTTTCGGAATTGTAAAAAAATTTATAACCATGCCGACACTCTATATTTTCTAGACCCATATTTTTTTGCAGTGTTCCGGCATTGTAGGTAATTAAGTCACAATGCCGGCAAGTCTACTGAGTTTATTGTATATATTTTCTACTTTCTAGGCATGGTAATAAAAGTTAATTATAATACCGGAATCAGGTAACGGCATTGTATTCGGTGAATAATTCTATGTTAGCATTGACACATTCATAAAAATATCAAAATATTATTTAATTATTACAATTCTATGTCAGCATTGACATATTCATAGAAATATCAAAATATTATTTAATTATTACAATTCAAACTTCCAAAAAAAATTAAAAAATGTTGCGTTAGAGAAACAAATAAATCCAGATTACTCATCATCGCTTCCAGCCATATCAAATTTTATCTTTTCTTGGACAATTAATAGGTGCAAAGCATCCCAAAGTTGGTGATTCTCCTCATACAATTTTATCCATTCCTTGAGTGACTGGGGACTATGTAGCGCCCCCTAAGCTAGCAGCTGACTAATCCAAGAGATTAACTATATAAAGAGGCACTAAGAATCTAAATCATTTACTTAAACATTCAATTAAGAATTCTGCTACAAAACTTAACCCAAAATTAACCCCGCTCAGAAATGTATATACAAGGATTTACAACATAATAAATATAGTAGAAGACTCAACGCCACGAAACTTCCGCTGCGCTCTGATCTGTCTCTGAAACTGAAAGTGGGAATGGGTGAGCACATCATCCCTAAAAGGGGTGCCCAATAGAAATAACAAATAGATTTCAAGTAATCATTAATATGATTCAAAGACAATGCAGGTTTTATCGAAAGTCGGTAATACAAGGAAAAACAATAAAATATAACGTAGAAACTTCTTCAAAGACATTCATAAATAATAGTAAACATCCATGTATGAGATGTGTGTTTCCGCACATAAGGAAAGAATAATATTGCGGTGGATCTCCCTAGCCATAATAATATTGTGGTGTATCGCCCTAGCCATAGAATACTGAATATATATAAAGTAAGAATAATATTGCGGTGTATCGCCCTAGCCATGTAATATTGCGGTGTATCGCCCTAGCTATAGAATACTAATATTGTGTCGGCACACATCTCATACCACACAGAGCACACAAAGATATGCATGAATTTCACAACACAAAGATTGATTTGTAAAACAATAATGAATACAAAAGAGTTCGTTATCGATTCCCACCTCTTTTGATGACAAGCCTCACCTACCTCGAGATCCATGATCCACTGGTTCATTCATTATATCGATCGATGTTAATAAAGATTAACTGTTAACCACATAAGAACTCTAAGAGTTTAGCCAAAAAGGCTCACACAAGAATCATACAATTCTATCTAATGGTTCTAAGCCCATCATGGTATCTTATTCTCTATATTTAGTATAACTAAGAGTTTACTAATCCAATTAGATTAATTATATAGTCCATAACTAAGTCTTATGAATATCTACAACTTTGTAAAAGGAACCAAAGTCTAGTTCAGACCATAAGAGGTCCAATTCAACTACCTAAGCTAAGATAACTATTCATAAGCCCGAGTTCTCTAAACAGGCCCATTAACCGAAGGCCTGGTCCATCTGAGTCAACTAACAGTCTCTAACGGTCAAACTGACGGTCTAAGGTCAACTATGATATCCATTGTTTAGAAAGAGGGAAACAAATTTCTAAGCTTCGTAATTTGCTTCTCTTCACTGTCAATGGAACAAATAGTCAATTGACTAATGCAGTAAATCACATGCCCACAAGAAACCAGAAACCTTATAAAAATGATCTCTATTCTAGAAATCATCACATGGCTCAAGTGCATTCTGGCATAAGTTTTTGTGTTGCTAAGGAAAGCATTCCCCGTATTTATATGAATGTTTCTGGTAAATCTAAGCCTAGAAAATGGATGCCTATCTATTCTGATCCTCTTGAACCAGTTGCAAGAGGTCCTAGACTTAGTCCTCAGAGAAAGCCATCTGATGGATCTGTTAAACACGCCATGTATTTTCCTCCTGGTATGAGAAACAACCAAAGAAAGGAAAGGAGAACAAAGGTCAAACTGACAGATGATATATACAACACCTGTCTCGATGAGCACAGTAGGACTAGTTTCCACCCAATCACTTAATTCCATGTATTTGTTTCCTTGCTTCTATCTTGATAGATGCAAGGACAATTATTGAGAAATACTCAAGTATGTTGTATAGTATTTCAGTTTGAGTTTTGAGATTAGCAGTCTGCGAACGCTCGTGACCTCCTCCCGTGAACTCTTAGGGTTTGAATTAGAGATTATTACTCTTGTTCACGAACACATATATATATATACCTATATTGTGTGTTTCTACTCCCTAAAACCTCTATGAAGAGCTCTGCAAGATCTCAAGAGATTATGTGTTAAGGAT
Organism: Papaver bracteatum; assembly: GCA_023529315.1. Taxonomy (NCBI): domain Eukaryota; kingdom Viridiplantae; phylum Streptophyta; class Magnoliopsida; order Ranunculales; family Papaveraceae; genus Papaver; species Papaver bracteatum. Next base: position 266,850 of record JAJJWX010000850.1, on the reverse strand, counting down.
TAATGATTTTGTCAAGGAAATCAATTCAAGAGCTTGTTTTAAAGAAGATGCTTGAAAGAAAGGATCATAACTCCTGGATTGATGATTATGTCAAGGATTTAACTCGTTTTCATAACGATTCAAAGGTCGAGTTTGCAAATCTTCAATTGCAAATAAACCAACTTCTAGATGGTCAGGCCAGAATTCTTGCTAATCAGAATATTCTGATATAGAATCAAAAAAAGCGCATCATGGACTATGCGAAAGCTAGGCAGCTTGCTCAGGTGGTTGATCGCAAATTTAATGTTCTAACTCACGAACATGGTGTGTCTACGGTCAAGAGAATAAAGGAAATCAGGGATACATTCTTTGATGGTTTCATTGAATGATATGAGGTTCTTAATGAAATCTGATTTCTGAATATCTAGTAAATCTTCTAATTTTCTCTTTTGTTTAGAAGAATAACTAGTGATTTGGAATAGACATTATTGTGATTACACATAGCTATATCCAATGTTTTTCATCTTCTTGTTTTTAGATTTATTGGTTTAAATTCTAAATTTGTTTGGAAGATGATGGTTGCAGTATTAATCTTTATGGTTTTATATATTGCAATATTTTGATGGGATATGTGTGTTTACGTCTGTGAACTTGATTGTCCCATATTTTTTTTTAAAAGTAAAGTCGTTCGTGAATTGATATGCAAATATTGATAAAAGGATGAATAGACTTTTGACAAACACAAAAGTTAAGCCTATATTGTCAATTATTGATGTAAGATAGGTTTAAATCTTTTGTGATTCAAGGATTATGTCTATTGTGTGTCATTGTGCAAATGGTGATAGAAACATAGAATGAATCCTTGTGTTATCCACAGTATAGAGATTTATTGATCCATATTATTATTATTGTGAAGGCTCCATTGTGTATCTTATGTTGAGAACGATACGACTAAGTTGATTCCTTATTGGCATGGTTGGTTGTTCCATGAGATGATATATGTTGAGCATTAAGAACTAAGCTAATCAACTTGTGTGGTTATTTAGTTTGTATTCCATAAGTTTTCTTATGTTGAGTACATGTACGGTTCAGGTTGTCATGTCTTATGCTAATCTTAGTCGGGGTTCCATAATCTCTTATGTTGATCCCAAATGAACTAAATCAATCATCTAGTATTGTTATTTAGTTAGCACTCCATAAATTTCTCATGTAGAGCATGATTGACTAGGATGGTTATTTTTATGATTAACTTAGTCATTGCTCCATAGATTTTCTTGTCGAGTGTGGCCAATTAAATTGATTACTCTTGTAATTAGTTTGGTTGAGTATGACAATTAGATTATTTGTGAGTTTTCTTGTGATTAATCTAATTGACTTATTAAGTCTCCATAAGTTTACTTGTGTTGAGCATATTTAGTCAAATTAATCTTGGTTCGCTTTGGTTAATTTGATTGAATATTTCTTTTTGGATTCCAAATTCATACTTGTTTGTAATTTGTTGAGTCTAAAGAAAATTCCTTATTTTCTTTTTGAAATTAAGGTCGCTCTTGTTGTTCCTTAGGGAATGACATATTATGGGGGAAAGATCTTTTGAACTTGTGCTTAATTGCCAAATATTTGTGGGGAGTGCAGCTGTGGAATATTAGAGGGGTTATATTGCGTCTTTATAAACTCCTTGATGAATACATTTAGCTTCGGCTTTATGATTGCATCTAAAAAAGATGATACACATTTACCTTTGGTCATGAAATGTCTCTTACGGAAATTTCATTAGGATCCCGTTTTTGTACCTTTGCCAATTTTATTGACAAAAAGGGGGAGAATTAATATGTAGTTCACACTACAAATACATATGGTTTTCGGATCATTAGGTAAGGGGAGTGGTTTCCATGTGAGATGGAGTATTGACTAAGGGGGAGTAAAGTATCACCATAGTATTGTTGTTGAAGTTGAGATGCAATTGGACTTTGACGCCACTAGTGGAAAATGAAATAAAAAAGTCTGCCAGAAAAACACTTAAAACAATGAAAAACGACTGTTTTTGGGAGCCCCAACTTTGTAGTTTTATTTCCCAAAACGACTGTTTCTGAGATTCTTTAAATTTTTCAAATAACGACTACCATTGGCAGCCTGTGATTCAATACTGATAAAAGCAGCCGTTTTGCTAAATTATAATTTACAAAAACAAAAAAATGAAATTAATTCAGCTGAATCGACTGAATCCAAAACTGGAACCATCTATAAATATGAAACTAAACTCAAATATGACAAACAAAGAATTGAATTAGCATTTTATTAAAAACAAAATCTGTTGTACAAATTAAAAAAACCAGAATCACTCATGATCCAAATCTGAATCTTCTTCAGACAAAACTACCAAGGAAACTTGACCTAAAAAGTATCACAATGCATATGGTAATATGAATCTTATATTTTCAAATTGTTGCTAAGGACGACGTTCTAAGTTTCAACAATGTTTTTCTAAAATACTCCATAGTTTAGTAGTAACATTTTACATGCAACACCTTGAACATGCCAAAAGCTATCAACTGCAAATGCCATGTAAGAGACTCCACTTGTTTTTCAACATTATCCTTCGCTTCTTCAAGTGCACCAGTTTCTCTTGCAGCCTGCAAAACATTGAGATGATAAAACTCAGTTACATAATTCACATGCTCATGCCATCAATAATAAGAAAATGATGAGCATCCAGATGTTCAAGAAGACAATGAATCTGCTTGATAACAGCCTCTGAGGCTAGAAAAGCATGGAACTTTTTTGCAAGCTTCTTGACCAACTACTTAAGTTCAACTTAGAACTCATCATGCAACCAACAAAGATAATTAACTACCAATCTATGGTTAAAGTTAATTTAAGTCTGAACAAATACAAATAAAATGTAAAAGGTTACCTCGTAAAAGGTTATCCATTTTAGAATAAATGTTTTACAGAAAACAGTCAATTCCATTGATTTTTACAGGGGATTACCAGAGTCCGATGAACCTAAAAATTGAACTAAAGGTACCTGACATACTCAACTTCAACATAACCAAAATTCATAGGAAGCCAACGGTTGGAAAATTATACACAGGAATTACAGTAATCATTAACCACGGCAGTTTAGCATTTCTAACATGTGATGTTTCATTGATTACCTTAAGAAAATAAAATTATACACAGGCATTATAGTAAACACCTTTATTGCATATTCCATTAATCACATTTTTCCATATCCGTTAATCAAATCATTCCCAACATGAAATCCATATCCATATCCATATCCATATATGCATAATGCATACCTTTCTTGGAGCTGTAAGTGACGAAAGATATTTTGCCACCACCATATTTGTGGCCATCCTGTCATAAATTCTTACTTAGATCTGAGACAACCCGTGAAATAATTTGACCAAACTAATCAAAGCATACCAACCTGTTAATGATCTCAGCAATTTGTCCTTCTATAAGTTCTTTCCCACCCATCATAAGGGAACATTCAATAGAACTGTGTGCTTCTATAACAAAAAAAAAGATGTGCTAAACATAGTGTAAAGTAACAGGATTACAGGAATCAACACTGGAATGCGCCTCCTTTTTCCGAATAACCTCCTCAAGCTCTCTTGCACCCAGTTGTTCATCCATAGGCACCTAATCATCTTCGAGTCGCACCTCGTCATCAATATGAATACCTCAGCAAAGAAAGGACAAAGGGACATTAACAAGATGGAATTTGATTACTAAATAAAGTTGAAACAAGAGTAAAACCCATCTGTAGCTAGTATTCAAATTTTCAGAATAATGACAGAAACGTAAATCCTAAATTCTTTACATATTTGAATTGATATCCCACCAAATCAGTAACTTATTTCTCATGAGCGATAACCATTCCACACAGTATTCAGAAGTTCTGATATATATATATATATATATGAGCAACTATGTTCTGGGACCTTTTCTCAGCTTCCTTTGCTTGTTTCCTGATCAAACCCCAGATACAGAACAATTCAAAATTCTTCATTAGACACATATGACAAAAAAAAAAAAACTAATAGGTGTAAACTATATATATATATACACTATATAGAGTGTAGTCATTCTCATAAAACTTCAATGTTATATGGATAGAGCTGAGTGACAACCAGAGATGATTTCTAACATACACCTAACTAATACCAAATTGAAATTCTAGATAAAATATTATTGCTCCATCAAAGAAAAACACCAAGTCTCCTCATTGTTGGGCATTTACCAACAAAACCCGCAACCTTAATGATATTATCCTTCAAAACCCCTTACTTGATTCTGCTTTCTTAAAAATGCCTGCACTCACGCACTACAAGAGCTCTTCGAATTCTGCCGCTAGGATTTCGCTTGGCTACAAATAAAGAAAAAAATAAAACATGTAGAAGTCAAATTATCATGCTCAAATTGAACCCCATATCAGCAATACACACCAACCAAAATCTAAAAATTTCAATTTTTCTGTATTCTAATAAAAAAAAACACAAAATTCAGATTCTACAACTCCATATAAACATAAAAACCACAATAAATATTCAATTATATATAAACCTTGTGAAATTCCGAACCGTAAATATCAAACCAAAACCAAAACCAAATTAGAGCAATACAGGCAAATCAATCGAAAAAATCACAAAAATTCTAAGAAAACACTGTTAACTTGAGTAATACCATGAGAATCATGAAATTACTACCAATCTATGATGGGGATAAATCCTTCTTTGAGAAGTTGCAGATGATTTCTTCAACCTAAAAGACTCAAAAAAAAAAAAAAAAAAAAAAAAAAAAACCCACCAGTTAGGTTAAAGATCAAAAATCGAATTAAGGAGTAGTTATGTTCAAAATTAGATATAGGGGTTTTGTTACTTACTCTATGAGAAGAGATCTTCAATATACTGGGGGAGTTATCTTGTAGGGAAAAGTAGAAAAGGGAACACCTTGCTGCAAAAACGAGAGAAGATGAGAGAAATTAAAATCGTTGATAATGTTAAAAACATATCGAATTTATCAAACAACAACAAGTTTGATATTACCCTGATGATTTCGGGAGAAAATCAAGTAGATCTTTGGTTACAAAGTTTGCTTTTGATTTCTACTGAGACATGGATTACGGTTTTTGATTTCTGCTGAAAGATAGAGTTGTTTGGGTTGCTTGTGATCTAGGCTCACGATTCATCTTGCTGAGAACAGAAGTTGGATGCATGATTTCATAGCATAAATATAATGAAAGAAGAGAAGAGACCGAGTTAGATAGAGAGAAACAGAACAGAAGATTGTTTAGATAAAGAGGCGAAGATAGAAAATGAATGAAGAGAGATATATATGGGACCATGTAAAGGAAGATATTTTATTCATTAATAAAATAACCTTCAGTATTACGACTTCCGGGAGTGCTCGATTTACTTTTCCGTGTCAAACGTCTACTGTGGGAAGCCGGGTCCATTAAGAATATCTTTGGAAGTCGTTTTTATAAAATCCAAACAGACTTAAAAAACCCATTTTCCACTAATGCGTTGTGTAATAATACTATGACATTGTATAACAATGATTGAGAACCGATGCTTTTCTCATTGTTATAGCTACGGATTTTCAACAACGATGATGATAAACTTATAACCTTTGGGACCATTGGACTACTTGGAAGTGACGAATATTTCGAGTATTTATATATTTTTTGTATTCCATATGTATTAATAGTTTTGCCACTGAAATTGACAAAGGGGGAGATTGTTAGAGCATTGCTCGATCGAACTCGCATGTATTTCTATCTCAAGCATGTTTTTCAATGTTAGTGATCAAAACTATAAAGTCTTGATTATAGTATACTATAGCTAAGGTCTCGGACTAGGATAGAAAGTATAGTTGAGCTCAAGAACTCTATGGCAATCATCATACAAGACGAAGGACTACTCAAGGAACCAGTAGATCATCATCGAATAAAAGGTATGTGGAGACTTGAACTTATCTATCACTCGAAAGTCTATCTACTCTATCTCCTATCTTGAGACAAAACTCGTATTACTATATAGACTAAGAATATACACATGTGACATTTCGAGCTGAGTATATCTCGCGTATCTATTTCTCGAAATATGTGTTGGTAAAGCTTTAACTTTAGCCAAGTTCATCTTTACCTAGTGACGAAAGTCATGTTATTTTTCAATCACTTTGGAAATTGCTCTGACGAAAACTAATTTGTGAATAACAACTATATGACATCCTCTAAGAATGTTTCAATGGTTGAAATGAGAGTTTACACAATATAACCACTGGGGGATATAAATATTGTTGTGGTAACACATATATGTATAAGTCCTTAGAGCATCCTTAATGTATGACCAAAACTAAAATTTTGGTCGAGAAATCAATCACAGCGGGACTGACTAAAACTAAAAAACTCGACCAAAATAAAATTCCGGAGTATATTTGGTCTGAAAGCTCGGCCAAAACTATATTTGTTCGAGCGAAGATTAAAAATGCATTTCACTACAGGCGCAGATATAAAGTTGGTTTGGAGTAGGACGTAGATATAAACTTTGCCCCACACATAGACGAAGATATAAAGTTGGTTCGAATGGGGCGCAGGTATAATGTTGGTTTCATCAGGCGCAAGTATAAAGTTGGTTTGTATGGGGCGATGTTAAAATGAATGCCCCATCAGGTGTTTTCTATATGTTCGTCTGACATCGAGCCATTTTTATACCTTCGCCAAGTTATTCGTTTGGGCAGAGTTTATACCTTCGTCTGGTGATTTCCGACCGTTGATAAAAAAAATTATGAACGTTAGAAAAAATTTCGAACATTAGAAAATTATTCTGTATATAATTATATATACATAGAAATTCCTTTACTATTCACGCCATACGAATGGCACATGTGCAAGAGAAATCCAAACCAACTTATAAACTTGGTTTGATGAAACGAACTTTAAAAACACGTTTGGTGAAGCGAACTTTAAAAACACGTTTCATAATCAGACGCATGTATAGACTTCGCCTGAATGGAGCGGATTTTAAATCTTCGCCTGATGGAACGAAGTTTAAATATAGGTCTGAAGACCGGGCGTATTTATAGAGTGTGTTTCATTTGAAACGAACGTATAAAACTCGTCCGTTGTCGGGCGAAGTTATAATGTGCGTCTCGTTCAGGCGTACCTATAATCTTCTCCTATGCGTGAGGCGTAGATTATACAATGGTTTCATTTTAGGCGAAGGTTATAAGTGCGTTTCACTATAATTTGCTCGTACCCATTGCGTTTAAAATCAACCATAAACTAAAAAATAAATTTTTTTAAAGTTTTTACTCTTTAGTTATAGTCGCACGGCTGTGGATGCTCTTAGCACTTAAACCGAAGTTTGCGAACTTTGTTGATCAAGTGAAAACCGGAACTTGAGAAGTCAACCCAGTCCGCGAACTCGGTTCGCGAACGTGCGTAGTTCTCGAACCCGATAATTTCTGCTGGAGTTGTAGCTCGGTTTCAGTCCGTGAACTGACGGGAGTTCTCGAACCCGAGAATTTCTGCTGGAGTTTGTGAACTCCAACCGGTTAACTTGAGTCCGCGAACTTGAGTGGTTATGTCTAAAAACGATGTTCGTGAACTTATCTAAATTATCTAAGGAATGATATTGAAAACCGTGGCTTTATAGTTCATGAATTGATTCGAGTGAATCACATCGTTTTTGCTTCAATTATATCTTGTGTAGTACATAAGATCTCAAAGCAATTGAACAACTCTGTAACTAGTTCATTTGAGTCATTTGGGGACTAGTTATGGTGAAGAAGAATATGGTTGATATGAAAAGTTATCATTTGGCTAACCATTTGGTTGACTAATATTGAACCAACTATTGTACACGTTTGGGTACGGTTACACAAACCCAAAATCGTCAAGTACATGTGTGCATGGCAAGATAATTTTTCGATCTAACGGTTGAGAGATATTAACTTGTATCTAATCAAATTTTCATCTAACGGTGAATATTGAATGCTTTGTTACTAAGCTAACATTGATTGCAGACCCTGATTTGAAAGACTATATAAGGGAGAACTCTAGCAACTAGGAAACCTAATCCCCACACATTATGTGTGATACTAGTTTGCTAAGCTAGAGTCGATTCTCCTTTAACCTTTGGTTTTCTTCTTCTAAAACCAGGTTGACGACTTAAAGAATTCATTGGGATTGTGAAGCCAGACCGATAATACTTTTCTTCTAGTTGTGTAATCTGATCTTGTTGTTTCTATCGTATAAGTACAATTGTAATAATTGGCTTGAGATTTATATCTCCGATAGGAAAAATATAATAGTAATCACAAACATCTTCGTCTCATCGTTTTTGATTCCACAATATATTTTTTTCGCTGCGTCGATTAAGACTATTATGAGGTGATTGATAAAACTGAGTTGTTCATCGGGAATATAAGTATGGTTTTATTGATTGGTTCCTGTTCACCTTGATTTATCAAAAGACGAAACAAAACTCATAGGTTTATTCGTGGGAGATGGATTTATCTATCTTGTAGACTTTTATGTGTGAGACAGATTTGTTTACTAAAGTCTTCGTCTTTGGGTCGTAGTAACACTTGGTTGTGGGTGAGATCAGCTAAGGGAATCAAGTGCACAGTATCCTGCTAGGATCAGAGGCGTGGGAGCATAATTTTACCTTGGATCAGTGTGAGATTGATTTGGGTTCAACTACAGTCCAGACCGAAGTTAATTTGGAGTAGGCTAGTGTCTATAGAGGCTTAATACAGTGTATGTTTAATCTGGACTAGGTCCCGGGGTTTTTCTGCATTTGCAGTTTCCTCGTTAACAAAATTCTGGCATTTGTGTTATTTATTTTCCGCATTATATTTTGTTACTACCTCCGTTTCAGGAAAAGTGTTACTTTCACTTTTTCATTTTAGCCTAAAAATAGGCCAAATTGAAAAAGCGAAAGTAACACTTTTCCTGAAACAGAGGGAGTATATAATTGAAATAGTACAGGTTGTGCGTTGTTCAATCAATTAGAATATCCGACCTTATTGGTTGTTGATTTAAATTGATTGACACTTGGATATTGGTCTTTGGTACCATCCAAGTTATCTCTCTTTGATTAGACTCGCGAATCACATTTGCTTGAGTAAATTAAATTGAGAGATTGAGATAATAACTCCTTGAGTATTTTCTATTGATTGAGTCTAGTTGATTCTCTAGAAAACAACTCGAAATTGTACATACAGATTGCTAATCGAAATATTGGGTGAGGTTGTTAGACCCCCGCTTTTTCACATGTGTTTTAAGGAAGTAAGTTCATGATATGTGTTGTGAACCGAAAAGGAAATCGCCAGGATTTATTGGGGTTGTTCTTCATTGCATATCTTATGAATGACCAATATGGGTGATTAGTATAACCGCTCATGACTTGTTTGTATTCTTGGTAAAACTATTCACATGAGGCCTGACTTATGTATTGGTATGACTTTTATTAGTGAAACCGATCTTAAGTAATCACCTGGGGTATGATCGAGTTTGTGTGTGTAAGACCTAACACTGGGTAAAGGGGAACCGATCCTAGTAAGATATGCAACACATACAAAGGGGAATTGATCCTTGTATGAGGTGCAACAAGGTTTATAGTAGAAAGGGGAACTGATCCTATGAACATGTGCAACACGTTTTTTGGCAAAGGGGAACCGATATTATGGACATGTGCAACACATATAAGTTAGATACCAAATATATGTGGGGAACCGATCCTAGTACCTAGTCAACCAAATTTTGGAAAGCTAGTGTGACTATGCATAGTACTCACATGGAGGTAGAACCGATTTTTTTTGGTAGAACCGTTACACCCATGATTTGTGATTGAGTGTTACTTGATCAATCACATAGTTCTTGAAAGTCAAATGAACCAATTCTAAACTTGTTTGGAAGTGTGGTAAATCGATTTCAAGTGAGTAAGTATGAAAAGGGATTTACAAGAGGAAAGATGTCGACACACTTTGAACAAATGCATTAATACGTATCTTTTATTATTCAAAGATATTCCTTAACAGCTAAGAAGGAAGTAAATCCCAAGATCGAATTTAAATAAGTTAAGAATATTTTAATTAAGGTTTTTAATTATATATGGAAATAAGAATTAGTAATGTGCATTTGCTAGTAAAAGATTTTCCAAGGAGATTTCGATCATAAATTTGGACAGTGCATTATCAGGAATTATGAAAACCGAATTTGGAAAATATTGAATATCTTGAGAATATTTTCGGTTTTGGAAATTCCTTGGTGTCCAAACTTCCTTGTCTATAAATACTTTGAGTTTGCATTTCTAGCAAACTAATCCTTCATGACAGTAAACTTCCTATGTTATACTGTTACTGGTGAAGCCGCCTATTCAGAGGAGAGTAACCTAATTAGGAGAAATCTCTTACGACCGCTCAAAGTTTTCTTTGGGATTGAGAAGCTCTAGTGCATACCGTTGGTGGGAAACTAGATAATTGCGGTTTATCTTTATTTTTCATATTGATTTGATTGACTAACGGTGGTTGAACTTTGATTTCACCTAGTTTTTTTATGCTTGAGAATATTCTCTTTTGATATAAGATTCACTCAAACTAGTTCAAGGTTTCAACAGGGATCTTTAGACTGTTGTTAGATCTAAAGACAATCTTGTGATAATACATTGTTAACAGACTCCGTTCTGTGTGTGATTGATCACAAGAGATTCAAGTAGTTATGTGCAGGTGTTTATTGAAGATCTAAGAAGATTTGAAGATAAAGAAGGGAAAGAAGATTTCTGACTTGGTTATATAAATATTTGGTGTGCACAATACTTGTTTCGGTAATAGAGGATCCAACTATAATCGATTTATCCTTGTGGTATTTTGATAGAATAGTTGTGTATATCGGCATCAATACATTTCCTTGGTTATTGATTGCAAAATCTTAACGATTACCTTTTGGTGATTGAACATAAGATAGATCTTGGAACCTGGCAAAGGAGTTTATGTTAATATAAACAGAAGAGCCTTTGTGCAACTCATATCACTTGGTTGAAGAGAGTTGATACCAAATAGATTTGTTGTTCCTTTGCTGTTTGGAATACAAACTAAAGGAATTGGTCCAAGTACGTGACTTGTTTACAGGTTGGAGGCGTGGGAATACAGGCGGAACTAGGTGCACTATAGGTTTAGTTGCTTGGTATCAACTATACGAAGTTGTTTTATTTTGTATAGCGGCTTAATCCTAAGAGTATTCAATTCTGGACTAGGTCCCGGGGTTTTTCTGCATTTGTGGTTTCCTCGTTAACAAAATCTTGCTGTGTTATTTACTTTATATTTCCGCATTATAATTGTTTTATTATAATTAAAGTAAATTGCAAAAACATTAATTCATATTTACTTGATACATAATCCTATTGAGTTTGGTTAAGTCCGAACCTTTGTATCAAGTAAACACACTTCGTTGTTGTATTGTCTCGATCTCGTATCCATAGACGATCACACGAAGTGTGAACTGATTTGTAGAATTATCTCGACTCAGTCCATATACAATCACTTTCGGAGAAAGGACTTATATGAAGGAAAAGTTTTAACTTGAGGTATATTTGGGTACCCTCGCCTTTTCAGTTATGTTTATGAGATTCGCCTGGCTGAATTTATAAAATATATGTATACATATACAATCATATTTATTGTACAACTAGTACCTACATATATGTAAAATTAGCAGAATAATATGGGTGCATGTTGCAATACTCTCAGGTGATCTATAAATTTACCACGTTAAAATTCAAGCTCCTTGATGAGTTTCTCACTAGTGTAGATTATAATAAGTATTATTTAATGCGGTGTTCCTCAGATGAACTCTTAATACTGACCAGACATCCATGTTCACTCTCAGCTGACTAACATGGATTCACTGAAGTGTGTAATTAAGTTATGCATAAAGATACCTGATCAAGAGCATCACAGTTGTTCCAGCAGGACTAGGTAGTCGTCGTGCTACTTGCAATAATAGCATACTTAATGATTTGTGTTAACACACAAAATTCAATTTTGTGTCAACACTCAAAATTTGTTTATTCGACCTGAGTTTGTGTCAACACACAAAATTTAATTATTTTGCCCTAAAATTGGCACAAACATGATATCTTGATTCCTATTGGTCGAGACTAAGCCTATCCAAGAAAGGAATCAAGCCATCCCTTGTCATGTTAGTACAAAACACCAATTAGGGTTGAAATTGCGAATTAGGGTTAATTCGTGACTGACTAGGTTAGTTAGGGAAGGGTCTGGCCATGATACTTGGCCGACCAAATTGACAAGCTTTACTCCTCCTGTGATCGACCAATCAGGTCTCACAATAGCTACATGTTATCCCTCTTCCTAATCAACCAATCAGATCACTTAATATAGCCTACCTGCTCCGCTCCTAGTAACCGACCAAAGTAGGTCAGTCAAGCTGCCTAAAATTCTATTTAGGTGAGGTCATGACTTCCCAAGCTAGTCACAGAATGACCTCAACCACTCAACTTAGCTGGTCAATCTGGCTAGTCTAGCTCCTATCATGATCGACCAATTAGGTTCCATTAAGACTACCTGTCACCCCTCCACCATTCTGTCTTATCAGAATGCTCGGAGTCGACTTGACGAGCTCTCAATGATTGGCCAAAGTAGGTCGGTCGAACTTCCCTAGTTCGTGTGAATTTCACATGCGACTGTCCATGCAAGTTGCATATGCCGAACCCTTGAATTTAAATTTGTAACGTTTATAAACATTTCAAATAATGTTGCAACGCTCAAGGCTCCATCAATGTAACACCTATACGTAGCAATTAGCATTGCAGTTGGCTTACAACAACTTCCACACTTATTCGCATTGCAAAACTGTTACGAAATTTAAACTTAGGGCTAAATTATTCCTTCCAATGGTCGCAATCATTATAAAATAATTTGCGACCCATCTTTTTCGTCCATTATGCATAAAATGTTTGTGTAAGTATCGAATTCATCATGTGACTTACTTCAGCGGTTCATTCCACATGACTTATTCATAACTACTTACTCAAGAACACCATGCATCTTTTTGGGCATCTTCACAAGGCAAGTCATGTTTTCATGAAACTTGACTTGTCACTCATGACCCACCTGTAATGTACCTTGTGTGTAATTGGCCGAAATATTTCTTTACATATAGGTCTCACATACACGGCCAACGTCACATGTGTAGTTTCTGAGATGACACGTATTCTCTCCTCACCCTTCATGACCACTTTTCACATGTCATGATGTTTGACTCACTCAACAACTACCATGTTCCACATTATTGGTTAATTCAATTTGTGACACGATGTACTGTCACAACTAGTCAACTTCATCCAGGTGACAGGAATTCATGCAGGTAAGCCTTGGTCATGCAGGTAAACCCTAATCATGAAGGTAAGCCTTAGTCATGTAGGTTACTGTAGATGTGCAAGTCACACTTACAACTAAGTAACTAGATAGCAACCCGTGCTTCGCACCAGGTATAGTTCAATTCAGTTTTGGGTCAAAATTACTCACCGGGAGTAAAAATGCAAAACATCATCAACATGGTGTTTGAAGTTCTCCCACTAAAGATGTAAGATGCACTTCTTAAGTTTTTCAGCAAAGAGAAAATCAAAAGACTGAAACTAAAACACAACAAAAAGATAAGAGACAGTCCTGAAACACTGTGTTGCTGGAATCAGTATTCTAATAGATTTTATACAGCATAAGAGACATACTATAGTTAATGTACAAAAACAATTTATACACCGTAGTACCACTTTATATTAAAGGAAAAAAAAAAGAAGGATGTTTAGGATGCCGAAAAATAGTGATTTATGCAAATCCATCTGGTTTAGGAAGCCTCCTTGAATTATACACATAGAAATGCACTCCAAATGGGAAGTTAAGATTGCAATTGTTTATCTTAATCACTTTACCTTCAAAAGAAAGTATTGCAACCGCTAAGGCTGAAAGTAAATTAACCAATGGATTGATTGACTCAAACACCAACGTAGCTACAAAAAAATATTGAAGCTTAATTGTGTTTCAATCTAAGAGATTCACGAATGGTAATATAAATATTCAAATATTTTATAAAAAATGAAATCCTCTCCCTAACAGAACTAAATATCAATACAGGTACAGACCTGTGTTATAAATCTCCTGGTTGAGATACCCTTTTGTTTTTTTTTTGTTTTTTTCATTTTCCATCCTTTGAGGTAACTCTCATTTGTTTTTAGTTGTTTTCCAAAGCTTGCTTGGACCATGGACTAAGCTTCATTTTGTTGTTCACCTGTCTGCCCTTCAGACATTATGTATACAAATGAAAAATGGATTTTTTTGTCTACGACTACCATCTTATAAAGAACCTATAATAGACAACCTTGTTGTTGCTTTGCAAATTTTAGCACCAAAGGTGCAAACATCAAACTCAGTACTTGATTTATTTTAGCTGAAACGCCAAAAATGTCTTCGTCAAAAAGTACTGACAAAAACTAAAAAGTAATGACAAAAATGCCAAAGTGAAAAAATGACAAAAACTGCACGACTAAGGAGTACACATGTCAGGTAATTTAATTGTGACAGCACATTTTAAAGTGCAATCTAGGTGTATTTTGTAACATGTGAACTGATATTGTGTGCAACATTGAAAATTAATTTTAAACCTTAGAGATTAATTTTAAACCTTGATGATTGCAGTATGCTTTAGTAAATACTCAAAAAGTAAGGTTCTCGACGAATATTCATGAATTACGATATGCACCTGCGAACACATTCAAAGTTTCAATCATGATTTTTAATTGTTAAGGAAATTCCATACCTCTCGTTCAACAACTGTACATTGTCGTTGTACGTTAAAACTCTTTTAGAAGTTAATCAAAGTCCTTTGTGAGTTTAGAGCATACTGAAGTTGTAAGCATAATCATGAACTCGGTTAGTTAAATCATACTCCCACTATTTAACTAGCCTGAAATATAGCTACATGTTACCCCTCTTCATAAATAAGTGGGAGTATTTGAAAGATATTCAGGCTAGTTAAATAGAGGGGACAATTGATAAGTAGAGGGGTAGTGGATGCAAAACCGGATGGTCCTCCCTTTACGATATGAACTCGGTTTTTATCACTTTCACACGATCTCCACTTCTTCACTACTCCACAACCTCCACTTCCTATGAGATCAGGGTGTTCGAATATAACTTGATATAAATAGATTTTAATCTATTCAATCAAGAATCAACATAATTATCCGGAAAACATAGAGAACAAACAGCTAATCATTAGTAAGCAAGTTTTATATTCTGATACATAGTCATAAACAACCACATCTTACAGATTTCATCATTCTGATCTCAACACCTTCTCAGCTTTCCCTCCCTAAGATCAACCCTTCTCCTTCCTTTATGACCGAACCAAGACTGGAACGGAAATTTCTTGGTTTAGGCCAGAATTGTACAGATTGATCTCTCGAATCTAAAGTAATCCCGTGCCGTACATTTTGTTCAGGGTTTAGACTCGCTTCTCATCAACCTACCCCATTTTCACCAGAATCAGTTTTTACCCTACTTTAAGTGGTTATTTAAATTGAGTAACTATTTCTATTTAGAAGTAAATTTAGTGTTCATCAAGCAGTACAAAGCTTAATTTAAATCATATGTAATTTGACTTCAACAAAAAACATATTTTTCATTGATTAAAGTTAGAATTGCATCAAGTAGCAGAGATAAAAGTTATAAGTCTTCTAATGTTGATCATCATTATGTTCAATGTTTTGATTCCAGGTATAGATGAAAAAATATAGCATCTACTAAACAATTGTTAGTTGTAAGGTTCTAGAGATCGGAGCTAATAAAAAGCTCAGGTCAAGTCAGAGATAATAAGTTCTCAGCTCGAGTATGAAATGCGGGTGATGAGTCACCAAAGAGTGAGAACGAGAAAATTGATATCATGACACATGCAATGCATGAGTTCTAAATAAATAAGAGAAGATAAGGCCAAGGTTGTCAGTTTCAAGACCTGAATATCGAAAGATAATGAAGATCGCAGATGATGTGATTCTTATTTTGTTGTAGAAAGTGGTAATAAAAGTTCGTTCAACTCAGACTTGTGCAAATTATATTTTAGGCCAAAATTCTAATTAAACTAGCAGATAAATAAAGATGATAACAATATTGAGAGAACTGAGACTCAGGATTTTACCATTAATCCTAATCAAGTGATGCATATAATGATTCTTAATAAATATAGCTCTTTTTTTGACTTTATTTGTTTGCCAAAGGTTGATTTCTAAAATATTAATTATAAATTATAAGCATGATGTATCAAAAGCACTAAGTCTAAGCATACATTATCAAACAAAATCACAACTAATTAATGAAAATCATAATCAATTAAAATAACTGCAAAAAGTCATTAAAAAAATCAGTTATAGTTACCAAAAAATTGTGAAATATGGGTTCCTTCATTGTCCCGGTGTTGGGGTTTAGCTCCTCACGTCGAAAATACTCTTAAAATATTTACTCATGGCTCAAAAAGTGTTTACAAAGGTGAAAAGAGAGAAAATAATAAAAATTGCGAGTTTGCAATGATGTATTGCCGATACAGACTCGTTGTTACAAAGAAACAGTTGAAAAATGATGATTTCAGTTGCAGAAAGTATGTTGCAAGCATTGTTGAAAATGACGGCTCTTTGCGACATACTTCTGTATTAGCAACTGACTTTAGCAGGTCAATATTCTTCGTCTTCTTCTTCTTCTTCAGCAGCAGAAACTTTCTTTGCAGCTTGATTTTTCTTCTATGCAACCTATGTTAGTCCCCCAAGACTCTCGATAATCCTTTCTATGACTTCAACAACCTTTTATATACCACTAGAACCCTAAACATCTCGAGTTTATCTCCATTTTTCTTCCATCAAAAGTCTCGGGTTATTTCCTTCTTTTTTTTATTCTCTTACGCGTCCATTTTGTTCAACTCTTTCCTAAACTCTCTCCTGACTTGATAGACATAAATCTTAGAGAATATATTTTCCCATACCCCACATCAATTCCAAAAATACAACTACATAATATCAAATAGGAAACCCAAAAATAATCCTCCTTTGTTTAATCTAAAACCCGATTATCTATCCAATTTTAGTCGAATCTAACACTTATACCAACCCTGTTTACCCTTAACAGGTCATCCCAACAAAAAATCAGCGATTAAATCTCATTAAAACTA
The DNA here is from genome assembly GCA_023529315.1 of Papaver bracteatum. Taxonomy (NCBI): domain Eukaryota; kingdom Viridiplantae; phylum Streptophyta; class Magnoliopsida; order Ranunculales; family Papaveraceae; genus Papaver; species Papaver bracteatum. Next base: position 249,623 of record JAJJWX010000850.1, on the reverse strand, counting down.
CTCCAAATCTCGAACCCTAAATCTGCTGCTATTTTTCGGCAAGTTTTTTGAATATGAATTTGTGAAGAAGATGGTGTCCCCCTATCCTAATAGGGGGTACTCTTAGAACATTCCTAGGGTTCCTTTAGTATCCGGGTGCATTTATAAATTTTCGAGCCAATTTTTCCACACATGTTTATTTCCAAAAATACTTATAAGAATTGAGGCAAATCAGACACAAAAATGTGTCTATCAGCAGGTCGAGCTATTAACTTACTAACGAAGTAAAGTCTGAGAGGATCATGATATCACCTCCAGGTATACCTTTTTTGCTTAATCATAACATTTTATTAATTATTGAAACTCAAATACTACAAAAATTCCTCCAAACTAATAGCCTAGATCCAAAAATCAACAAGACCAACCAACTAAAAACAAAACGCTAACGACTATAAATTGTACCTAATCAAAAACTGAATCTAAAATATATAGACTGTTCACACTCTATATCACTTCAAAAATTTGGCTTTTTAGCATAAAACAACACCTCTTCTCTAACCATAAAACCCCCTTTTTTGGCTAGCTTATCCACTGAAAAATTAATCTTCTCGAATGAATGCTTAAAAGTAATCTTCTATATATACTGCTTGATTATCTTCCACATATTCACAACCATCCAAGGTATTCTTCCCCGTATAAAAGCACCAAAACATCCACTGATTTCAAGCTAAAACAAACATCCAGAAACTGTTGTCTGACAACCCATTCACATGCATCAATCAATGCCATTACCTCTTCCAGATGGTTTGTAGAAATTTCCAAGCCTCCAAATTCTGCACCAACACAACCACCATCATGATTCCTAGCAATAAAATCAAAACTTGCTTGTCCATAATTTCCTCTTGAAGCACCATCACTAAAGATACGAATCTGATTATGACTTGGAAGTTTAAAATAACAATGTTTGACTTTAGTAGACTGAAGTCTGACACCCTTAATACAAAAACTCACCTCCAGGTATACATGAGTGGTCCCCATTATACATACTTTTAGCATGACTCATACTCCATGTAACTGTATATTACAAGAAGGATGAATTTGTAATCCTACAGATATTATTCAGTCTTACTTGATCAATAAGAATTATGTTTTCTCTGTTCTCTCTCCTACTTTTCATTTAGAACTCAACTGTGATAACCGACCTAGAGATAACTCAGTAATCACCAATTGGATGAAGAACTAGGTAATTTACATACAAAGATCGAAAATCAGATCAAGTCAGGAGATAGATTCAGACTAATAACCACATCTCAATCTCGTGCAGGAATGTATTTCATGAAAGGAAAATATGCATCTTTATTTTGATAAATTGGTCTTCATCATAATTTTGATTTTAGAATCATCATCTCATGCTAGATTATTTCCTATGAAAAATTGCATACAAATATGATTATTTTGATCTTAAATCATTAATCTGAATTTTATTATCAATTAGGATTGATTAATCTCTTCATCTACATCTTAATCTCTTCTAGAATCGACATGCATATAGATCATACATGTCGACTTTTAAAAAAATCATTGTATATATCTTGTATGTTAAAATCATCTTAACATAATCTCCTTCAAGCATATTCTCATCTCATCTCGATCTGCATTATATTCATTATAGATCCATATGCTTTCTATCTTTTATCTTAATTCAGAACATCAATTAGCCAAATTTAATCATAATTATTATCTTTATATTCTCGTTGTTTTGACATCTTGAATGCTTAGTATCTCATATAACTATCTCTTATAGCTTAAATTTCATGAAATTATGCTGATTTTATCATCATATCTATAGAAGATCTTAATCGATCTAATCTTTATTATAATTATTATCTTACATGTTAATCATATTTATCTAAGTTGATTAATTAATCATGCATCTTTTAAGTATAAAATGTTTATTTGTCATAACTTTAACCGATACAGCTTTAACTAATATTCCGGATCTAAAAGTTTCCAGATCTGGCTAGAAAGTATCTTTATAAAAGAAGAAATTTAAAGTTTCTGTGCAATAATGTATGTTCCATGTAGATCCGGTGGAATATTTGAACTTAAAAGGCGTAAAATATGCATTTGGTGATACGAATAAGCTTCATTTGTGGATCTTTCTTCTTTGGGAAATAAGAAATAATCTCAGATCTAAAAGATCGTTTTTCAAACATAAGATGAAGCCTCACATGTTGTTTGTCATCTTATATACAACAACAAATAATGACAACTCCAATACCAAGAAGAGTTTTACCACCTCGATCTGCCATTAATTCACCAGGTCGAGCATTAACATCTCCAGTCATCCAAGAGGTCATAACTCCATCTATGCAAAGATATTCAACAGGTCTAGTAAACTTTCCAGTTCAACCTCGACTTGAGAGACAAACACCTCAAGGTGAAACACTTATTACACCATCAAGTATCTTAGGAAAAGATGGTAATCTAGTTGTTGTTTTGGTTAGGCCAGTGGTTACACCACAACAAGAGAGAATAAACCTCCCATGAGCTTCGCCGATCACAACAGAAACAATTTTGTAGATACCGCACGACATGATTCAAAAGATGTTAAAGTTGATCTCAACTCTGACTGAAACATTCGATAAAATGACTCCGCCAGCACCTACTACAGCAGCCAACTAATACTGTAACTCAACTATCTTTAGAAAATAACATATCTTAGCATCCAACTACATTGTGACGGAATGGAAATTTTTTGCTTCCAATGGATCATGGTTCGACCCGCTTGGAAAGTTTTGAATTCCAAATACATCACTCTAAGAACTGGGATTTTAAGCTTCACCGACCAACTCGATTTTCACCAAGCAAATATTTATCTATTTATCAATTTGATTAATTATCGTATGCTCATCCACTTTGGACCTTCCAGTTATTAGCCATTGCTCATCCCCTTAGGGACGTGTTAGTTAGTAGTTCATCCCCATAAGGACCCAAAAGTTATTATCCTAAGTTCATCATTGTGGGGACATGTCAGTTAAAGAGGTATGACTTGCTCCAGATAAATTTATAATCATTTATAGACCGATGGTATAAATTGTTACCATGTACAACAACCATCCTTCTCAGATGATATGAACTAGAAAGCAGCAATAATCTCATTCTTAGGTAGTATGAATAACCAGTACTGCAACTAACTCTTACCAATAATATATATTTCTAAGGTTGCAAACATGTCCGACTAAATCGTATGAACTTCCAAGCAGTAACCAACTCCTTTCTGATCACAACCTCGCACAGTTATGTTGAACCGCAAAGTGGGTGCCTACGTACCCTCCTCTGTAACTCAAAAGGGATCAAGCACGACCGCAGTTCGTCATTTATTTATTTAGATAGTATGAAATACCCATAATGGTAGCAATTATCTCTTAGAATGGATATTATGAATTGCATACTGAAAACGCATGGGTACCAAGTACATCACCAACTTTTTCGTTCGACAACCTTTATGGACAAAACCTAATACAATTACAAGTATACCAACTGAATGATCCTTGAAAATATGTATATAGAGTTTATATCTCTAAAATATTCTCAATCAGTATACATATATATAAAAGAGTCCGTGGACCTGCTTGTTAAAAAGAGTACTTGGACGATCCTGAAAATCAATATCCAAGATCAATCTAGTCGTATCCAAATAACCCAATCAGAATTATGCCAAGAAATTAAACTTGTTATCTATCTTTCAAGATACGAATTCTATAAGAAACGAGTCTCGTAATTGATCAAAATTAGATGGATATATCTACTAAGATTGAATACGTACAACTTGCGTAAATCCAAATATAAAGATAAAAAATATAATGCGGAAATGGAAAAATACAAGACACCAAAAGTTTTGTTAACGAGGAAACGGCAACGGCAGAAAAACCCCAGGACCTCGTCCAGATTTGAACACCAAACTTTATTAAGCCGCTACAGACACTAGCCTACTATCAGACTTCAGACTGGAATGTAGTTGCGAACGAATTCACCCTCCAAGTAATTCAGTTACAGTTGCGGTTCATAGTCTATTGAACCTCGCAAGGCTTTACACAATTGGTTCCCTTAGATGGTGTTCTTTATAGCGTAAGAGTTGCTTCAGCCAAAGTGAAGACTTTTGATACCAATCTGCCTATAACTGGTAACCCTATTTGATTTATGGTAAGATTAAAGATCAAGGTGGGGAAATTTGTTTGAAATAGACAAAGCTAGCAAACCTCACAAATTCGGAACTTACGGCCCCCGAGGAGCAACCTAGATTCTTAACCACCTCTCAAGAACAATCTTCAAAATAATAATTAAGATTAGTTTTCAGATATATATCTTGAAGAATCACAAATTCTGAGTCGAAGAGAACTTTGTGACTATTATTTATATTTCCTAAAAGAGATTACGAAAACCTCGATAACAAAAAAGCAAGATCAGAATACACGAACTATCAAGGTAAAAATAGTCAGACCTGGCTTCACGAATCCCCAAAGTGAAGACTTTTAGTCGTAGACCTAATTATTTTTCTCAAAGGAAACCTAATTCTATAGAGGACGATTCTAGAATCAACTAGGACACAAACTTTCAGAGATTGATTTTCCCAGTTGAAAAAGCATCTCTATTTATAGTTTTCAAAGACCATGGGTTGCTTAAAATTCAATCTAAGAGAACTTGAGAATCAAGCAAACACTTTTAGGTCTTGAAAATATAATAGAAGAATATACACTATGGACCGGTTCTGGAACCGTGTATAATGACTGTTCGGTTAATTTGAAAAGTATACCGAAGAACTAAAAGCAATTTGATGTTCATTTAAAGACCTAAGAATTAATCATGATGCACATACATAAGTGTTTGAGTGATCAATGAAGTCTTAGAAGTGTTTGAGAAAGTTTTAGCAACTCTAAACATATTTACAAAAATAAGTCTTTGAGCAGACATAAGTGTTTGAGTGATAGTGATAAATAAGTTTTAGAAGTGCTTGAGAAAGTTCTAGCAATGCTAAACATATTTAAAAAATAAGTCTTTGAGCATTTGTTAAAAAATGCTGGGACGGTTGGTACAACAGTTCATGCACCATAAGGGTTGTTCACGATTCAGGGTGCAACGGTCTGTGAACCGGGTTTGCCAAACCTACAAGACTACCAAACTCAATTGATTACGGTTCGTGAAATGGGTTCGCTAACCGTTATCCTAAAATACAACTTCAAGAAATCATTTTACAACGGTTCATGAATGGGGTTCATGAACTGTTCCCAACTGAACTCACTATTTGCAAAATGGTTCCCCAACTTTCCTATATTTTTGAAACTCAGGTATCCATAGTTTGCGATCTGGTTTTCCAACCTACCCTGAGCCGAATTATTAGTGGTTCTGAATTTCTCTCTTTTGATGTTTGAAACATTCCCAAGTGATGAAATCATTTGCATGGGTAATTTTCAATTGATCCACAAATTACGTAGAGCTTCGTTGAACATCTTTGCTAAAATTATATTTCGATATTTCTAATAATGCAAGCTTGACTCGAAGCTTCTTCTTTGTAAATCTACTGGAAGTCGTGCGACATCATCTCAACATGTAGAATGGTAAGATAGTGAGTAAAATAGAATGGTTTAGTCTTCACATACCTGATATAAAAGCTCTTCAAATGTCTTCGTCGATCTTCAGTCTTCGAGGGTGATATCTGATACTCAACTACCGAGACTTGACTTAATATAATATAAATCAAGATATAGTTTTGATCATCTAACATTGATAACAAGCTTGAGATAACAAAAATTGTGGGTTCAACCGAGCATTGCTCTAAAAAAATTATCTAACTTCAAACATAGAGAAAAGTTCGGCTTATATAAAAAAAATGTTCAGCTGAAAAATCAAGCTAATGTCAATCACAGAGAAAAGTACGGGTGATATACGATACATGTTCGGCCGGACATCTAGCTAGAGAAAATTTCGGCTAACTTGAAAGAAAGAAACAACATCAGTCGAACTTTATGACTTGTATTTTCATAGTGTAAAGTTTGCTAATAATTTGTTCGTGTTGTTTCAAATTATCAGCCGAACTGTTCAGAAACTAAAGAACAATGAGAAGTTCGGTTGGTCATTTAAAACTCCCACAAACGAATTATCAGCCGAACTTTAGTATGTAATTATCATTCAACCCTAGTTTTTTCGAATTAAACCTAATATATTATTCAGAAAAGGGAAACCAAGTCGTGGGGTCGTGGAAAATACATTCTAATATACGGTTTCAAACAATCAGGGTTTGATCCTGGCTCTCCAACTTCACTAAATTCAATTTCTTTTTCAACTCTTTTTTCTTCGACTTCTCCATCTTTATTTTCTAGAGATGCAAATCCTGGATTGGGTCTCCTGCCTTTAGCACACTACTAAGAGAAAGTCTTATGGTGGAATCCAAGCAATTCCAAATGCGGAAAAAGTCTAATGGCTTCCAAGTTGGGGCATTCCACAAAAAATCCAAGGAGGGTTCCATGGTTTGGTGGAAGGGTTCGTGGAATCCATCTAAACGCCAATAAGAATAGCGCTAAACTCCATTAAGAATTGCTTTTTTTTTAACCTGTAAATTTAAGATGAGTTGTTGAAATCTAACTGCTGGAAAAAAAGCTCCATTCTTATTGGCGTTTTTTAGCTTCAATCTTATTGGCGTTTTTTTAATCCGTAAATTTAAGATGAGTTGTTGAAATCTAACGGCTGGAAAAAACTCCATTCTTATTGGCGTTTTTTTAGCTCCAATCTTATTGGCGTTTTTTTAGCTCCATTAAGAATAGCATTTCTACTATTCCACCATTACACTTGCGCTTCCATCCATAGTTCCAAATGTTGAGGTGGCGTGGAAGATGGAAGATGGATGGATTCCACCATTAGACTTGCTCTAATAACGAAGGGAAAATGGCCCACGCATATGAAAATGGAATTAAAAGTATATTGGTTTGGAAACTTTGGATTAGTTCCAGCTAGTCCGGCATAAACATAAACTAACAAATGATTTGTTGCGTGAACATTATTCTACAAAATAAATTATTCCACAAAAATGACAATTATATCATTAACCACTGATCCTATTTTTCCTCTTTAATGCAAAAGAAATACAGTATATTAATTATGCATAGTCATGCTCAATAATGTTTGACAGAAAATGAGGAGGAACATCTAACGAACCACTAGTAATGCCTGCTTTACGGGCATATTTTGCTAACTCATCGGCACACTTATTTTCTAATCTATTTGTGTGCTTACATAACCAGTTCTCAAATGAATTTAACAGGAAAATTGACTGAAAATGACTGACTCTCTCTCAAGAATTTCCAGTTATCCACCAATCCACATAAGCATTCATATGATATTATACCTTTGCTCGGATATCTGGCTTGAAAGCACAAAGCAACAACACTTTCCGGTGGGGAAGATGAGTGTATATATTCTCCCAAGCATCTGTCTTGATGTTATATATAAGACTAGGTCTTAACCCGTGCCGTAACGGCACGGGCGTTATACAAAATTCTAGATAATTATGTTAGATTATTTACCGATAACAGTGAATTTCTAGTTAAATCCTCCTGAATTTTTAAACGAATCCCGAAAAAGGAGCATCCTGACGCTTGAATTAATAATACTTAACCGAAACCAAGTTTAAGCCATTTATGTTATGTCGAAAAAGTAACGCAGTTCACCTATGAACTTCTATATTAGTCCGCAAAAATTTCACACCATATAACTGAAAGGTGGTTGAAGTTGGCTGTGATATTCGCTTGTATACCCCTAACGTCTAAATAGGACAGTCCATTGAAACAGGAATTCAAAATGTAAGTGAATGCAATTCAAAATCCTAACATTTTTCCTCTATGCATATTACAACGGAAGATATGGTGATTAATTAATGATTGATTAGTATCACATATTTATACTAATTGTCAAATGCAATTCAAAAGTATAAAAATCTAATACACTAAAAGGATCAATAACTGATCAATACGCATGCCTAACCTAAGTAACATCTCTTTGACACAAATTGTTTAATGTTTATAATTCCTTGTATGGGAGGAAATATTGGTTTTGGAAAATGAAATTCACAATTTATATGCTCAAAAAAATGGAAAGTTTCACGTGGAAGTAATTTTCTTACTCTGGTTATCGGTTTTTACAACAGAACCTCGTAAGCTTCCCTTTTTTAGAATTAATGCCCGGCCAACCAAGCTAAAGAAGATTCCCCGTATTAGCAGGGAAAAGCTCAAGTTATAGGAGTTTACTGAATTCACTTTGTTAGATAAAAATTTCTTCTCTTATGAGTTTACTTGACTTATTTAGTGATCAAAGGAAAGGGAAAAACATTCTATCTGGAGCTGCCGTAACTTGGGATCATCATGCTATACTCGCGGGGAAGCAAAGACGCGCATTGTAATCAAATCTTTGTGATGCTACTACTGAATACAAAAATAGTGGAGAACATAGACACTTCATCATGATACTTCGCAAAGTATAAAATTGGGAAAGAAAATCAATGTACTTTACAATGGTTTTACGCTAAATCAAAATATCAGTACCTGCGTATAAGTTTCCCTTTTTAGTTACATTGTTACTGAACCCAGTCAATGTGGTGGTCATGGTTCTTGTCTCTCACAAAAAAAATATCTCTATTCTTAAATGTCGATTGCTAAACTGACCTATCCCTTTCACATTTCAGATATTGCTTCTCTCATCCAACACAAAATATATAACATTATTGAGTATGAAGTTGTTATCTATGCTTACTCATGGTTCCTGGATTAGAGTTATTCCTTCTTTTTTTTAAACCATCTCTCCAACAAATAGTATGATCATACTTCGATATAATGTAGGAGAAATATGTGTAAGAGATATTATGTTTCTTAAGAATCATAGAAAAACCTAAAGTGACTGAAATATTCACAGTATATGAAAGGATTGTGTTGGATGCGTGGTAAAGATCAAGAAATCCTTTAATGGTTTTGATGGTAATTAGTTGTGTCATACATCATTTTTTTCTTTAATTTTCATTCTTGTTTTTTGTGTTTTCCTAGGTGGACATAATTCAAAAGTCATTTCAAAATTGTGGAAAGGCCTATAGGACACATATTGATTTCCTAAACAAAAGGTAACAATAATTGAATGGGTTGATCCTGAGAAAATCATTAGGTTATTAAGAAGACCAATAAAATTGTTACCATTTAGAGCCACACTAATCTATTCGAGTCTTCCCAATCCCTTGTAGAACCAATAAAATTGATATAATTGGAAGAGCCAATTTAGCTTTCAATCTAGAAAATAATCCCGGAGCACCGAATACTAAAATATAGCATATAGATATGCAAATAGAGAATTCGATATCAAAAACAAAAATTTGCAGTGCTTAAAATGCTTAAGCAACCAAATTGAAAAGTGAAAAATTAAATAAAACGCAGTTATGCAACACTGTGGAACGCCGACCTACTTTAGTATTAATTCCTATTCAGCAATGTCAGATACCCTGGCTAGATATCCGTGTGTGTCTGTACACGCGCGATCATTTTGTAAACATCAACCAATTTCCAAGTTATAGTGTGTAACCAGAATAATCTTTTAAGTCTTCTCTACGTCTCTATCAAGATCAAACAAAAATGATATTCCCACTAAAGTTTAAGCATGATAGAAAGGAAACATTGTTACTTAAGAAATTCTCACCTTTCTAGACCAAAAAGTTCTGAATATATTGCAACCCAAAATCCAACGCCCTTCAACAACCAAATTTTCATAATCTACAAATGAAAAACTACAAACACCCCTCAATTTTTAACAATGAGATTATTCTAATCAATCAGCCTATGTTTGGAAATGTATACTTTCAGGTAAATATACAAAAAAAAAAAATATCAATAAAATGATTGAATCCCTAAAATTCATACATGATGCAATGTAAAAAGAAAGTGTTTTCTTAAAAATTGTTATCTCAGAATAGTTTGATTGGTCATAGATATATGTTTAGGTGGAAGAAGATCGAAAAAACATGGATAGAAGATTGAACATAAATATGTTTTTGGAGTTTTCCTCTCTCTCCTTCCCAATTTTATTTATGATTTTTGTTTATTCAAAACCAGGGGATTAGATTTTGTGTGCGGGAGAGAGAATCAATTGTTCAGTTTTATGGGAAGATAGGTTTGTTATTTTCAGCCCATCAAATTTTCTCCGTTTTGATTTTTACTTTTGAGGTGGGAAGAGGAAAATATATAATGTATTATTTTTCAATTAAAATGTTTATTCATCGAATCGACCACAAGACCGCTCTTTATCTTGCCTAACTTAGTCAATCTTCATTTTGTAATACATAACAAAGAAATATGGAGAAAAGATGACCTAACTAAGGTATTATTTGTGCTGTAACGGTACAACTTAATGATAAGTAATTTTTTGTGACTTAATTATGCCGCTCATCTATAGATATTCTATAACGTGATATTCCGGTATATTTTTTAATGTTCATGTATTTTAACTAAGTTTATTTTATCATTAGGACGATCAAGCACATTTTTAACTTTATAAAGTTACCTATTTTGTGGCAAAACGTGACTAACATAATCTACTACCACATGATACCACTCATTTCTACACCACCAGCTTCGCCCACCTCTCATTTAATTTTAATCACCAACATCATGTATAAAATTTAGATTGAACAAACTTAAGTTCTCAATTAATTTATTCGATTATATATTTTCTTGTTATATTCCCTTTTATATTGTAATCAATTTTATATTTTAATAGTAAAAACACAGATTTATACGATCAGGTTCTAAAGGTAGCAAGGGTACTATTTGGGTGATCCAACAGTCATGATTATTGTTTATTATATGATATGTTAATATCCTTGAAATTTTTGGTATCTATCTTAGTCAATCGTGCTAAAAACAAACGATTACATCTTTCACAATACAATGTTATCCATGTTGTAAAAACACATAAATAATATCGTCAAATACTACTCACCCATATCCATCACCATAAAAACCACCTGTTGCCAACATTTCTTCCACCAACACAAATGTTACCTCCAACACCACTCGACCGCATCCACCACTCATTAACACCCGTCGCCGTTTCTACCACCCCTACTTATTCCACCACCACAAATAATTTTTATTATATATATTATTTATTAATGAAATATGTATTTGTTAGAGTAATTAAGGGAAATAAAAAATTAGTAAACCAATCATTATGAACAATTAATTAGACAACACTAAATAATAAAACAATATGTATTTATTAAATTAATTAAGGGAAATAAAAAAAATTAATAAACCACTCATTATGAGCAACTAATGAGACAACACCAATTAATGAAACATTTATAGTAATACTAAAGTTGAACAAACCACGGCCGTTGATTTATCTTTTTCCTAGACAAATCTGAACCACCACTTACACAGGCCAAGCTATCCAAACTATGCTCTATACTCTTGACCAGATCTTAACCCGTGTCGTAACGGCACGGGATGTTTTGTCTCTAATACAATATTGTTCACATTCTTCTTGCTTCATTTTATTCCTGAGTAGTTATTTTGATATTCAAATAGGTTTTGGGAAACAAAATGGGTTACCTGATCTTTTTATTTTTTTTACTTAAGCATATTATTCCAATTTATTATCTGGACGGAGTAATAATGTTGTGCCAACATGAAAATAAAATAAAAAATGCAGTAAATAAAAAAATTCCCCATTTATTGTTCCATCATATTATAATTTCAAACTTCAAAAAGAATATTTCATCTAACAAAGACATATACCTAAACTGCCAATCCAACTCCATGATGTTTATGAATACATTTGTTCCGAAATTATTGATAACTAAGGCTCTAAGGAGTGAAGCAAAAACCCATAATATTTTCCCTACTATAGATAAACACTATTTATTTATTTTTTGCAAATGTGAGAGTTATAAAATTGAAGTGGATATTGGAAGGCTGAGATATACACATGTGAGTTGAAAAAATAAACTTATAATAGTAAATCAAAACATGTGTAAGATTCTTTCTCAATCATATTGATAACATAAAATTGAAGAAATTCGTGGATAAAAAGATTTCACACCAACTATGCTAAGTAGTGCATGAATGACGTTCTCACATCTAATGTTACTCAAGTAATTTGGAGTTTTAAAGAGCATAATCATATTGATATTTGTATCTACATAAATTCATCTAACCTTCCGAAGAAAAATTATTAGTTTCAATGTAGAGCCGACACAAACTTCCGTCGCCTTCAATGTATACCAAAACACATTGGGTTTAATCGGCCTTGAGATTAAACAAATACCCCAACATTAGCAAAATAATGTCTACAAATACGGGATCGAAACAAAGTGCTAACGGGAAAAATGAGAGACTAACATCAGTTCTACAAATAAAATACCTATATGTATCAAAGTTTGTTAACCAACATGTATTCAAATTAAAAAGTCATCAACTTAACACAAAAATATAAAAGAACCCAAGTTAAATCAATACTTGCATAAACAAAACTTATAAGAGAATTTTGTAATTATTAAATACCTTTAAAATCACTATTAGAGATTTAATTACATGCCTCGTTAAAAACTACGGTAGGACAAAATCACCAGATTAATATGTAGAAATTTCACTGGATATGTAGCAATTCAGAGAAGTTTACACTGGTGGTGATGCGTTCCATCTAAGTGTTGTTCGATTGATTATTTTTTTTTAGAAGGTTTCGGTTTTCATTGGAGAAACCGAGAGGGAGCGTTTCATTATATTCCTTATCATTCAGAAATCCAAGACCAACTCGCCCTCTGCTTACGGGATCTCAATACAACCTTAGATTTATCTATTGACTAGAGAAACTTTGATACTAAATATGTAGTTTTTAGTGTTATTTATTATATAACGTGACATCCAAATGTTTTTTTCCTCTTCTTAATTTTCATGTATTTTAACCGAGTTTATATTAGCATTAAGACGATCAACCACATTTCTAATTTATAGTGTTATCCTTTTGTAGCAGCACATAATTAACATAGTCAATTACTACTCATCAATACCGGCCAGTACCACAAACCACCAGATATCACTTCTTTCTCCACCACCACCATTTTCCATCCCTCGTAGAATATTGGGCACACATATAACTTTTAATCACACACGTCATGTATAAAGTTTAGATTTAACAAACTTAGGTCGTCAATTAATTTATTCAACTATATGTTTTTTGTTAATACTGAAAATCATGCGTACGAACGGTTACCAAAGATAGCAGTGGTACCAAAAACAACCATTTTGTCTTATATGATTTGGTATCATCCCAAAAGTATCTGTTATCCACCTTTTTTGATCGTGTCAAAAACAACCAACTATACTTTTCACAATACAATGTTACCCTTCATGTAAAAAAAAATTATTATTTTTGATTCAAAAAGAAAAAACCAATACCACCGCCATTAAAACCATCCAGTGCCACTATTTCTTCCACCAAAACTAATGTTACCGCCTCCACCACTTAGTAACACCTTCCACCGCTTCCACCACTTACTTCTTCCTCTACTACCACCACCACCACTAATATCTATTGAAATATTTTTTGTCAAAATTATTATTTATTGATGGAGATATGTATTAATATTAATTAAGGGATATTTATGATGTAAAATTAATAAATCATTTATCATGAGAAATTAATTAGACATCAATTAATAAAACACTTATACTAATTAATATTTAAGTTGAACAAACCATGACCATAGATTTATCTTCTCTCTAAACAAATCACTTATACTAATCGGCGCGCGGGTTATAACCCCAAAGGTGTCACTATCCATGTACAAAAACCCCAACAAAACAAATTGTTCACGAAAACCCCATTTAACATAAACTGTCTATATTACCCTTCTAGTTTAAATCACCCCAACAAAAATAAAAATCAACCCCACCTTTAATTTTTATTATTTTCACACCACCAACAGCAACACAGCACGGCAGCACCATCGTCATTGCACCGCCGGCGCCACTGCAACGCCGCCGCCAATGCACCACCGCCGCCGCCGCCAATGCACCACCGCCGCCGCCATCGCCATGGCACCACCACACCACCACCGCCACTGCACCACCACCCCCGGCGCCACTGCACCACCGCCACCCCTGCACCACCGCCGCCCCTGCACCACCGTCTACACTGCACCACCGCCGCCACTGCACCACCGCCACCCTGCTCCACCGCCGCCGCCACCGCCACGACACCACCACACCGCCACTACCGCCGCAACTGCACCACCGCCGCCACTGCACCTCCGCCGCCACTGCACCACCATTTCCTCCGCCATTGCACCACCACCGCCGCCACTGCACCACCGCCGACCACCACCACTACCACCTCCGCCACTGCAGACGACCACCTCCAGCCGCCGCCGTCACCAACCGCCACCACCGCCACCACTGCCAACCGCCGCCACCGCAGCCAACGACCACAACCACAGACGACCACCACCATCACCGAGAAACACCATCATTATCACCGACCACCACCACCAACCAGTCGCCGCCACCACAAAAAATTAATTTGATTGATCAATGTTCAACAAAATGAGAAAAAATGATGCAACCAAACTGAAAATGAGAAAAAATGATGAAACCAAACTGAAAAAATGATGGAACCAAAATTTCTCGTGCAAATAATTTCTCGTGAAAAATGATGTAACCAAACTGAAAAATGATGGAACCAAAATTGGTTTCACCAAAAAAATTGATGCAACCAAAATTGGTTTCACCAAAACTAGATGAAACCTAATTAGGTTTCATCATTTTTCCACATATTGTCATTTCACCGACACAGCTTCAATGATGAAACCAAACCAAAAAAAAACTAGGAAAAATAAGAACAAAATGATGAAACCAAATAGAAAAAAATGATGAAACCAAAATTGGTTTCACCAAAACCAGATGAAACCTAATTAGGTTTCATCATTTTTCTACGTATTGTAGCTCAGCTCAAAAAAAAACCGCAACACATTGCAGCTTCTCTTGTAATTCCAACAACATCTCTCAAAGACCTCAAGCACGAACCAACATAAATTTGATAGATAAGTAGTTGATGACTATCCAAACTATACCAAATATGAGAACAAACAAACTTAAACAACTTTAGCTCTTCCCCAACAACATACTACACAAAGAGAGTACCCGATTTAGCTCTTCCCCAACAACATCTCATAGAGTACCGATGGCATCATACACAATCCACAAAGAGATTTCACTTCCCCAACAACATAAGAATACCACACAAATAGAATAGCATCAAAATCATGTGCATGACATAACACTCTTGCTAGAACATTTCTATTGCACAAAAATATTTGGAAGTTCATTACTGTAAAAAAAGTATTTGGAAGGGGTATGAATATCTAGTAATTTAGTTTACCAGATTTTCGCAAACCGAACACCCATAATCTGGCCGGTGGGGAGGTGTAAGAACCCGTGGATGGAGAAGGTATAAAAGAACTTTTATCCCATTGTTGGCACGGACAGCGTCTCTAGCTTGCCAGTATCCTTGTTCCAACTGTGTGGCAAGACCAAGAGAACCTTCCCCAGGACCTAAAGATATTCTACGATCTCCAACTACCCCTAAATTCATAGTAGGAACAACCGTTTATAAATTACTATTTGAGACCGAAGAACCTCGTTCAGCAGTTAAGGGACCACCTCTTTCTGCAACAGTAGATGCATTCCTCCCGGAAATAGAACGATCAGAGAAAATAAAAGGTTCCAGATCTCACTGATCCCTCAACTTGGAAAAGGTTCAGTAACTTCTTCAAACCCTCTTGTGAATCAAATGATTCCACGATTGCTCTGAAAATAAAAGCTGCTGCATAAAAACAAAGCAGCATTTTTTCTTGCCAAATCCTGGTTGCACTCAAGAAGCTGAAGAGCTAACTCGACTACATAGTACACAACATCGGATGGCAGAGCACAAACACTTTCCATAATGCCCTGCAAGAATATTCTAACAACTTAAGAGCACTGAGATAAGTTCAAATAGTATGCCTGAAGACGAGAGAAAATAGAATCATCTAGAATCCCTTGCTCCTTTTACCTGAGATCCAATAGTAAATAAGCACGAAGAAAGACCAAAGAACGTATGACCAACTCTTGGAACTGCAAGGAGTTTCTAAATACCACCACGATCAACAAAAGTTTGAGCAAATTTACGATGCGTAACTACTGCACATAAATCATATTGCGCGGCAACATCAGTACCTCTAGCAAGATCGACACCCATGGAAGCAACAAAGCCTATCATGGAAAGCCTGCTGTTAATTCTCTCTGTGAATTTCATGCTCATCTTCTGTATACCACCAAATGAAACTTTTTCATTAGTTACTGCACACCAGTAGTAATTAATCATCAAATTAAGGGGTAATTAACATGACCGGCGCAACAAACCTTAGGTGCAGCCTGTGGTGGTGGAAAAGTAGGAGTTGCGATCGGAGCTTGTGCTGCAGGTGGTGGAGTAGTACTACTACTGGTTGTCATGGGAGTTGATGATGGTTGCTGTGGCTGTTTCTCCTATATTAACAGTAAAGAAAATTGGATAGATTAGAATATATATGATTGATTAACAATACTCCCTAAAGAAAATTGGATAGATTTTCAATTTATTTTTGAGCAATAAATGAAAAAGTATAAAATGTTTAGTTAGTGAATTAAAATGTTTAGTTAGTGAATTAAAATGAGTAGTGCGTACGTAAACATGAATTACATACCTCGGCCATGCAACGAACGATAAATCTATCATTTCTTCGTGTTTGGATTTGAACATGGGTGACATGGTTATTGAGAAGCCATTGAAACCTCTTTACTCTTAGAACTCCTCTGTAGCAGCGCTAGGCAGACATCTACAACATTCTCATGGAAAACAGGCCCAAGAACCTCTACATATTCTCCTAGGCTATCCAGACACTGAATACAGTGTTTTTCTTTTAACTGTGCAAGAGAATCACAATCTAAAGTAAAATATCCTTCATATTCCTCCTTTTTTTCTATCTCTATGGACCCTGAAATCGTCGGGTCTTCCTTCACACTACTTGAGCTCCTGGTGATGATTTTGAGAAGCCACCAGCACCTCGCAAGTAAACAATCAGCCTGCAAGTTAGTTACACATTAATACTAATCACGCAAATTAAATCCTTCCAAAATGAAAACCCCATTTCATACTACGTAGAGATAAATAACAATTAATAAATGAGAAAAAAATGATGCAACCAAACTGAAAAAATGATGGAACCAAAATTTCTCGTGCAAACAATTTCTCGTGAAAAATGATGAAACCAAACTGAAAAAATGATGGAACCAAAATTGGTTTCACCAAAAATAGATGAAACCGAAATTGGTTTCATCATTTTTCCACATATTGTCATTTCACCAATAACCACCGCGACCAACACCACCGCCAACCACCGTGACCAACTACCACCACCACCGCGCCGCCACCATCACCACAGTCCGCCTCAATGCGTCATTGCACCACCACTACCAGCCAACTCCACCATCCAGCACCACCACAACCTTCTACCGCCATCAAATTACATCCACCACCGTCACCACAGTCCGCCAGCAATATAATGTATTCACCAAAAATAGATGAAACAAAGTTGCTTACAAATTACATTACAAGTGGTAAATCCTAAAAATGCAATGCAAGAAGTTCTTACTTTAGGAACATCCAAACCAAGTGGGAGACCAACTACATGGGCACCCTCCGAGTACGGGATTTTGATATACTTCTTCTCCCCATCAGAAAGGGTAACATTGAGCTGCCAAGGAGGTAACTCCCCGAGATCTAAAGAACGAATTTTTTATGCACATCCCCATTATCCATCATTTCAGTAGGAGAAAAGGAAGGCCAGGCACCCTGGAAAAATGGATAGAAATAACAGCGTCCAAGGTTATGGAAGACATCAACAATACATTATATAAAGGGATAGCTTGACACGCTAAAGTCAATGCAAACAATATGAATGAATGTTTTGCAGGTATCACAACATGAACATAAGCGAATTTTTCATGAGAGGTCAGTGAATAAGAATCGGAAAGTGCGGCTAACAGTAACTCGGAGTAATTACTAGATATTTCTATGAATTTCCCCATAGGACCAGGATTTATAAGATCATAAAAAAAAATTACTCATTTAATTCCTGTAATTCCATACCCAGAAAGAAATATAATGTATTCAACACTTTCAAATCATTTCCATGCACAATACTATCACACAAAACACATTTATGAGCATCAACTTTTGTGGCAAAACAACCATTTTCAGTACTAATTGCAAGCTTACTAACATACTTTGTCTAGATGATGGAGCAGCAGTGCTTTCTGCATGCTCTTGGCTTCCAGATTGCTTCTCAACAGTAGATTTCATCTTACCTGTAAAGTGTAAATTTTCGAAGAGTTAACCAAATTGCACAAAACTAAAGTTCACAGTTGACTGACTATAGATAAGTTTGAATATATATGTCAATACATGATTTACATCTGCAAAAACTATTAAAACTGAAAAATTGGCCAAAAATGAACGCACATGTTTTAGTTAATGGTAGGACATGGTGATTAACTGATTATCAAGAACTCCCACTAACAATAAATAGCTTCAACGTCACTATTTTATGAAGAATATAAAAAGAGAAGTGGCAAATTCTATATAGACCACCCAGTAGGAGGTTCACTAACAATATAGAGCGGAAACAAAGACAAAGCAAACTGAGTTACAGATTTTTAACAGTAGACCAATATAAAGACCATATCAAAGGTAGGTAATCTACCTAGATTCTTCCTAAAAACTAAAAAATAATGAGATTTAAGCTTCGCCCACCTGACTTTATGATTTGTTATTATGATTACCATTTTAAGTTAGATTTAAACTGTTCCATGTTCTTCTAGATACAATCTTTTATAGGTCACTCTTTACTTTATTTAATCACCCTCCCTTTTGTTCTTTTTAAGAACATCTAACAATAGCAAAAGGAGGAGAAATAAATTGAATCTCATAACACCGGCAACTGATTACCTGCATCTAAAGCTAAGTAAATAACACCCATAGCAATATCCCACTTCACTCCTGATACAAAATGATGCATAGGGGCTCTATATTGGATGCTTTTCATTTCATGAGGATCAAGCTTACTCAAGACAGAAGTGTCACTAATGGGTCCTGGTGCAATCCCATTGACTTATATCATAATCAGTGCCCATATGCATCGGTTGATAAACATTGACATTTCATAATTAACACTCATACAAGCTAAGGCAGAAAAAGAAGTATAGAACCTAATTAGACAAACAACCATTACATGAACCATCTCTTGTAAGTGCTTGAGCCAAAATTATCATTTAAAACAACAAATCAATCAAACTGAAACAATCATGACTTCAAATTTAGATCTAAAATTCATTGGAATATAAAATCAATTCCACCCCCAAAATCCAAAATCGAGTCCAAACCATCATAAAAATATAAACCCAATGACAGATTTAACAAAGGTGACCAAAATTTTATCTCAATTTCAAAATAAAAAATCAAATAGATTCAACAGAAACTCATATAAAATTATAAATCAACAATAACTTGTGTGAAATCAATTAGTACCAGATCGAAGTCATGCTTTGTGGTTGTACAACCAATATTGAAGAAGTGAATTAGTGGACGAAGAAATGAGCATCAGATTCCCAATTCGCCAAAAAATAATTAAACAATTTGTTGATTTGTTGTTATTTTAGTGACATCTAGTTCCTCTTTTTCTTCTTGTATTTCAAGTGATTTGGAACCCTAAGTTCTACAGTGAGATGGTGTTGATGGAGGAATAAATAAACCCTAAAGAAGTTAACGAGGAGGTGATGGTGGTCTCTGTTTGAGGGAAGGGAGGAGAAGGTGTTAGTGGAGGACCAGGAAATGGTCGTCGATTTGGTGGTGGTGAGGAACGAAGAGGAAGCGATAGATCTGAACATAAAAATAGAAGAAAAAAAGACGTAGTTATTCGTGGAGGAGACGGATGAGATAGAGGTGTTGCTGATGGTGGTAACGGAGGTGTTGCTGCTGGTTTTCGCGGAGCTATTTGTTGTTGCTAGTGGTGATGGTGGTGGGGTGGTGATGGTGGTGGGGAGAAGGAGGCGGAAGAAGAAGAAAAAAGAAAAGAGAGAAGAAGAAGAAGAAGAAGAAGAAGAAGAAGAAGAAGAAATGAAGATAAAAATGGTATGTTCAGATTTTTTAAAAATAATAAAAACTAAATTTACCCATTATTATTTGATATGGGGTTTTTGTGTCACTTTTTAATCAAATGGTTTTTATTTGTTAAAAATAATATGACCGGTTTTTTCTTATCACTAGTTTGTTCACCTAGGGGTTTTGTCACTAGTTTTGTATACTAATTAATAAAACACTTATACTAATTAATATTTAAGTTGAACAAACAACCACTGTTGATTTATCTTTTCTATCAATTCCAACCAAGGTGGAACAATGGTTAGAGGCCACTCTTATGACACATATTGACATCTTCGTTGAAGTCTTAGAGATGCGACTCCATTCACCTTTCTGCTTGTAATTAAACTCCCATATTTCTATTAAAGAACCTCGTCTTGCTCTCTTTGAAATCATTGCTAAGACCCTTCCACCACACTCAACCAAACCTACAGGACGTGCTTGTACTTTCTCACCGAAACTTAATTGTGGACAGAGAGACATTGTGCCTTCTTCTTCATTAAAACAGATTAATGTAGTATTTTGTAAGAGATAATACACTAAAATTTGACCTTCACTACCATTAACTGTTATACCTTTCTTTCCGATAATTGGGGGAACATCATTGCTCCACCAGTTTCCTAAATTTGCATACTCTCGTGCAGCTGGTAACTCAAACCAAGCTTTCTCCTTTTCTAAAGAAGAAATTACTTTCACCTGCATATTTCCATACAGAACAAATGCTTTGTATTGTAAACCTGATGATTAGTAATGCATTGCTACTCCCTTGGTTGAGTCAATAACGGTTGAATCAAAACAAGGTAGCGTGCGTATCATACCAGTGTAAGGATTGCACATGTATGATAATTTGTCAATTTTAGATGCAAAACATACAAGTCCACCTGATCCAGCAATAGGAACGATGCGTCTTTCCTTCAGTAGTTTTAACTTTATGGGTTTCAAATCACCAATTTCCATATTGTACACATAACTATCCTTAGCATTGGCAAGTAAAAACCACGGGCATCGCTCAAATAACTGATTTGATGTCGAATGAAATGATGTGGAGTGTAAAATCGTATACCATGTCTTACTAACCATTTGGCACCAGAAGATATCTTCTGTGGGAAGTAGTCCCAGTAATGTTTCAACCATGTCATTGGGGAGTTTGTCCCACTGGTTCTTTGTGTCACCCCCATTGCAAACTTCCATGGCCTTCCCTTGATAGGTGCTTCGCTGATTTTGGCTATCGTTGTTGTTGTTGCTTGCCATATGAGATTGATAAAGAGCTCCTGAACCTGGGATTCAGCCCAAATGAAAAAAACAAAACAAAAACAAAAGTTTGAAGGTTAACAAGGAGATTATTCAGAAACATAATGATGAAAGATTTATCATTAGTTAAAAGTTGCGGAAAGAAAACAATGCTCACTTCTACTTTTACCGGAAGAGGATTTGCACAAAGCAAACAATAGAGAAGCTCTGATCTGAGCAAGGAGATAAAACCAAGGTGTTTTCCAGAGACCAACACTTATCATTATATAGCCATGCTACCATAATGATCTCTGGCCTCTTATGGAATATATTCAACCCCTGGTGACCTGTAGGCAAGTTGTAATATGACCAAATACAATGACTCCTGCTGATTGCGGAAAGCAGTGAATATAAGCTTTTAAAGCATCGTTATTACCGTTGTCCGTTATAACAATTATCATTTAAGGCCTTACCGTTGTGGCGTTGTTAAACCACCTATAACAGCTGGACAACCGCTATGCCAAAATGGACAAATAGTTTAAAATGATAAGACTGGCATTAGTCAGAAAGATAAACAATAATCTCCAGAACCATGGTCGTTGCTACAACATTTTAAAAGTGGAATTTGATGGGAAATTCATCAACTGATCCTATTTCGATGAACTTACATCTATTGGGTTGGTTGTAGGTTAAACAGCGCTCATGCCCTCAGTGCCAGTATGGATTATGAAATCTGAAAAGATCATGATCCATGTTAGCTATTGTATGCTTCATTGGATACACTATGTAATCAATTTAATAATGACAATGCATTAAATATTTTCTAAGCAGATTATCTTTTCTTCCATTTCTGCTAATACATTCTAAGCAACAAATCTACCAAACTGCCTTATCCTTTCCTAAATATAGCTTCAGGCTTATCCCCCGCGCAGTGATGATACTAATGGATTTCTTAAAGCTTGGGTTTAACCTATTGCAGCTTGTTCGCTACAGTTGTATTTAGCTGATCATGGAGATAAATCCAAGTCAAGACTTCCATCATGGTTAAGTGGTTTAGAAAGAGATAATACGATAACATTTCATAGCAGACAGGCTAAATCGTTTCATAATGTAATTTCAACAAATTCATAGCTTGTACAGACAATCACGATAATTAATTAAAACAGTGACTCTGGCTTGAAAGGACAAGGCCAAGTTGTACTTAAGGAAGTTTGTTATATGGCAGAAGCTCAACCCAAGAATTCTCCTTATAGCCCGTTCGGTTGGGAGAATCCAATTCCTAGGGAATGCGTACAATTCCTTGAACCGAACGGGGCAAATAAACTCTATGTAATTGAGAATTTCAATTCCTAGGAATCCAATTCCCTCCAAAATGATAGATTTCCATTGCATTGGTCCAATGATGCAATGGAATTGGATTCCGGGGTAATAACAAAGGTAATTGAATTACCTCAACCCAACATGAATTTTTTGGATTGGAATCGAATTCCTTGGATTCTAATTCTCCCAACCGAACGGGCTATTAATGTTATCCTATCAGAATACCGAAAAAAGGATAAAGGTTGTTACTTGTTTGATTTGGCCTCTAATCACAATGTCACCACTTACTAATAATAACTTTTAAACATTATTGCAGTCCGCTCGTACCTGTGCAAATTACTGGGGTTGTATTATGTTTGACAACATATGACTGAAACCTTCTATTCCAGATGCGACGTCCTAACCTCGAACAGATTAAAGATATAAGCCGCATATCCTTCTTCATTGGATAACCTGACAACGAGAATTTAGTTATGCTATAGGTTCTAATTAGGGAAAAAGAACTTTCAGTGAACTGTGACTTCATCAAATGATGCATATGTATGACAGAATTTACTTTCCATTAACATTTGGGAATAACAGGTATATTTCAGATGAAATTTCAATCTCCAAAACTGAAGGCAGCATCTACATGTATACATCAGAAAAGAGAAACCACCATTTACAAAAAATCAAAGAGACTGCCATCCAGGATAAGGACAATGGTCTTTGGTCGTTCACAAAAGTTAGCTAACTACTGAACCACAGAAACAAAAACAAAAAAAACGGCTATTGACATATAACGAACTTCCTTCTGAGAACTTCTTGTTGAATGTGTCATCCGGAAAACAAGCCAAGAAGAAGAGTTACCCCTCATGATGGAAGACTCTTTCATCACTTGTTGCAGATTGTAAGGAGCAATCCATAATGATCACTAGGCAAAACAGGGAGCATCAACTTCTGCAGCTTACCCTTAACTTTCTTCTCCTTACAATATGAAAGGCCTGGTAATTCTTCCCTACCGATCAACTCAATCCCACATATTTTGAAATCCTGCAAAAAGCACATGAATCGGTCTAATCGCTTCTGCAGAGTCCGATTGCCTGATAGCATCTGATTCGATTTGGTATCATACGTATATCCATTATCTCCGGGATTTAGCTCACTCCAGGCATCGACCCAACCATCGGGTATTGGAAACTGACCATCCAACTTGTCATCCCAGTTCATATCACCACCAAGTATGACATTCGGCGAACCCTTAAGAATCAGTATGGCTTCCTTTGCTTGAGCAACACGTTCTTTGATGAACATCTGATTCCATGTTGGTGGGGCGGGGCAGGGGCTTTCAAGATGGCTAGTAGCAATAACCAATTGCTTGCTCCCTCCACCTCCACCTCCAACTTCAATCTCAGTCGAACAAAGCTCTCTCCCCATTATAGAGTTGCTGAAGGGTTTGCAACTAAAGGATTTTACGGGTAATTTACTCAACTGCCAAAATTTATTGAAGTGTGACAAGTAAGTGATTCAAAATACACAAAAAGGAAGTTCATTTCATCCATTCATAAATTACATCATCAATAGTTAAAGTGGGTGAATCAAATCATACCTGCATACAGAAATAAGGTTTGTTCACCATTTCATATGAAACTGAGCAACGATAAACTTTCCACCAGCTAGATTGTTGGAAAATCTGATAAATTGTTGGTGTCACCTCTTGTAAGCATATGACATCAGGAGTATGCAGTTGAATGAGATCCCCGAATGCTTTCATTCTCTTATGCAGTTCTAAGTCCTCATTAAACCATACATTGTAACTCAAGACCTTCAATGTGTGCAACTCAATTTCCTTCTTCTCCTCCGTAGTACCTGCACACGTACATCAATTCAAGATTAAACTATTTCAAGGATGCCCAACAGAGAACATCCGCCAGGGGACTGAGGCCAGTAATTTGGTCTCCACGATGACTGTTTCCTATAGTTGATTGAGTTCAAATATAAAACCCTAAAATACACCCACAATAACAACTAAAGAAATCAAGACTAACCCGAGAAAGTTCCTTCCTTTCTGGATGATTTCGAAGAACAAGACTCGCCCACATCGAGAAAACAATCAGTTGATTCTTCAGTAGATATTTGTTCAACTTTCCTCTTATTTTGACAAGCTTTCAAGGGCAAGAAAACAGAACCAATTGAAGAACCCAATATTTCATCTGAATTAATAGGATCTAAATCTTCAAAATCAGATAGTAACGACGCAGAGGATCTTGTTCCACAAACTTCACAGTTATGTTGACCGATTGGGTTTAAAAAGGTACAGGCTTTGCAAGACCATTTCAGAGTCGCTGTTGGAGAAGAAGAAGAAAAAGGAGAGGGAGAAGAGGATGAAACTGATGATGATGATGAGTAGAGACAAATCTGGCATGTTGATTTTTGAGACGGAGGGTTTAGAAAAGTGCATTTAGAACAAGACCACGCCATTGATTTAGAAAAGAAACTAAAATTTCTAGGGTTTCTGAAACGGGGAGATGTAGTGATTAAAAACGAAGTGAAGTTCAAACTCGCCATTTAAAGCGTTTGCCGCTCATGTTCCCATGTACTCGGGTGGGGAGACTCGGACTCGAGAAAGGAAATTGATTGATGTTCCACTCTACATTGAGGTTCTATATTACCAAACTGCTATATATGGCATTTGGTTTGGAAATTTCTTTGGGTGACGTAGTGGCGCAGCAAATTCTCATAAACAACGTAGTTTAAAAATACGTGTGTATGTAAACGTAATCATTAACCCATTGTGACTTAAAAGCGTTATAATTGAACGCGGTTTGAAATTCCGTGTGGGAGTAGACGTGATTTAATAATACGTCTAGAGGTGAGACGTAGTTTATAAAAGCGTTTAACTAAATGCATTTTAAAAGACCGTGTTTCCGAGACGCATTTTTTAACTTCTTTTTGAAGAGGACGCAGTTTATAATAGCGTTTAGAGAAACACAGTTAATAACTACTTCTTGACTTCACGCAGTTAATAACTACTTCTAGACTTCACGCATTATAAAAGCAGTTAACAACTACTTCTAGATGTAATTTATAATTGCCTTTCAATATAAACGGATTTATAAAATGAGTTTCTGAAAAAGCGGGGGTCTAACAACCTCACCCAATATTTCGATTAGCAATCTGTATGGACAACTCCGAGTTGTTTTTCTAGAGAATCAACTAGACTCAAACAATAGAAAATACTCAAGGAGTTATTATCTCAATCTCTCAATTTGATTTACTCAAGCAAATATGATTCACGAGTCTAATCAAAGAGAGATAACTTGGATGGTACCAAAGACCAATATCCAAGTGTCAATCAATTTAAATCAACAACCAATAAGGTCGGATATTCTAACTGATTTAACAACGCACAACTTGTATTATTTCAATTATGTAACAAAATATAATGCGGAAAATAAACTACATAGACACCAGAATTTTGTTAACGAGGAAACCGCAAATGCAGAAAAACCTCGGGACCTAGTCCAGATTAAACATACACTGTATTGAGCCGCTACAGACACTAGCCTACTCCAAATTAACTTCGGTCTGGACTGTAGTTGAACCCCAATCAATCTCACACTGATCCAAGGTACATTTATGCTCCTACGCCTCTGATCCCAGCAGGATACTGCGCACTTGATTCCCTTAGCTGATCTCACCCACAACCAAGAGTTTCTACGACCCAAAGTCGAAGACTTAGCAAACAAATCTGTCTCACACAGAAAAGTCTACATGATAGATAAATTCGTCTCCCACGAATAAACCTATGAGTTTTGTTCCGTATTTTGATAAATCAAGGTGAACATGAACCAATCAATAAAACCAGACTTATATTCCCGAAGAATATCCCAGTTTTATCAATCACCTCAAAATAGTCTTAATCGACGCAGCGAAAAAAGATATTGTGGAATCACAAACGATGAGATGAAGATGTTTGTGATTACTTTTATATCTTGCCTATCGAGATAGAAATCTCAAGCCAGTTATTACAATTGTACTCATACGATAGAAACAGCCAGATCAGATCACACAACTACAAGAAAAGTAGTATTGGTCTGGCTTCACAATCCCAATGAAGTCTTTAAGTCGTTAACCTGGTTTTAGAAGAAGAAAACCAAACTAGTATCACACAGAATGTGTGGGGATTAGATTTCCTAGTTGCTAGAGTTCTCCCTTATATAGTCTTTCAAATCAGGGTTTGCAATCAATGTTAGATTAGTAACAAAGCATTCAATATTCACCGTTAGATGAAAACCTGATTAGATACAAGTTAATATCTCTCAACCGTTAGATCGAAAACTTAGCTTGCCATACACACATGTACTTGACGATTTTGGGTTTGTATAACCGTACCCAAATGTGTACAATTATTGGTTCAATATTAGTCAACCAAATGGTTAGCCAGATGATAACTCTCATATCAACCATATTCTTCTTCACCATGACTAGTCCAAATGACTCAAATGAACTAGTTAGAGAGTTATTCAATTTCTATGAGATCTTATGTACTACACAAGACACAGTTTAAGCAAAAACGATGTGGTTCACTCGAATCAATTCATGAACTATAAAGCCACGGTTTGCAATAGAATTCCTTAGATAATTTAGATAAGTTCACGAACATCGTTTTTAGACATAACCACTCAAGTTCGCGGACTGGGTTTGCGGACTCAAGTAACCGGTTGGAGTTCAAAAACTCCAGCAGAAATTTTTGTGTTCGAGAACTTCCGTCAGTTCACGGACTGAAACCGAGCTACAACTCCAGCAGAAATTCTCGGGTTCGAGAACTACGCACGTTCGCGGACTGGATTGGCTGATCAATTTCCGGTTTTCACTTGATCAACAAAGTTCGCAAACTTCGGTTCAAGTGCTAAGAACTTATACATATATGTGTTACCACAACAATGTTTATATCCCCCAGTGATTAAACTGTCTAAACTCTCATTTCAATCATTGAAACATTCTCAGAGGACGTCATATAGTTGTTATTCACAAACTAGTTTTCGTCAAAGCAATTTCCAAAGTGATTGAAACATAACATGACTTTCGTCACTAGGCAAAGATGAACTTGGCTAAAGCGAAAGCTTTACCAACACACATTTCGAGAAATAGATAAGCGAGATATACTCATCTCGAAATGTCACATGTGTATATTCTTAGTCTATATAGTAAAACGACTTTTGTCTCAAGATAGGAGATGGAGTAGATACACTTTTGAGTGATAGATAAATTCAAGTATCCACATACCTTTTAGTCGATGAAGATCCACTGGTTCCTTGAGTAGTCCTTCTTCTTGTATGATGATTGACATGGAGTTCTTGAGCTCAACTACACTTTATATCCTAGTCCGGGACCTTAGCTATAGTAGACTAGAAATCAAGACTTTATAGTTTTGATCACTAACATTGACAAACATGCTTGAGATAGCAACGCATGCGAGTTTGACCGAGCAATGCTCTAACAGTTTCAATATGAAAGTATTTGTAAAATGAGTTTCAATATGAAATGTGTTTTAATATGAACGGGTTTATAAAATGAGTTTCAACCTGAAAGTAGTTACAAAATGAGTTTCAACTTGAAAGTAGTTATAAAATGAGTTTGAGTTTCAACGGATTTATAAAATCCGTTGCATGAAACATAACTTATAGTTACGTGCGAGTTAAAACAATCTTAAATATCGTTTACACTCAAACGGATTTTATATCTACGTTTATTGGAAAGCAATCTTAAATGTCATCCCACTTTAACGCATTTATAAATCTCGTGTACTGGCAGACGCAATTTTTAACTGAATTTTCTTAGACGCAATTTTAAAAACCGTCCTCATCACATGTGTTTTTAAATGCCTTGTAGTTTCGAAACGAAGTTAAAAAATGCGTCTTGTGATAGATGTAATTTAAAAATGAGTTTCAGTGTAAACGGTTTTTATAAAAACATGATGCTATATTTGAGAGTTGCCAAATACATTTCTCAAATATGGAAACTTGGTTTGGCAATTTGAGATTTTGGCTACGAATATCACTTTTGACAACCAAGAGTGCGCTTTGTTTTGTTGCCAAATATAGCTTTTGGGAACAACGTTGCGGTTGCTCTAAGGGCAATTCCTATGGAAATGAACAAGCCCATCTTTTTGTTGGGCCAAGTGGATGGAAAAATTGGATTTTCCACTATGGTAAAGCACTCGGCGTTCGATAACCAAGCGCGCAAAAAAAAAAACACGCTAGCGCTCATAAGTAAAACTTCAGTGTTGGAAGGACATGTGTTGGCGCTCAAAGCTTCAACACGGCGCTTGAACCTAGGTCGCTGCCGTTTGTAGAAAAAACGCCAACAATTAGTTTATTTTATATTCAAAATTCACTTTTTACCTCTATAAATTACCATCAATTTCAAATAATTCACTATCACCAAAATTCACTTATCTTGAATTTTCTCTTCTAAAATCTATTTCAATGGCTGAAAAGGCGATCACACTGTTTTGCGATGCAAAACTTAAAGCTGTTGTTTCTAAGATATGTGGGAGTTTTAAAAAGATTGAAAATTGTAAGAGGGAAGTGCAAGTTTTTTAAGTTGCTCCAAGAAAATGTTCCGCTAAAAGGAAAATAAGAGCTCCATTTTGAAAGTTAACAACAAAAAATTCAAAAAAAAAGGCAAAACTGTCAAAGAGCGCGTTTAATGGAAGATACATCAAATGAAGATAAACAGGAGGCCAAAACTTGTACTCGATTTTTATTGAAGTTGTTTAGTACGTTATATTATTACATAAGTTTATATCTTGTTAAAGAATTAACATCAATGAATGAAAATATTTAGATTTTAAAATAGAGATTTTCAATTCAGATTAAGCGAAATTTATTACAATTTAAACTTGCAAATAACATCAAACTACATTTTATAAACCACAACAAAAACATTAAACTACATCAAATCCAGCGACATTCTCTTTGTAGAGTTCATAACATTCAAATTGCTTAAACCCTCTTCCGTTTTCTTCAGTAAACTTGGTCTGAGCGATGGTTTTCTATAAAAAAGATAAACAACAAGTTCAGATATTTATGATGCAGTTGATCAGTGAGGATAAAGGAAAGATACTCACCAGTTCTTCGTTTGATAATCCAGAATAGCTACGGTGAACCATCCACAAAACTTCCCTATAATGTTTGACTTCCTTAGTGATGAATGCAATTCTTAGTTCTAGGCTCTTATTGTTTCTTATAGTTTCGTTCCGCGATGCTACAAAATGTCCCAATACTCTTTCTCAGAAATAGTTACCGTTCATTGGTCTCATCAAACGATGTATCCAACATCGAACAAAAGTAACATATTTTTCCATTGTAAAGACTGGGAGCGGCATTCGAGTGCAATACAAATGTGCTTGAGATGGACCATCTTTTAGAATTCTAAAACACGCTTCGTAACGAAATGGTTTGTCATGAGATTCCTCCCAATTATCAAGAGTTGTTTGGATCACTTCATATTCAGTTATACCGATGAACTTTTCTAGATTAATTTCCATTACCAGAGCAAGAAATGGCTAATAGATTGAAAACGAACATGCAATCGACGAGCATCTCGGTTTCCTGGGTTTCCCGTCAGTTAGAAGAACATTGAAAAAATGTTCCCCCAAAAATAAGCATCTTGAAAGCCCATACATGTGATTACCCTATGAAAAAAATATGTTTGGCATATAGTTATATCCTTTTCTTCAGTAAACTTGGGACCACGATTTCTAACATACATTTTTGGAGAGTGAGAGAGATCAAGAGTTTTAGAAGAAAAAAAATGTGATTTTGGAGACGAGAAGAATGAAATTTATAGGGTTAGAAAGAAAATCGAGTCGTTGGAAATTTAGCTGTTGGCGTTTGAAGTATAACCGCGCGGTTTTCCTTTAAGTGCCCGTGTGAATTGTCATAGGAGTTGACGTTTGTAGTAAAACCTCTTGTTTGAATTACCAACGCATTTTTTTGTTATAAATACAACACTAGGGGTGGCCTCTCAACCAAACCAACAGATTTCTTTCTCTACATCCACCATGTTTTCTAAAGGCAAAGCGAAGAAAATATTATGTGTCGAAGCAAAATAAGTTTGTCCATTATATTTCATGGATAACCACAGTCTTATGCAATGCCCTTGGATATTTTCAAAGTGTCCGCCGGAAGGTTGTTCGCGCATCAGAATGGTGATTGAATCACAACTGGACAAGCTTAGGTATTTGCAATGTCAAGATCCCAACTTTCCAGAGGAACCACATATGCTAGATGATGCTATGAAGATTAAAAAATAAGAAGAAGAAAAGATTGCAATACTCTGCAGAAACTTCAAACTTAAAGCCAATTTGAAGAAGGAATTACTACACTGCAAGCATTGTGGATATGGATATCACGAATACAAACATTGTCCACAGAGAATCAGTGGATGATCAAGGCCCGATTGCATGACTTTTATGCATTTACGGACTTCTTACGAAGATGACACGTATGGAAGGCATTTCTGGGAATGTCCTAAGTGTTTTTTGGTGGAGTGGGCTGATTGAAGTTGAAGAACAAATTGATTCACTATGATATTATGTTATTTAGTTTGATGTTTATTTTGTGTTATTGCGATCATCTAAAACCATCAATATCATAAGTAATTTAAATTTTTCCTCGATTAAACATTGCACCATCAATCTCATAAATAAAAACATACTGCATTGAACAACCACATCATACATGAGAATAAAAGAAATAAATCAGATTAAAACAACTGCTATATAGGCGTCAATTCTCGGAGGGTGGTGGAATTCCTAGGGCGATGTAGGGATTGTATCTGTTGAGCACCCTAAGAATGTTGAAACAAGCATAAAAGTCAAAAGGATGACCGCCGTGAGATGCTGCCCACATCGCTAGAGTTCTGGGCAACACTTCATATTCGGCTTCACCGTTGAGCTTATTTTTGTGATTCTCAATTAGTAAAGCAGAAAACTGTGATACATTCATACTAATTGAACTAAAGCAATGCGATAATCTGTGATAATCACACCCATGGATGTTCCCCATTTCAGCGGTGAACATTCTGTAAACTTTCACCCAGAAAGTCAACGTCGAATCGGCTACATTTATCATGACAGCATCTTCTGTGTGAAAAAAAAAGGCTCTACAAATAGCTAAATCCTCTTGTTGAGTGAATCTAACTACACGAACTCTGTGAGGCATTTTTGTAGATGATTTGAGAGTGAAAAATATGTCGAATGTGTGAATTTGGAGTTGAAATGAGGAGTATATATAGATCTAAAATATTATAGCCGTTAGATCACAAGAGTTTTTATCCATCCAGATTCAGCCGTTGGCGTTTCTATGAAAAACGCGGCGCTGAAAGGACAAGCTCTGGCGCTTTAAACAAGAGCGCGCGCTAAATCCAAAATCGCTAGAGCTTTTATCTCAAACGCCAGCACTAGAGCTTCGCTCGCCCGGCCTATCATCAAGCGCCCGCTACATCCTCCAACTCAATGAACAATCCAACAAATTTGTTGGTTTGAACATCCATTTTTCATGTTTTTTAAGTCCATGGTGGGATCAAAATGAACAAACTTGAAGTTTGTTCATTCCATAGGAACTTCTCTAAGACCATGTACAACAAGGGAAAAGGGAATTCCCTTAAAATCCGAGGTCGCAGCAAATCTATTCTACGTGTAAAGTGATAGGGAAAGACGATGTCGAATGGACGATCTCAGGGGAAAAAATCAATAGTGAATTTTTTTACCGATCACTTAACATAATAACGAGAATGATAAATATCCACCAATAGTTTATTGGCTGGTTACTAAGTCTTTATATTTAATTCATTTGGTATCCACTTTTTTTGTTGAGGAAAGATCCCCTCACACTTTTATTATCACACTATCTCACATATTAGATGTCATATTTATGAATAAAAACGAACTGTAGTAACCCTCAATCTCGTCAACGCGATTAGACCAGTCAAGAGGCGACTAAGTCGCTATTGACTCGATTAATTAGAGATGGACGTTAATTATTAGAAATTAATCTAAAAACGATTTAGATTCGAAACTTGTACCGTTGGATAGATCTCGGAAAGTTACACGGAATGGACTACTCGAACGTGTCATTTGGTCACCGGACGAAGAAGTAATCATCAGATTAGTGGGAAGGCAAAAGAGCCCGTTTGTACGTAAACCGCCTAGATGACCTTATCATTTGGACGGGTGCTGTTAGCAATTTTGCCCGGCCTTATCAAGACCAAATCGAGAATAATTCTTATCTTCTTATTTCTTCTTTCTTCTTTTTCGTTCTTCTTCTTTCCTCTTATCTTTTCTTTCGTCTCCTGTTCTTCTTTTTCGACAAATTTGAGAGATCAAAAGAGTGGCTTTGTGATCAGTATAAGATGGAGAGTTTCATGGGTTAATTGATGGTGATGGCGAAGTTACCTTAAGATGATTCATACTCGAGAAAAGAGATGATGTAGAAGAGATTAAGTTAGGGTTCCTGAGAGCTGGAATCGATTGAAGATTTATGAGATATAGAAGATGAAATTGAGTTCTCAATAGTGAGAGAACGAAGGGGTTGTAGTTGTATTGAAGTTATAAAGATGAATCAGTAAAGAATCAAAGGTTTAGGGTTTTTGTATGTTATAATTGAAGTTCGATCAGTGATGGATAAGAAGATTTAATGAGTGGGTTTAGTTGATTGAGGAACGAAGTGAAGTTAATTGGATATTACAGATATGTTCATGGGAAATTTTAGAATTAGGGTTTCTGTTCTTCCCCAAATCAGAAAGTGGATCTTCCGTGGAAATTGATTGGGCATATTAGCAATTCAGGAGATGATGGACTTTGGGTAAGCTCTTAATCATTCTAAGTTTGTGTTTGTAAATTGGATTGATTAAATTGTTGAGATAAAGTAGTTTTGATTGAAACTGCAATCAAGGTGTATGTATGATATAAGCCTTGGGAAAGTAAAGGAGGAACTGTTATTATTGAGATTATAAGTTATTATTAAATAAGAATTGAGATGGGCATAGTAGATATAAGATTGTAATTGTGATGGTTTATAAAGATGGTGTTTGAGATATAGTAAAGGTTTAATGTCCTGTCTGTGTAATGGAATAAGAGATGGAGATACATTTCTGGTATTGGGTTGTGTTTGATATCCAGGGGATAAGATATTGAAATGGTTTAGGCTACTATTTGGGATGATGGTGGTGATACAGGGGGAATTGAAGTTGAACTTGAAACTGTTTTGTTGAATGTTAAGAATGGTGGTGTTGCTTCAAGAAAATGGAGATGAGATTGGTGATTGTGTTTGAATGGTGTGTATGGATTACAAGAACTGTTGATGGGTTCTGTCAAGTGTGGAGATTGGTTTGATTAGAATTATTGTGTTGTGAGAAAGGGGTTGATAATGAGAGTTGTAGGAATGTAGCTAATGCTAGCATTGAAATCTTGGAAAAGCTGCATCATTGCAGGTAGGCTGTTGTATTGTAATTTGAATTTGAGATTTGTTTAAGATTGTATGAACTGAGGTTAAGTGGTTAAATTAAGAGTTTGAATTAAAATTGGAGTTTGTTGTTTTGGATTTAGAGTTAAATGGAATGTTTAGTGGTTATGTAGAGTTCTGTTTTTGAGTTTTAAGTATTAGTCATCCCAGTCAGATGTCTGACTAATTTACCTTGTCTGACTCAGATGTCTGACTCAGTTGTATAACTGAGTTGATTAGGTGACCAGGTGTTGACCCGATCCGACTCAGTTGACTGAGTTAACTCGTTGACCATTAACCCTGGACTTTGACCTTGACTATTGACTTGACCTTAGACGTTGACCGTCAATTGGCCTAGTGGACTGTTAGTGACCGTTTGTTGACCATGGACTGGGCCTTAGTTATTGGGCTGTTTTATGAGTCTTGGGCTTAAGGCCGTTTCTTAATTAGACATCTTGGACCTCTTGTGGTCTGAATTAGCATCTTGTTCTTTCTACAAAGTTGTAGATATTCACAAGACTTAGATACGGACTATATAACCAATCTAATTGGATTAGTAAACTTTTAGTTATACCAAAGATAGAGAATAAGATATCATAATGGGCTTAGAACCATTAGATAGAATTGTATGATTCTTCTGTGAGCCTTTTGGCTAAACTCTTAGAGTGCTTGTGTGATTATCAGTTAGATTCTATCAACACCGATCGTTCAAAGAATGAACCGAGGGATTGTGGATCTCGAGATAAGCGTGGCTGGTCATCAAAAAAGGTGTGGGAATGCATTTAACAGTTTTGTAATCATTATTATTTCTTTTACGAAAGTCTTTATTTAATAAACTCATGCATTTTCTATTCATTTATTTCATGCTTTGTTTATCTTTGTGATTGTCTTTGGGAAATGAGAATTTCCATCTGTGATATATTGGATACTGCTCCTTTAGAATTTATGGCTAGGGCGATACACCACAATATTAATAATAGGTGTGGAAATGGGCATCAATATTACGGGTGAGTATACTAATCACCACAGACTAACTTGTCTTTATTTTTCGGTGTGTAAATGTCACCACAGAAATTATAAGGTGTGTAAATGTCACCGCAGAAACTAAAGGAGGAGTCTAGGTCCATATACATGATTGTTTATTCAGTGGTTTTGTTATCTTCTGATGTTTGGGAAAACATGTAATGTTTTCCAAATCTGTTTTTTTTAAATCTGCATATGATTACTTAGAAGTTAAATGTTAATTATTCCCCATTTTAGTTTCAGTGACAGAACAGAGTTGCGCAGCGAAAGCTTCGAGAAGTTAATTTCGTTATTTGTTTATATCCTGATATGTTGATTGTGGTATATTCTTTTGTAAACCAAATGATTATTTTATATATATCATTGGAGAGGAATTTTGTATATATGTTTCTGAGCGGGGTTAGTTTTGGGTTAAGTTTTGTATCGCATTTCTTAATTGAATGCTTAAGTACATGTTTTAAATTTTAGTGCCTCTTTATTTAGTTAATTCTTTGGATTAGCCAGCTGCTAGCTTAGGGGGCGCTACACGAACCTAATGGATTTGACGCTAATATTTTGGTGATATGTTACTATTACATAGCTCTACATTTTTACTAAAAATAAGCGTATTCCGAGACGTATAATACCACCATCTACTACTTTAAAAATAAGCCGTTGAAAATCAACGGATTTCTGGCCGTCGAAATTAAGACCGGTAGATTGTGAGGTTTTATATTTCTAAACGTGCTCATTTTTGGTAGGCATACCAAACTTGGTAAGAGTAACATATCCTCAAAATATTAGCTTCAAATCCATTATGCTTTGATTTTTATTCACAAAAATGACGTCCAACGTGTGAGATGGTAAAATGTGAAGGGATCCTTCCTCTTTCTTGTTTTGTAGTGTTAATTTATAAGTTTCATCTTATACAATTTTCGCAGTGCAGTGAGTACATGTAATTAAGTTTAATGGTCTGTTATAATGAGTATCCACTACATCACTGAACTAAACGCCGATAGCTAAATTATATACTGTGGCAATTGAAATCGGTGAACATTTCACTGATCGATGTTTGATTCCCCTATCGATGGATATTTTAACGGTCGGTAAACATCCATACTTCCCTTATTCTCGTACTTCCTTATCAAATTCCCTAAATATGGGGTAGGGAATAAAGGTTTAGGGGAATTACCAACCCCATAAAAGATGGTATTTCCTTTAAATAAGGGTATAATCCCTCATTGGAGATGGTCTAAGGTCGGTCATATGGGGGTGGGTTGTCATGCCAGCTGGCCTGGAAAACTGGCCGCTCTACTATGGGAAAAAGAACTAAGTGATCGAGTCTCCACTGTTCGGTTGATTTTAGATCTCCAACGGCTCTGTCTCCATTGCTATAAAAATGTGACATTCTACCCCAAAAGTTACACCGAATTTATTACAGGAAAAAAAAATCTATTTTTCTTAAAAAATGGCAAAGTTTGAATCCCAACTTTATTTTTCGGGAGTGGTGCTTTAAGCAGCTGTTAGTAAGATATGTGATGGTTATAAAGAAATAGGTAAAAACCAAAAAAGTCTGCAAGTTTTGGATATTAACCAAATCAAACCTCCAACTAAGAAAAGACAAAGAAAAGTTCAAGGCAGTGAAAATATGAAGGCAAAGAAGAAGATAAACAAAGGAAACTCCGTTCATGAGCGCATTGATTGGAAGTTTGGTGAAATGAAAAAGACAAACAAGATGAAGAATATTGTCCCAAATTTTTATTTTTAAAGTCTTTATTGTAAGTTATGTCTATTTTATATCTTATTATCTCGATTAATGAAAGAGGCACTAATGTAAATTAAAATTCGAAAATTAGATTATTAAAACTTAATGAAAGATGTACTAGTTTATATTAATAATATCTTCAAATTAAACATTGATAATAACTTTAAATCTTGATTACATCTAAATGCATCATACAAATGAAAGATGCATCATACTAATGTTAATCTAAATGCATCATATTTGGGCAACACCCTCAAGATAAGATAACAACTATCGAATTGAAAATCTTTTCCCACTATGTTGCGCCATTCAACCCGACACATTTTCTCCACATCAAATTCGTTTTGACCATTCACTCGTGTTAGAGCATATCTCGGTTGAACTCACCATAAGTTGGTATGTCAAGTTTGGTTGTCATATTTTAATGTGTCAAAACTCATCTAAAGTCGCTTGATTATATACTAGAGTCAACTTCGTTTGGTCTAGACTATAAAGTCTATAAATGTTTAGACATACAAGTATTACTCCGATGACCTAAAGAATATGAAGAAGAAGCGAATTACAACGACAACATCATCCTTCCTCTTGAGGTTATTAATATTGACTTAAACTGTTTCATTCATAACGTACCTTTCAAGTTGTGTTATATTGAAAACATAACTGGGAAGTTGTATATATTGTACATATTGTATAATACTCTAGTGATGTGACATGGTCATATTTGTATGATAATGGGAATTAGACTGCGAAGTATAACGCTTATCTTTTGAACTTCGTAGATATGACATCGACATAATCTTGTATATACTGTTATGATTATGTAAATGGGTTATGGTGAAGGTTTCATCCTAGGAAATAATGTTTTACATTTGTTTAAAGGAAGTACATTCATGAACTTGTTTTATGAATTGAAAGGGAAATCATTAGGCTTATTGGTACGGCTATTCATTGCAAATCTTTGGATTACCAATATGTGTGAGATAGTAGAACCGATCGTAACTTTTTTATATATCTTGGTATAACTATTCATAATGCCTGACTTATGATTTGGTATGACTAGTTTTTATTGATTGGTGTAACCAATCCTAAGTAATCACCATGAGATGGTATGATCGATATTTGTAATTGGTGTGACCTATCAAAGAGTGTTGTGTAATCTATTCTTATAATTGGTAACCGGTCCTGGTAATTAGTGTAACCGGTCCTGGTAATTGGTGTGACCGATCACAAGCAATACCATGAGAATATGGTAACCGATCCTAGTAATTGACGTAACCGATCCTGGTAAATGATGTAACCGGTCCTAGTAACTTGAGTGACCGATCACAGGTATTTCCATATTAAGGTATAATCGATCCTAGTAATTGGTATAACCGATTGAACCCATGTATGTGATTTGATATATATTTGATCAATCACATATATAGTAATCTTGGAATACATGTGAACCAATTCTAAACTTGTTTGGAAGTGTGGTATAACCGATTCCAAGAATATAAATTCATGTAAATATGAATAAGCATTTATAGTGGAAATATGTCAACATACTTTGAACACGTACAATAACTCTTATCATTTATTGTTCAAAGATATTCATTAGTACTCAAGGAGATCATGTGCCGAAATAAATTGAGAATCTTTTGATTAAGGTTTTTAGTTTTATATGCTTTAATTACCATCAATTAAATGCATATCTCTAGAGAATAAAAATTAGTAATGTGCATTTACTAATTGGAGATTTTTTATTGAGAGATTTCGGAAATTTTGGACAAGCATTTATTAGAATTAGAAAAACCGAATTTTGTTATTCATTGCATATCTTGAGAATATTTTCGGTTTTGGAAATTCCTTAGTGTCCAAACATCCTTGGTCTATAAATACCTAAGTTTGCATTTCTAGCAAACTATCCTAAGAGCTAGGAAAACTTCATTCTTGTTGTTTCTGGTGGAGTCGTCTATTCGGAGAGGAAGTATCCTAATTAGGTGAAATCTCTTACGACCGCTCGTTTAAAGACTTATGTGGGATCAAGAATCTCTACGAGTACCGTTGGTTGGAAACTAGATAATTGATAGTTTTCGATTGATTTGATTGATTAATGGTTGTTGAAACTTTGATTGCACCTAGTTTGTTTATTCTTGAGAATCTTCTATTCTGATATAAGATTCGCTCAAACTAGATCGAAGTATATATCGACGGTATCTTCAGAATCATCTTGTGATAATCCATTGATAATAGACTCCGTGTGATTCAAGTGGTGTTGTGCAGGTTTTTATTGAAGATAAAAGAAGATTTGAAGACGAAGAAGAGTTCTTATTTAGTTCTCATATCTTTGTATGCGCACAAACCTTGATCGGATGGGATCCAACTAGAATTGGATTTATTCAATTGATTAGTTTCGTGAGATCGACATTCTCAATATATCTCTTTAAGATTTATTTTGATTGAGTGTGAATCTAAACTTGACTACTTTGGTAGTTATTGGATATATTTATCTTACCAGGAAAAGAAGTTTATTAGCTTAAACGAAATATCCTTTGTGTATGACTTGAGATATCTTTATCTTGAAAGAATTGAAAGAGTTGTTACCAAACAGATTTGTTGTTCCTTTACTGTTTGGAATAGATCCAAAGGAATTGTTCCAGTGCATGCACTCATTGAAGTCGGAAGCGCAGGGATATTGAGGAAACTAAGTGAACTAGGGGTAGTTGCTTGGTCTCAACTAAACGAAGTTGGTGTAGATTTTGTATAGCATCTTAATTCTGAGAGTATTCATTTCTGGACTAGGTCCAGGGCTTTTTCTGCATCTGCAATTTTCCTCGTTAACAAATTCTTGATGTGTGATTTTACTTTTGTTTTCCGCAATATATTTTTTTATATAATTTAAAGTAAATTACACAAACGTTAACTCCTATATACTTGATAGTGATCCTATAGAGTTTGGTTAAGTCCGAACCTATTATCAAGTATCACACTTTGGTATTCGTATTGTCTCGATCTCGTATCCATAGACAATCACACAAAGTGTAAATACCGATTTGTTGCATTGTCTCGACTCTGTCCATAGACGATCACTTTCGGTAAGAGGACTTATATGTGGATAAATAAAATATTATGGTGTATTTGGGTACCCTCGTCCTTTCAATTGGTATCAGAGCGGGAAAACACGAAAAGATATAACAATCTATGTTTGGTGCGCTCCAACCTACAAGACACGAGTCAAAATAGAGTTAAGCGAGAGGGAAAACTAAATAAAGACTCAATTAACGTATCACAAGACTTGTCCTCAAAAGAAGATGGTTCTTAGAGTTCTTGCTGAAAAAGCGGGGGTCTAACAACCACACCAAATATTTCGAATTAGCAATCTGTATGGAAAACTCCGATTTTCTTTCTAGAGAATCAACTAGACAGTCAGACTCAATCCAGATAGAAATATCTCAAGGAGTTATTATCTGTCTCTCTTGTTTTGATTTACTCAAGCTAATAAAAATCAGCGAGTCTTTAATGAAATACAAGGAATAACTTGTATGGTACCAAAGACCAATATCCAAGTGTCAATCAATGTAAATCAACAACCAAAGGTTGGATGTTCTAATTGATTGATCTTCAAAGCACAACCTGTATTATTTTAATTATAAAGATAAACAATATAATTCAGATAATGAAATAACACGGACACCAGAATTTTGTTAACGAGGAAACCACAAATGCAAAAAAACCCCGGGACCTAGTCCAGATTAAACATACACTGTATTAAGCCGCTATAGACACTAGCCTACTCCAAGCTAACTTCGGTCTGGACTGTAGTTGAACCCCAATCAATCTCACACTGATCCAAGGTACAGTTAAGCTCCTACGCCTCTGATCCCAGCAGGATACTACGTACTTGATTCACTTAGCTGATCTCACCCACAACTAAGAGTTGCTACGACCCAAAGTCGGAGACTTTAATAAACCAATTTGTATCACACAGAAAAGTCTACGGTAATAGATAAATTTGTTTGCCACGAATATACCTACGAGTTTTGTTCCATCTTTTGATAAATCAAGGTGAACGGGAACCAAATGATAAAACCGGACTTATATTCCCGAAGAACTGCTCAGCTTTATTAATCACCTCACAATAATCTTAATCGACGTAGCGAAAAAAGATATTGTGGTATCACAAACGATGAGACGAAGATGTTTGTGACTACTTTTATATCTTGTCTATCTGAGATAGAAATCTCAAACCAATTATTACAATTGTACTCGTATGGTAGAAAAAAAAAGATCAGATCACACAACTATGATAAAAGTAGTATCGGTCTGCCTTCACAATCCCAATGAAGTCTTTAAGTCGTTAATCTGGTTTAGAAGAAGAAACCAAAGGTTAAAGGAGAATCGACTCTAGCTTAGCAACTAGTATCACACATAAGGTGTGGGGATTAGGTTTCCCAGTTGCTAGAGTTCTCCCTTATATAGTCTTTCAAATCAGGTTTTGCAACCAATGTTATCTTAATAACAAAGTATTCAATATTCACCGTTAGATAAAAACCTGATTAGATTCAAGCTAATATTTATCAACCGTTAGATCGAAAACATAGCTTGTTATACACACATGAAATGCACGTGTGTAGGCTTGTGAAAACCGTACCCAAACTTGTACATTAGTTGGTTCAACAATAGTTAACCAAATGGTTATCCATATGATAACTTTCATATCAACCATATTCTTCTTCACCATAACTAGTCCAAATGACTCAAATAAACTAGTTAGAGAGTTGTTCAATTTCTTAGATCTTTATGTACTACACAAGACATAATTGAAGAAAAAACGATTTGATTCACTCGAATCGGTTCATGAACTATATAGTCACGGTTTGCAGTAACATTCCTTAGTTTGAGATGAGTTCACAAACATCGTTTTTAGACATAACCTACTCAAGTTCGCGGACTTAAGTTCTCGGATGGAGTTCACAAACTCTAGCATAAATTCTCATGTTTGGTAACTTCGCCAGTTCGCAGACTGGGTTCGTGGACTGAAGCTCACGCACTTCTCCGGTTCTGTTGATCAACAAAGTTCACAAACTTTGGTTCAAGGAATAAGGACTTATACACATATGAGTTTCCACAACAATGCTTATATCTCCATTGCTTATATTGTCTAAAGTCTCATTTGAATCATTGAATCGTTATCAGAGGACGTTATATAGTTGTTATTCACAAACCATTTTTCGTCAGAGAAATTTTCAAAGTGATTGAAGCTTAACATGACTTTCGTCACTAGGTAAAGATGAACTTGGCTAAAGCGAAAGCTTTACCAGAACATATTTCGAGAAATAGATAGGCGAGGTAAACTCATCTCGAAATACCAAATGTGCATAATCTAAGTCTATATAGCAAAACGACCTTTGTCTCAAGATAGGAGATAAATAGACTTTTGACTGATAGATAAGTTCAAGTATCCACATACCTTTTAGTTGATGAAGATCCACCAGTTCCTTGAGTAGTCCCTCGTCTTGTATGATGATTGTCATGGAGTTCTTGAGCTCAACTACACTTTATATCCTAGTCTGAGACATTAGTTATAGTAGACTAGAAATAAAGACTAATAGTTTTGATCACTAACATTGACAAACATGCTTGAGATAGCAACGCATGCGAGTTCGACCGAGCAATGCTCTAACAATCTCCCCCTTTGCCAATTTTACTGACAAAACTATCAATACATATGGAATACAAAAAATATATAAATAAACTCTGTAGCTCCTATTCCACATGTCTAATCTTCAACATTACTCGAAATCTTTGTCACTTCCAAGTACTCCAATGATCCCAAAGGTTGTAAGTTTAGCATCATCGTTGTTGAAAATCCATAACTATAACAACGAGAAAATAAGAGTTCTCAATCATTGTTATACAGTGTCATAGTATCATTACACAGCGTCAAAGTCCAATTGCATCACAATTCAACAATAATACTATGGTGATATATTACCCCCCCCCCCCCCCTAGTTAATACTCCATCTCACATGGAAACCACTCCCCCTTACATAATGATCCAAAAACCATATGTATGTGTAGTGTGAACTACATATTAATTCTCCCCCTTTTTGTCAATAAAATTGGCAAAGGTACAAGAACGGGATCCTAATGAAATTTCGCAAGAGAAATTTCATGACCAAAGGTAAATGTATATATCATCTTATTTAGATGCAAGGAATCTATGAAGATAGAATATAACCCCTATAATATTCCACAGCCGCACTCCCCACAAAGATTTGGCAATTAAGCACAAGTTCAATTAAGAACTCTCCCCCATAATATGTCATTCCCGAAAGAAAAACATGAGCGACCTTAATTTCAAAAGAAAAGAAGGATTTCTTTGGACATAACAAATCACATACAAGTATGAATTTGAATCCAAAAAATATTCAAATAAATTAACCATAAGAGAACCCATGATTAATTTAACCAAATATGCTCTACACAAGTAAACTTATGGAGACTTAAAAAGCTCAATTAGATTAATCACAAGAGAACCCATAATTAATATAACCAGAAAAAACAACTAAACTAATCACAAAATTAATCAATTCAATTGTTCATACTCGACATAAGAAAATCTATGGAGCAGTGACTAAGCTAATCATGGAAACAATCAACCCAGTCAAAAAACGCTCAAACATTAGAAAACTTACGGAGTCATAACTAAATAACCAAACAAGATGATTAATTTAATTCAATATGCTCAACATAAAGTATCTTACGGAACAACAACTAAGCTAATCATGAAAATAATCAATTTTGGTTGGTTTTAGTGCTCAACATAAGACGCATTACGGACCCTCACAGTAATACACAAAATGGATCAGGAAAGATCAATTAATGCGGAATACACAAGGATTCATTCTATTTTCATTCACCATTTGCACAATGACATATAATAGACATAATCCTTGAAAATAAAAGATTTTAACCTATCTCCCATCAAGATTTGACATAATAGGCTTAACTTTTGTATTTGTCAAAAGTCCATTCATTCCTTTATCAATACTTGCATATCAATTCATGAACGACTTTACTTTTGACAAAGTATGGGACAATCAAGTTCACGGATGCAAACACACAAATCCCATAACAGTATTGCAATATATAAAACCATAAAGATTAATACTGCAATAATCATCTTCCAAACAAGTTTAGAATTTAAACCAATAAATCTAAAAACAAGAAGATGAAAATGTTGGACATAGCTATGTGTAATCACAATAATGGTTATTCCAACCTCTAGGTATCCTTCTCAAAAACAAGAATAAACTCTCATAAGAAGTTTCTAGGCATCAAGACAAACTTGTAATGCACATACAAGATTATTTGTCCTTACAGGGAATAATCAATCTT
Source organism: Papaver bracteatum (assembly GCA_023529315.1). Lineage (NCBI taxonomy): Eukaryota > Viridiplantae > Streptophyta > Magnoliopsida > Ranunculales > Papaveraceae > Papaver > Papaver bracteatum. The sequence goes on along the minus strand of JAJJWX010000850.1, from coordinate 205,148 downwards.
TTTCGCATGGATTTACACCAATAATAGCTACCAAAGGTGTATAAAAAGATTTTCCAATAAAATTCTTGTAAAAGCTACAAATTAGCTTAGAATAGTAGTACTCCAAGAATCCAAGTGCCCAAGTTCAAGAGAAGTGGAACAAGTGCAATGAAACGGAGCAAAATACTCAAAAACAAGAGACAGGACAAATACCAATCTTAATTCATCCAAATTCAAGGTTTATCATCTCCATTTTAAAGGTAATTCAAATAATAAGATAGTGCAAAAAGAATGAGGTCAATCCGAGTTCGGACGAAGAGGTTACAGTCAAAACAAGTTTACCGAGTATCGACGTCAAGTATGCAGACGGGTTTGCAAACGAATTTTCGTTTCCTGGAGCAGTATGCAGACGAGGTTTGTGAACTTAATCCCCTGGATTTTGGTTTTAAATGATGTTATGCATACTTGGTATGTGTACCATGAAGTCCAAAACATCCTGAACTAATGTTTTCAAACCTAAACATTTAAGAACCTTAAACATAGATCAAGTTAGGTAGAAATGAACGATAATCAAGGTACATGGATCATTATAAGTACTCAAACAAGTAATAAAAACATAAAAATTGCTCAAGTTTATAGCCATACCTTTTTAGAAAAGTCTAATTGAATTCTACATCCTTACCGAATATAATCTTTGCGCCCCAATTCTTGTGCTTCCCTCACCGTATACATAACAGGGCATTCCTTAGTGAGGATGCACTTACAACACAACTAAGTTGTGTTGATATGAACAATGTCTTTCTCACCACAAGTAACCTTTGGATTATCATGAAAGAGATCGCTTTTAGAACCTTTCACATCCAATTCCATTTTTCCAAAAAACTTGTTAAGTTCCAACATCATGGATACTGCCTTCTCCATAGTCATGGAATTTTCCGGAAGATCATTCCTTTTCACACTGAAAGCATCATTGGCTTTCTTTGGTACCCACTTCTGAGTGCATTTAGGAACAACCAGAACCTTCTTCCCATTACTCTTTTCAAGATTTTTTGGAAGAGAATTGGATTGACTATTCTTTTGCAAGTTAGTCTTTCTCCAATTGGGAGTATCGGATCTTGTCTTGGTCTTTACGAAGTTATCCTTTTGATAACCATTACGATTGTGAAAAGACTTCATATGATGTTTATAGGAAAATCTAGGATTATCACAACATTGATTCCTTTGCCTAAAGGTTGGACATTTACAACCCTTAATGTCGAGAGTGTTAGCCTTAACATATGATCTCGATTTAATCACTTATTTTGACACCCAAACAAGAATATCATGAAGTTTTTCATTCTATATACGAAAACGACATCACCTTTCCAGGTGACCTTTGTTTCCACAATAATGACAAATATAAGGAACGTTCTTACCCGGATTCATGTGTGCTGGCTTTGGAGGTTGATATACTTTTCTCTTTTGAACCTTAACTCCCGGTGAAGGTATTTCACTTTTGCTATCAGTGGAAGCCTTGTGTCGAGTAGAATAACTATCCTTGACAAATTTTACCTCTTTGCTAATATTTTGAGCATATATTCCCTTATATCCCAATCCTCGTGTATCACGATGAATTTTCTTGAACTAGTATTGAAATTTTTCAAGTCATCTTCCAACATCTTGATTTTATCAAGAGCAGCAGTTAAATCACCCTCAAGGCGTTTTTCTCGAACGAGACAAGCACTTTCTATATCATCAAAACTAATTTGTGGAGAGTTAAACCTTGCTTCAGATTCTGCAAGTTTCTCTTCCAACAAAAAATACTTTTGATAATGATTATCACATTTAAGTGACTTCATACATAGGTTTTCCTCAGAATACTTGAGGATCGATTCGAGAAATAAACACCTGTGTAACATCTTCTCAATTTCTTGTTTTCTCGACAGAGAGGAGTCAGAAGAGGTGAGACATGAGAAGTTGTAATCTTCTTCATATTCCACGAATCCAAAAACTTAACATACTCTGAGACTTCCACATCAACATCTCTATCAATATCTGAATCACCTTCATCGGAAAGTTCATCCAACTGTTCTTCTAGGAGAATTTCCAATCAATAGTTTTTACATCAAGAGAATGTTTAGATATTGACTTAGATGTGACAGTTCTCTCAGGTGAATCCAAGATTTTAGAATCATCTGGTAATTTTTGAACTGGTACGTTATTAGAGATAGACTCATCCATAATCAGATCGCTACAAACATAGACTTATAAGGTCATTAACGTGTTTTCCTGCTCTGATACCAATTGAAAAAGCGGGGGTTTAACAACCACACCCAATATTTCGAATTAGAAATCTGTGTGGACAAACTCTGAGTTTCTTTCTACAGAATCAACTAGACAGTCAGACTCAATCTAGATAGAAATATCTCAAGAATTTATTATCTCTCTCTCTTGTTTTGATTTACTCAAGCTAATTGAAATCATCCAGTCTTTAATCAAACACAAGGAATAACTTGGATGGTACCAAAGACAAATATCCAAGTGTCAATCAATGTAAATCAACAACCAAAGGTTGGATATTCTAATTGATTGATCTTCAACGCACAACTTGTACTATTTCAATTATAAAGATAAACAATATAATGCGGAAAATAAAATAACACAGACACCAGAATTTTGTTAACGAGGAAACCGCAAATGCAGAAAAACCCCAGGACCTAGTCCAGATTAAACATACATTATATTAAGCCGCTACAGACACTAGCCTACTCCAAGCTAACTTCGGTATGGACTGTAATTGAAGCCCAATAAATCTCACACTGATCCAAGGTACATTAATGCTCCTACGCCTATGATACCAGTAGGATACTACGTACTTGATTCCCTTAGCTGATCTCACCCACAACTAAGATTTGCTACGACCCAAAGTCGAAGACTTTAATAAACCAATCTATATCACACAGAAAAGTCTACGGTAATAGATAAATCCATCTCCCACGAATATACCTACGAGTTTTGTTTTGTCTTTTGATAAATCAAGGTGAACAGGAACCAATTGATAAAACCATACTTACATTCCCGAAGAACTGCTCGGCTTTATCAATCACCTCACAATAGTCTTAATCGACGTAGCGAAAAAAAGATATTGTGGAATCACAAACGATGAGACGGAGATGTTTGTGACTACTTTTATATCTTGTCTATCGGAGATAGAAATCTCAAGCCAATTATTACAATTGTACTCGTACGATAGAAACAACAAGATCAGATCACATAACTACGATAAAAGTAGTATCGATCTGGCTTCACAATCCCAATGAAGTTTTTAAGTCGTTAATCTGGTTTAGAAGAAGAAACCAAAGGTTAAAGGAGAATCGACTCTAGCTTAGCAACTAGTATCACACATAAGGTGTGGGTATTAGGTTTCCTAGTCGCTAGAGTTCTCCCTTATATAGTCTTTCAAATCAGGGTTTGCAATCAATGTTATCTTAGTAACAAAGCATTCAATATTCTCCGTTAGATTAAAACCTGATTAGATTCAATCTAATATTTATCAACCGTTAGATCGAAAACATAGCTTGTTATACACACATGAAATGCACGTTTGTAGGCTTGTGAAAACCGTACCCAAACTTGTACATTAGTTGGTTTAACAATAGTTAACCAAATGGTTAGCCATATGATAACTTTCATATCAACCATATTCTTCTTCACCATAACTAGTTCAAATGATTCAAATGAACTAGTTAGAGAGTTGTTCAATTGCTTAGATATTTATGTACTACACAAGACACAATTAAAGCAAATACGATTTGATTCACTCGAATCAGTTCATGAACTATATAGCCACGATTTGCAATAGCATTCGATCTCATATGATGTGACCCTTATGGTTTGTGTGGCTTTTTGATTTAGCGGGATTAAATTCTATCCCATGTTGGTAGGATTTATCAAAGGATCATAAGGTTTTCCGATTGAAACTCATATGTGAAAAGTCACAATATGTTGAATCAATTTGTGTTTACATGGGTTGTGTTTAGAATAAAATATGTGTTTCGGTTTTTCAACTTTGCTACTGGCACGCATTAGTTAAAACCGATTCAACCTTTCTCTGGTAAAGGTTGATTTTGTTGTTGTTCTTTTGATCTTTCGAGAGAATGACAACATACTGGGGGAGAGTTCTTACTTGAACTTGCGCTTAATGATATATATTTATGGGGAGAAGAGGCTGCGGAATCTGAGGTAACAAATTTGTTATTTAATCATTTTCCTGTTTAAGAAAAGCCTGTTTATATTGCATATATTTTACTTTTGCTTAACAAAATTTCGGTACAATTGATATGTTCCATTATTGTGCATGGATTTGTGTGTATTTATGATTCAATTATTTCCGGTTAAGAATAATTGTGTCAATTTATTTGGCTTATTATTTGGTATCTTATTTATTGTTGGGTATCAAGTGTTTTTGCTTAAGGAAATTCGGTGCAATTGCGGTGCTTTAATGTCTATGTTTGTTTCAATTTCTTCCGGTTAAGAAAATAATTGTGTAAGTCAATTTATTTTGGTTTGTATGTATTGTTTATGGCTTAACGAAATATAGGATCATTTGATTAGTCCAAATCGATTCTGGATAAGAGAAACTAAGTTAATTCTGATCTTAGTTAGACTTATTAAATTGGAGGATTCGGTTATTCAATTCTAACTGAATGCCTTGACAAGAAAAAACTAGTTAACTAACCTAGTGTTTATCTTGTCTAAAGAGAAAGGTCTAAGTTATTGTCTGAATAATTAGAGCCTGATGAGAGAAATAAAGTTAATTATGATCTTTATTTTGGTCTTATCGAAATAAGAGATTGTATGTTTGCAATCGGTTTAACAAGGGAATTAAGTTTCTTAGTCGATTTGTTAAACTATTAGGGAAAATTGCTTCGGGCAATTGTTTCCTTGAAAACATACTAAAACTAAATTACTTGCAGTTTTGGTTTTAATATTGGTTTTTTAAGGTGGTATGTGAAACCTTCATCCTTAACTCTTATAGGTTGTTTACAAGTCTTTTAGACTTTTAAGATCCTCTCAGTTTATCTTTTATTTGCTCGAACCTTTGTAATTTTGTGACAAAAAGGGGGAGAAATATATGGAGTAAACAAGTGATTTGCAAGCACCAATGAAAGGACAATTGTGCTTAAACATTATATCTAACGAAAGAGTAAAGCATTGACTAAGGGTGGGAAACATATCATATTGTTGTGTAGTAATTCTGACTAAAAAAGGGGAATAACAAAGATGTTCGGATTGAATATTTACCTAGATCACCTTTAGGGGGAGTATAAGATTTTGTTATTCAAATGTCAACAGCGGCATTTATTGATTGAATATATGCAGGTTATTTTGCTGTTGAAACTTGGAATCAAGCGTATGTAAAATGAATTTTCATGTAATTTGTTTATCCATATGTAATAAGAGTTTTGTCACTAAAATTGACAAAGGGGAAGATTGTTAGAGCATAGCTCGGTTGAACTCACCAAGCGTTTTTATGTCAAGTTTGGTTGTCATATTTTAGTGTGTCAAAACTCATCTAAAGTCGCTTGATTATATACTAGAGTCAACCTCAATTAGGTTAGAATAGAAAGTCTAGGAATTTTGAGACATACAAGTATTACTCCGAAGACCTGAAAAATGTGAAGAAGAACCGAACTACAATGACAAAATCATCCTTCTTATTGAGATTAGTAATATTGACCTGAAATGTTTCATTCCCAACGAATCTTTCAAGTCGTGCTATATTGAAAACATAACTGTGAAGTTGTATATACTGTACATATTGTATAATACCCTAATGATGTGACATGGTCATATTTGTATGATTATAGTAGTAGGTAATTAGATTACGAAGTATTTTTAGAGCACTTCTCGGTCGAACTCGCAAGCGTTTATATCTCAAGCTTGTTTGTCAAGTTTAGTTGCCAAAACTATAAGTCTTAATTTCTAGTATGCTTATAGTTAAGTTTCGGATTAGGATAAAAAGTGTAGTTGAGCTTCAGACTTCACGGCGTTCATCAATTGAAGACGAAGAACTATTAAGGAGAGCTTGTGGAACTTCATCAACAAAAGGTATGTCGAGACTTGAACTCATCTATCACTCAAAAGTCTATCCACTTTATCTCCTATTTGAGACAAAAGTCATATAGCTATATAAACTTCGATTATACACATTTGATATTTCAAGCTGAGTTTAACTCTCTTACATATTTCTCGAAATATGTGTTGGTAAGCTTTCGCTTTAACCAAGTTCATCTTATATTCTTGAAAAAAGTCAAAAGATGATTATATAAAAATTGCCTGGTAACATCTTACATGATTTGTGTAAGACAGTCAGATGATGTAGACTTAGAATGTTCGTATTGATCTATCGATCACTTGAAAATTGCTTTGAAGCTAATAGTTTGTGTGTAACAACTATTGTCGTCTTCTAAGAATATTTCAATGATTGAACTAGGAGTTTAGGATAATTAACCATGATTGGACATAGCACAGTATGCGTACTGGTATGCTAACCATTGCAAGTTATTCCAAGTGCGGGATCCATAGTATGCATACCCGTATGTGCACTGGTTGGTTAGTTGAAAGTCCGGGAACTTAGTATGCATACCAGTATGCGTACTAGCGTAAGTTCAAGTCCGGGAATTCAACTGAGTTTGGAGGTATGCCTACCAGTTCGCATACTGGTGAACCCAAATTAACTAAGTCTGGCCACTTAGGTGTGCGTACCTGTTTGTATACTTGAGTAGGTTATGTTCTAAAATCGGTTTTTTCATGAACTAATACATTTATATAATAAGGAATGCAATCTTTTGCAAACCATGGCTATAATGTTCATGAATTGATTCGAGTGAATCAAAATCGATTTTGCTTCAATTGTGTCTTGTATACTTCTATGAGAATATAAAAAATTGAACAACTCTATAACTAGTTTCATTTGAGTCATTTAAACTAGTTATGTTAAGATGAACAAGGTTAATATGAAAGTGTTCATATGGCTAACTTCGGTTAACTATTGTTGAGACCACAAGGTATACATGTTTAGGTAGGGTTACCCATATCTAAATGAAGTCACTTTTCATTTGTGTGTAATGAGCTAAGTTCGATCTAACGGTTGAGTATAATCAGGTTTTCATCTAATGGTGAATATTGAATGCTTTGTTACCAAGGTAACATTGATTGCAAACCCTGATTTGAAGACTATATAAGGGAGAACTCTAGCAACTGGGAAATCTAATCCCCATACCTCCTGTGTGATTCTAGTTGCAACTAGAGTCGATTCTCCTTTAACCTAGGTTTTTCCAAAACCATTATAGGTTAACAACTTAAGACTTCATTAGGATTGTGAAGCCAGACCCAACTATTTTCTCTGTAGTTGTGTGTTCTGATCTTGATATATTTTATCGTATTGAGTACTACCTTCTCTAAAATTTGCTTGAGAGTTAATATCCGATAGGCAAGATAAAAAGTAGTCAGAAATAACTTCGTCTTATCGTTTGTGATTCCACAATATCTTGTTTCGCTACCATACGATTAAGATTATTGTGAGGTGATTGATATTACTAGGATGTTCATCGGGAATATAAGTTTGTTGTATCAATTGGTTCCTGTTCACCTTGATTTATCAAAAGACGGAACTAAACTGATAGGTATTTCTGTGGGAGACAGATTTATCTATTCAGTAGACTTTTCTGTGTGAGACAGATTGGTTTATAAAGTCTTCGACTTTGGGTCGTAGCAAATCTTAGTTGTGGGTGAGATCATCTAAGGGAATCAAGTGCGTAGAGTCCTGCTAGGATTCGGAGGCGTAAGGAATGCGATTGTACCTTAATCAATGTGAGATTGGCTAGGGATCAACTACATTCCAGTCTGAAGTTAACTTGGAGTAGGATGGTGTCTATAGCGGCTTAATACAGTGTGGTGTTCAAATCTGGACTAGGTCCCGGGGTTTTTTCTGCATTTGCGGATTCCTCGTTAACAAAATTTCGGGTGTCTGTGTTATTTCTTTTCCGCATTATATTTTATATATAATTGAAATATCACAGGTTGTGCATAGTTCAATCAATTAGATAATCCAACCTTTGGTTGTTGATATAAATTGATTGATACTTGAACATTGGTACCGTTCAAGTTGTTTCACATAATAATCAGGCTCGCGGATTCTATCTGTTTGACTTGCTGGTTACATTGTGAAACAGAGATACAACTCTTCGATATATTTCCATTGATTGAGTCTGACTGTCTAATTGATTCTCTTGGAATTATATTGGAGTTTGTCCATATAAATTGCCTAAACGATATATTGGGTGAGGTTGTTAGACCCCTGTATTTTCAATTGGCATCATAGAAGGCAACACGTTTAAGACCTCATAAGTCTGTGTTTGTAGCGATCTGACTCTTTGGACAATAGTGCTATCTCTGACAACGCATTACCAGATTAGAAACATTCTGAATTGGTTCAAAGCCTTGTTTTTCCTGGGAATCTCTCACGTCTTTTCCATTTCCTGAAATTGTGTATAACTGGGAAAACGCCTAGATGAACAATTGGATGATCTTTCAGATGAAAGTGATTCAGATGAGGGACAAGATGTTGATGAGGAAGTCTAACAATATATCAAGCTTTTCGACCATCTCCTAAAGAAAAAGAAGTCAACAGCTTACTTGGATGGATTTCTGACTCCTCTTTGTCTAGAAAACAGAAAATTGAGAAAACTCTTTAAGGGGTATGATTGTGGTTATAAACTCTTACAACCTATTTTTAAAGATCGTGAAGAAGATGTGCATTCAAAAAATTCTGAATGTGATAATCTTCGTCGAAATCTCTCTGTGTTGAAAGAAACACTTGCTGAAACTAAAGCAAGATATGATTCTTAAAAAAAATGTTTTAATGACAGATAAATGGGCTTTCTCGCCAGAGAAAAACAATTGGAGGCTGATATAGTTGCTGCTCTTGATAAGGTCAAATCACTTCAAAGAGAATCTGAAAAGATTCAATGCTAGCTCTACAAAATTATCCACTATGATATGAGCATGTAAAGAACATCGTAATACACGTGGTCTGGTCTATAAAGGAATAGAAGCTCCAAGTGCTAGTAAGATAAATTTTGTTTGTGCTAATGACAATTTCCTAAGTGAAAATTTCACTGATATCAAAAGTGAAATACTACATTCATTAGCTGATGTTCTTAAGAACAAATATCATCAACCTTCAATAACAGATCATAAGAGAACAGTCAAAAACATTCCCTTCAATTGTTATTATTACGGAAACAAAGGTCACCTTGAAAGGAGATGTCGTTTTCGACTACGGAATGAAAAACTTCATAACATTCTTGTATGGATGTCTAAAGAAGTAATCAAACCTGCTTCTTATTATGCTGGTGTTAAAGATGTAGTCTGCAATCAAGAAAAGTGATATGATGGGCCAATTCTTGGTTGTAAATATGACACAAAATCTGTTTACAATTGAAAAGGGAAGAGGGTTATATGGACGACTGACTCTTTAAATTACTTTTTGAAGAGAAAAGGTCATCAAAGGAAGAAGAAAATTTCAAACTCCTTGTCTCTCGCTAAAGAAAGCCTTTAAACTAAAGTGTTTGTTCCCGAATACATTGACATCAATAATTGTGTCTCAGAGCTTAAGACCAGAATCAATGGACTCAAACGCAGTATTAAGAAGGCGAGAAAAACGGCTACATCAGGTAATACTTGTTCTCCTCTTGTTAATTATCTTGAAAAATCTTGTGATGTCAGTTAAGAAAGAAAAGGGGAAAATATCAATACCCGTATATAATACATTTGATCAATAACTCTTGAGAAAATTATCTTTGTTGCTCACTTTGAAAACTCTCGTTTTTTTCCTTCCTAATGACAGTTGATTTGTTGCCTATCAACAATTATCTTATGTTCTTTTCTTTTGAGCTAAGATTTTATGTCAATATGTTTAGAATTTGTCTTTGATTTTTATCAAAACTACTTCTAAATTAGGCTCCGTTGTTCTCTTGGTTTTGAACCTGGTTCATAACCATGAGCGTACGTGCACCTGGCCCATTACCGACGTAAACGAGTAACCCTAGGGTTTTCCTTTGAATATCTCATATATATATATATCATGAACTCTTCCTATGATATATACTGGTTCGGTAACATCAAAAATTCTCCTGTGAGATTATGGTGTGCACAATGGATGGATGCAAAATGGAAGACAATGTTGAAGGAAGCAAAGTTATTGAGTTTCACGAAAATCCTCTCTCCATAACCTGCTTTCATGAAGTTGATCATGAAAAAGATCTGCCAATTTAGATGTCGTCTCAATTGGTGGGAAATCTTCTTCGAGATTTTGGGTTTGTTCGTGAACAACTTTAAATTACAACAAAGAATCTTGAATTTCTGAAAACAGGACTAAAGAAAGCAACTGATGAACTTGTTTGTGTTCGATCTCTGGTTGTTGATTTTGTCTGAAGACCTTCAGTTTTGTTCTTCTTAGGAGTTATATTTGTCTAGGAAACTTCTTATGAGAATTTATTCTTGTGTTTTAAGAAGGATAACTAGGGTTTGGAATAGCCTATATTGTGATTACACATTGCTACTTCCACCTATTTTCATCTTGCAATGTTTTTAGATTTATTTATTTAAATTCTAAAGTTTATTTGGAAGATGATTCTGCAGTATTAATCTTTATTGGTTTTATATATTGCAAAAATTGTTATGGGATATGTGTGTTTAAGTCCGTGAACTATGATTGTCTCATATATGTCAACAAAATTTAAGTCTATTATATGTCATTACGCAAATATTGATGGAAAATAGAATGGAATTTTGATAACAAAGATTAAGTCTATGGAATCATTATGCAAATATTGGTTGAAAATAGAATAAATCTTTGAACATTCCGCAATATTGATCTTTACCTGATCCACTTATATGTGAAGTATTGTGCGGCTATGTAAGTTCTCTTATGTTGAGCATTTCCGATTAAATTAATCATGGGTTCTCTTGTGGTTAATTTAATTGAGTTTTATGGATACAAATTCATGTTTCATGTAATTTGTTAATGTCCAAAAAAATCCTTCTTTTCTTGTAAAAGTAAGGTCGCTCTTGTTGTTTTCTCGGGAATGACATTTTATGGGGGAGAGTTCTTAATTGAACTTGTGCTTAATTGCCAAATCTTTGTGGGGAGTGCAGCTGTGGAATATTGTAGGAGTTATCTTGTATCTTTATAAACTCCTTAATGAATACACTAAGTTCCGACTATGTGAAATCATCGAAACAAAGTTGACATGTTCTCTTTTAGTCATGAAGTATCTCTATGAGAATTTCATTATGATCCCGCTAGTTTTCGTACCTTTTCTAATTTATATTGAAAAAAATGGGGAGAATTATTGTGTAGTTCATACTACAAATACATATGGTTTACTGATCATTATATAAGGGGCGGGGAGTTCATTGTGAGATGAAGTATTGACTAAGGCGGAGTGATACATATCACCATAGTATTGTTGTCAAAGTTGTGATACAATTGGACTTTGATAATGTGTAAAAATTCTATGACACTGTATAACAATGATTGAGAGATACTATTTTCTCATTGTTATAGATGCAGATCTTCAACAAGTATGATGTTGAGTTGAACACGTTCAAAATCACTGGAGTACTTAGAAGTGACGAAGATTTCGAGTAATGTTGAAGAACCAAGGAAATCAAGCATTTGGATGAGAAGCTACAAAGTTTATTTATTTGTAATCCATATGTATTGATAGTTTTGTCACTAAAACTGACAAAGGGGGAGATTGTTAGAGCATTGCTTGGTCGAACTCGCAAATGTTGTTATCTCAAGCTTCTTTGTCAAGTTTAGTTTCCAAAACTATAAGTCTTGATTTTTAGTCTACTTATAACTAAGTCTCGGATTATGATAGAAAGTGTAGTTGAGCTTTATAGACTTCACGGTGTTCATCAATTGAAGATGAAAAACTACTAAGGGGAGCTTGTGCAACGTCATCAACAAAAGGTATGTGGACACTTGAACTCATTTATTACTCAAAAAGTCTATCTACTCTATCTCATATTTAAGACAAAAGTCATATAGATATATAGACTTCGATTATACACATTTGATATTTCGAGCTAAGTTTAACTCGCTTACATATGTCTCGAAATATGTGTTGGCAAGCTTTCGCTTTAACCAAGTTCATCTTATATTCTTAAAAGATGATCATGTGAAAATCGCCTGGTAACTTCTTACATGATTTGTGTGAGACAGTCACTTGATGTAGACACGAAATATTTCATATTGATAAAAATATCGATCACTGGAAAATTGCTTTGAAGCTAATAGTTTGTGTGAGACAGCTATTGTCGTCTTCTAAGAATGTTTCAATGATTGAACAGGGAGTTTAGAACCATTAACCATGATAGGATACAACAAAGTATGCGTACCTGTATGCTAACTGTTGCAAGTTATTCCAAGTCCGGGAACCACAGTATGCATACTCGTATGCGTACTGGTTAGTTAGTTGAAAGTCCGAGAACTTAGTATGCATACCCGTATGCGTACTAGCGTAAGTTCAAGTCCGGGAATTCAACTGTGTTTGGAGGTATGCGTACCCGTTCGCATACTAGTGAACCCAAACTAAGTCCAACCACTTAGGTATGCGTATCCGTTTGCATACTTGAGTAGGTTATGTTCTAAAATCGGTTTGTTCATGAACTAATATATTTATATAATAAGTAATGCAATATTTTGCAATCCGTGGCTATAATATTCATGAATTGATTCGAGTGAATCAAAATCGATTTTCCTTCAATTGTGTCTTGTATACTTCTATAAGAATATAAACAATTGAACAACTTTATAACTAGTTTCATTTGAGTCATTTAAACTAGTTGTGTTAAGATGAACAAGGTTGATATGAAATTGTTCATATGGCTGACTTCGGTAAATTCTTGTTGAGCCAACAAGGTGTACACGTTTAGGTAAGGTTACCCATATCTAAATGAAGTAACTTTTTATTTGTGTGTAACAAGCTAAGTTCGATCTAACGGTTGAAATATATTAGCTTGAGTCTATTCAGGTTTTCATCTAAAGGTGAATATTGAATTCTTTGTTACCAAGGTAGCATTGATTGCAAACCATGATTTGAAGACTATATAAGGGAGAACTCTAGCAACTGGGAAACCTAATCCCCACATCTCCTGTGTGATACTAGTTATGACTAGATTCGATTCTCCTTTAACCTAGGTTTTTCTAAAACTATTATAGGTTAATGACTTAAAGACTTCATTGGGATTGTGAAGCCAGGCCCAACTATTTTCTCTGTATTTGCATGTTCTGATCTTGCTGTTTTCTATCGTATTGAGTACTATCTTCTCTAAGATTTTCTCGAGATTTAATCTCCGATAGGCAAGATAAAAAGTAGTCACAAACATCTTTCGTCTCATCGTTTGTGATTCCATGATATCTTGTTTTGATACTATACGATTAAGATTATTGTGAGGTGATTGATATTACTAGGTTGTTTTTCGGGAATGTAATTCCGGGTTATCGATTGGTTCTTGATTTATCAAAAGACGGAACAAAACTCGTAGGTATTTCTGTGGGAGACAGATTTATCTATTACTGTATACTTTTCTGTGTGAGACAGATTAGTTTATCAAGTCTTCGACTTTGGGTCGTAGCAACTCCTAGTTGTGGGTGAGATCAGCTAAGGGAATCAAGTGCGTAAAGTCCTGTTGGGATTCATAGGCGTAAGGAACGCGACTGTACCTTAATCAGTGTGGGATTGGTTAGGGATCAACTGCATTCCAGTCCAAAGTTAACTTGGAGTAAGCTAGTGTCTGTAGCGTCTTAATACAGTGTGGTGTTCAAATATGGACTAGGTCCCGGGGTTTTTCTATATTTTCGGTTTCCTCGTTAACAAAATTTTTGGGGTCTGTGTTATTTCTTTTTCGCATTATATTTTCTATATAATTGAAATATCACATGTTCTGTGTAATTCAATCAATTAGATAATCCAACCTTTGGTTGCTGATATAAATTGATTGACACTTGAACATTGTTCTTTGGTACCGTTCAATTTGTTTCACATAAAAATCAGGCTCGCGGATTTTATCTGTTTGATTTGCTGATTACATTGTGAAACAGAGATACAACTCTTGGATATATTGTATAACGCTTATCTTTTGAACTTCATAGGTATGCCATCGACATAATCTTGTATATATTGTTCTGATTTTGTGAATATTGTTCAAGTATAACGCTTATCTTTTGAACTTCATAGGTTGTTAGACCCTCGTTTTTTCAAGTATAACGCTTATCTTTTGAACTTCATAGATATGACATCGACATAATCTTGTATATATTGTTCTGATTATGTGAATGGGTTACGATGAAGATTTCATCCTAGGAAACAATGTTTTATATTTGTTTAAAGGATGTACATTCATGAACTTGTTGTATGAATCGAAAGGGAAATCATTAGGCTTATTGGTACGGCTATTCATTGCAAATCTTTGGATTACCAATATGTGTGAGATTATAGAACCGATCGTAACTTTGTTATGTATCTTGGTATAACTAATCACAATGCATGACTTATGATTTGGTATGACTAGTTTTTATTAATTGGTGTAACTGATCCTAAGTAATCACCATGAGATGGTATGATTGATATTTGTGATTGGTGTGACCGATCCTAGTAATTGGTGTGACCAATCAGAGAGTGTTATGTAATCGATCCTTGTAATTGGTAACCGGTCCTGGTAATTGGTGGTAATTGGTGTAATCGATCCTGGTAACTAGTGTGACCGATCACAAGCAATACCATGAGAATATGGTAACCGGTCCTGGTAAATGATGTAACCAATCCTGGTAACTGATGTAACAGGTCCTGGTAACTTGTGTGACCGATCAAATGTATTTCCACATTGAGGTATAACTGAACCTAGTGATTGGTAGAACCGATTGAACCCATGTATGTGATTTTATATTTGATCAATCACATAGTAATCTTGGAATACATGTGAACCAATTCTAAACTTGTTTGGAAGTATGGTATAACTGATTTCAAGAATGTAAATCCATGTAAATATGAATAAGGATTTACAGTGAAAATATGTCAACATACTTTGAACACGTACAGTAACTCTTATCATTTATTGTTCAAAGATATTCCTTAGTACCCAAGGAGATCATGTGCCGAAATAAATTGAGAATCTAGTAATTAAGGTTTTCAGTTTTATATGCTTTAATTACCAACAATTAAATGCATATCTTTAGAAAATAAAAATTAGTAATGTGCATTTACTAATTGGAGATTTTTTATTGAGAGATTTCGGAAATTTTGGACAAGCATTTATTGGAATTAGAAAACAAATTTTTCTATTCACTGCATATCTTGAGAATATTTTCGGTTTTGGAAATTCCTTGTTGTCCAAACATCCTTGGTCTATAAATACCTAGGTTTGCATTTCCTGCAAATATCCTAAGAGCCAGGAAACTTCATTCTTGTTGTTTCTGGTAGAGCCGTCTATTCGGAGAAGAAGTATCCTAATTAGGTAAAATCTCTTACGACCGCTCGTTTAAAATCTTATATGGGATCAAGAAGCTCTACGAGTACCGTTGGTGGGAAACTAGATAATTACAGTGTTATTAGTTTTCAATTGATTTGATTGACTAACGGTTGTTGAAACTTTGATCGCACCTAGTTTGTTTATTCTTGATAATCTTCTCTTCTGATATAAGATTCACTCAAACTAGATCGAAGTGTCGACGGGATCTTTAGAACTGTTTGTAGATCTAAAGATGAAAAAGTGGGGGTCAAATAACCACACCCAATATTTCGAATTAGCAATCTGTATGGACAAACTCCAATATACTTTCTAGATAATCAACTAGACAGTCAGACTCAATCAATAGAAAATATATCAAAGAGTTTATATCTCTCTCACTTGATTTGATCTTTACTCAAGAAAACAGAAATCGGAGAGTCTTTACAAAATTCAAGGAGATAACTTGGATGGTACCAAAGACCAATATCCAAGTGTCAATCAATTTAAATCAACAACCAAAAAGGTAGGATATTCCAATTGATTGAACAACGCACAACCTGTATTATTTCAATTATATAACAAAATATAATGCGGAAAAGAAATAACGCAGACACCATAATTTTGTTAACGAGGAAACCGCAAATGCAGAAAAACCCCGGAACCTAGTCTAGATTAAACATACACTGTATTAAGCCACTACAAACACTAGCCTACTCCAAGCTAACTTCAGTATGGACTATAGTTGAACCCCAACCAATCTCACACTGATCTAAGGTACAGTTATGCTCCTACGTCTATGATCCCAGCAGGATACTACGTACTTGATTCCCTTAGATGATCTCACCCACAACCAAGAGTTGCTACGACCCAAAGTTGAAGACTTTAATAAACAAATCTGTATCACACAGAAAAGTCTACAATAATAGATACATCCATCTCCCACGAATATACCTACAAGTTTTTGTTCTGTATTTTGATAAATCAAGGTGAACCAATCAATAAAACTAGACTTATATTCACGAAGAACAGCTCAGTTTTATCAATTACCTCACAATAATCTTAATCGATGCAGCAAAAAAAGATATTGTGGAATCACAAATGATGAGACGAAGTGTTTGTGACTACTTTTATATCTTTCCTATCGGAGATATAAATCTCATGCCAATTATTATAATTATAGTCGTACAATAGAAACAAAAAGATCAGATCACACAACTAAGATAAAAGTAGTATCGGTCTGGCTTCATAATCCCAATGAAGTCTTTAAGTCGTTAACCTAGTTTTAGAAGAAGAAAACCAAAGGTTAAAGGAGAATCGACTCTAGCTTAGCACAACTAATATCACACATAATGTGTGGGGATTAGGTTTCCTAGTTGCTAGAGTTCTATCTTATATAGTCTTCAAATCAAGGTTTGCAATCAATGTTAGCTTACTAACAAAGCATTCAATATTCACCATTAGATGAAAACCTGATTAGATTCAAGCTAATATTTACCAACTTTTAGATCAAAAACATAGCTTGTTACACACACATGTAATGCACGTTTGTAGGCTTGTGAAAACCGTACCCAAACTTGTACATTAGTTGGTTTAACAATAGTTAACCAAATGGTTAGCCATATGATAACTTTCATATCAACCATATTCTTCTTCACCATAACTAGTTCAAATGACTCAAATGAACTAGTTAGAGAGTTGTTCAATTGCTTAGATATTTATGTACTACACAAGACACAATCGAAGCAAAAACGACGTGATTCACTCGAATTGATTCATGAACTATAAATCCACGGTTTGCAATAGCATTGCTTAGTTTATTAAGATAAGTTCACAAACATCATTTTTAGACATAACCTACTCAAGTTCGCGGACTGGGTTTGCGGACTCAAGTTCCAGGATGGAGTTCACAAACTACAGCAGAAATTCTCGGGTTCGAGAAATTCGTCAGTTCGCAGACTGGGTTCGCGGACTGAATTTGTATGCTGAGTTCGCGGACTAAGCTCACGCACTACACCGTTTTTACTTGATCAACAAAGTTCGAGAAATAGATAAGCGAGATATACTCAGCTCGAAATACCACATGTGTATAATCTTAGTCTATATAGTAATACTAATTTTGTCTCAAGATATGAGATATAGTAGATAGACTTTTGAGTGATAGATAAGTTCAAGTATCCACATACATTTTAGTCGATGAATATCCACTGGTTCCTTAAGTAATCCTTCGTATTGTAT
Organism: Papaver bracteatum; assembly: GCA_023529315.1. Lineage (NCBI taxonomy): Eukaryota > Viridiplantae > Streptophyta > Magnoliopsida > Ranunculales > Papaveraceae > Papaver > Papaver bracteatum. The sequence continues at coordinate 187,370 of JAJJWX010000850.1, read as the reverse complement.
GATGATCGCCATGGAGTTCTTGAGCTCAACTACACTTTCTATCATGTTTCGAAACCTTAGCTATAGTAGACTAGAAATCAAGACTTTATATTTTTGATCACTAACATCGACAAACATGTTTGAGATAGCAATGCATGCGAGTTCGACCGAGTAATGCTCTAACAATCTCCCCCTTTGTAAATTTTAGTGACAAAACTATTAATACATATGGAATACAAAATATATATAAATAAACTTTGTAGCTCCTATTCCACATGTCTAATCTTCAACATTACTCGAAATCTTTGTCACTTCCAAGTAGTCCAATGATCCCAAAGGTTGTAAGTTTAGCATCATCGTTGTTGAAAATCCATATCTATAACAATAAGAAAACAAGAGTTCTCAATCATTGTTATACGGTGTTATAGTATCATTACACAATGTCACAGTCCAATTTTGTCACAACTTTAATAACAATACTTTGGTGATACGTCACTCCCCCTTACTCAATACTCCATCTCACATGGAAACCACTCCCCCTTACATAATAATCCGAAAACCATATGTATTTGTAGTATGAACTACATATTATTTCTCCCCATTTTTGTCAATAAAATTGGCAAAGGTACAAGAGCAGGATCCTAATAAAATTTCCATAAGAGACATTTCATGAACAAGAGTAAATGTATATCATCTTGTTTAGATGCAATCATAAAGCCGAAGCTAAATGCATTCATCAAGGAGTTTATAAAGATACAAGATAACCCCTATTATATTCCACAGCCGCACTCCCCACAAAGATTTAGCAATTAAGCACAAGTTCAAAAGAACTCTCCTCCATAATATGTCATTCCCGAAGGAACAACAAGAGCGACGTTAATTTCAAAAGAAAAGAAGGATTTCTTTGAACTCAACAAATATCATACAAGTATGAATTTAGAATCCAAAAAGAATATTCAATCAAATTAACCGTAAGCGAACCATGATTAATTTGACTTAATATGCTCAACACAAGTAAACTTATGGAGAATTAAAAATTCAATTAGACTAATCACAAGAGAACCCATAATTAATCTAACTGGAATACACAATTAAACTAATCACAAAAGTAATCAATTTAATCGTTTATATTCACATAAGAAAATCTCTGGAGCGATGACTAAGTTAATCATAAAAACAACCAACCCAGTCAAAAACGCTCAAACATGAGAAAAACTTATGGAGTCTTAACTAAATAATCACACAAGATAATTAATTTAGTTCAATATGCTCAACATATTGTACCTTACAGAACACAACTAAGCTAATCACAAAAATAATCAACTTGATTGTCCAGTGCTCGACATAAGACACAATACGGAGCCTCACAGTAATACACAAAATATGGATCAGGGAAGACCAATTACTGCAGAATACACAAGGATTCATTCTATGTTTCCATCACCATTTTCACAAGGACATACAATAGACATAATCCTTGAAACACAAAAGATTTTAACCTATCTTACATCAAAAATTGACAATATAGGCTTAACTTTTGTGTTTGTCAAAAGTGTATTCATTCTTTTATCAATACTTGCATATCAATTCACGAACAACTTTACTTTTTAAAAAGTATGGGACAATCAAGTTCACTGACGTAAACACACATATCCTATAACAATATTGCAATATATAAAACCATAAAGATTAATACTGCAAAAATCATCTTCCAAACAAGTTCAGAATTTAAACCAATAAATTTAAAAATAAGAAGATGATAACTTTGGACATAGCTATGTGTAATCACAATAATGGCTATTCCAAACACTAGTTATTCTTCTAAATAAAAACATGAAAAATATAATATTTACTAGACAAATAAAAGATAAGCAGACCAAGCTGGGAAAAAAAACTTCCATGCCACAATGAACTAAAGTCATATAGACAGTTCTGGACCTTCTTGAGTCTTAAGGTCTTGGAGCTTGTGAACAATAGTATCCTTTGCTCCTTTGAAGAGGATATCCTTATTGGGAAGTTTTTAACACGGGTTTTCATGAGAACAAGGTCAGACTTAACCTTTTTCAACTCAGTTCTTACCAAATCAAGACACTTCATTGTATCAACAAGTTGCTGCTTTGCCTCCTCAAATTCCTTTAGGAAGTCTAGAACTACATCTGATAAAATCTCTTCAATATCTTCTATATCCGAATGTGAATCAGAGGATTGAGGAAGGGAACCTTCAACTTTAACAAGTGTTCCCTTCTCTTTATCGAGTTCGAAATATACCGCCTTATCAATGAAATCTTTAGGCAAATACAATGAGCAGGGAGAAGAAGAAGAAGCCATTGATAATATGAAACCTAGAGTAATAAGATTAACTCAATAGGATAGGTATATATAACAAAAAAACTCGAGAGATTTAGGGTTTACGGGATAAGTTTAAAAGAAAACTCGAAATCGTACGTGTACCCGTAAGATGAGTATTCACAAAGCTCAGCACGGAAAAAAAATTTACACTTTTACTTTTAAAAAGTAAGTTTAGGCAAGGAATAGAAAACGAACAAAAAAATACTCATGAACCAGTGTTTGACTAATTATCCTTCTAAAAACGATAAGAGATTAGCTAGATAATTAGAGTCACTTTGTTAAGGAGTATACCTATTCAATTCTCTCACAACTAGGATTTTTGTATGCGAGATATTCAACCTTGTGATTACTTCACATAAGTATGAGCCTTTAGCTCATTAAATGAACATTGTTATTTTTTATCCTTCTGTCTTTGACATGTGCTCTTTCCAGAGAGGTGAGACACTGCTTGATTAGCATATTTGTCAGAAGGACTAAATCTAGGACCTCTTGCAATTAGTTCCCATGGATCAGAATAGATAGGAATCCATCTTCTAGACTTAGATTTACCAGAAACATTCTTATAAGTACATGGAATGCTTTCTTTAGCAACACAAGAACATATGCCAGAATGCACTTGAGCCATGTGATGATTTCTAGAATAGAGATCATTCTTATAAGGTTTCTGGTTTCTTATGGGCATGTGATTTACTGCATTAATCGACTGACTATTTGTTCCATTGACAGTGAAGAGAAGCAAATTATGAAGCTTAGAAATTTGTTTCCTTCTTGCAAAACAATGGATAGCATAGTGACTCTTTTTCCCACAAAAAGTACAAGTTCGTGGAGGAGAAGCAATAATTGGCACCTGTCTTAGCTTCATATCCATATGAGAAGATTGCAAGTTATGTAAACCTTTCTTGACATAATCTTCTTTTGGAGAACATTTCGTCTTGTACAAAACATCACGGGAGTTATTTTGTACAGAGGATTTTCTCCTTAAGACAGAGTTTTCCTTTTCCAAGGATTTGCATTGTTCATGGGATAGAGTAAGAGATGCACATAGTTTCTCTTTTTTGACACAAAGTCTGTTAAGATCTGATGAATGAGTCTCAATCAAACATTTTTACCTAACTGAGTCTTCCTTAACAATATCCTCAAGAGCACTAATCTTTTCACGTTGAAGAGTAGTTTCTTGGAGAAGTTTCTTGGAGAAGTTTCTCAATATTCTTAGAGAAGGACTCAATGATGTTATATAGATCACGTTCTCGATTAAGAGACTTTTCAAATTCATCAATAAGCTAATCATGATCCTCAAAATCAACAATCTCAGTTGTATTTTTTGAAATTCTGGTGAACCCCTTTTCAGCTTTTGCCAGAGTGTCACATGCCTCATAAGAGGAAGAGATGTCAACATCTGTTGGAACAATCTTTCTACCTCGGGATTTGGAAGAATCAACTAAGGAGCAATCCATTGAGGTGTTTCCAAGACACTTGGCGTAATCAAAATCTTTAGAAGATATCCTGGTAGGCGTGAATGAGATTTTTTCCTCAGACTCAGATTGTCGCAAACACAGACTTGTAAGGTCTTGAACGTTTTTGCCTGCTCTGATACCAATTGAAAAAGCGGGGCTCTAACAACCACACCCAATATTTCGGATTAGCAATCTGTATGGACAAACTCCAATATACTTTCTAGAAAATTAACTAGACAGTGAGACTCAATCAATATAAAATATATCAAAGAGTTTATATCTCTCTTACTTGATTTGATCTTTACTCAAGCAAACAAAAATCTGCGAGTCTTTATCAAATTCAAGGAGATAACTTGGGTGGTACCAAAGACCAATATCCAAGTGTCAATCAATTTAAATCAACAACCAAAAAGGTCGGATATTCTAATTGATTGAACAACGCACAACCTGTATTATTTCAATTATATAGAAAAATATAATGCGGAAAAGAAATAAAACAGACACCAAAATTTTGTTAACGAGGAAACCGCAAATGCAGAAAACCCCGGGACGTAGTGCATATTAAATATACACTGTATTAAGCCACTACAGACACTAGCCTACTCCAAGCTAACTTCGGTCTGGACTGTAGTTGAACCCCAACCAATCTCACCGTGATCCAAGGTACATTTATGCTCCTACATCTATGATCCCAGCAAAATACTACATACTTGATTCCCTTAGTTGATCTTACCCACAACCAATAGTTGCTACGACCCAAATTCGAAGACTTTAATAAACAAATCTGTATCACACATAATAGTATACAATAATAGATAAATTCATCTCCCACGAATATACCTACAAGTTTTTGTTCCGTCTTTTGATAAATCAAGGTAAACAGGAACCAATCAATAAAACCAGACTTATATTCCCGAAGAACATCTCAGTTTTATCAATCACCTCACAATAATCTTAATCGACGCAGCGAAAAAAGATATTGTGGAATCACAAACGATGAGACGAAGTGTTTGTGACTACTTTTATATCTTGCCTATCGGAGATAGAAATCTCAAACCAATTATTACAATTGTATTCGTACGATAAAAACAGCAAGATCAGATCACATAACTACGATAAAAGTAGTATCGGTCTGGCATCACAATCCCAATGAAGTCTTTAAGTCGTTAACCTGGTTTTAGAAGAAGAAAACCAAAGGTTAAAGGAGAATCGACTCTAGATTAGCACAACTAGTATCACACAAAATATGTGGGGATTAGGTTTCCCAGTTGCTAGAGTTCTACCTTATATAGTCTTCAAATCATGGTTTGCAATCAATGCTAGCTTACTAACAAAGCATTCAATATTCACCATTAGATGAAAACCTGATTAGATTCAAGCTAATATTTATCAACCGTTAGATCAAAAACATAGCTTATTACACACACATGTAATGCACATTTGTAGGCTTGTGAAAACCGTACCCAAACTTGTACATTAGTTGGTTCAACAATAGTTAACCAAATGGTTAGCCATATGATAACTTTCATATCAACCATATTCTTCTTCACCATAACTAGTTCAAATGACTCAAATAAACTAGTTATAGAGTTGTTCAATTGCTTAGATCTTTATATACTACACAAGATACAATCGAATTAAAAACGATGTGATTCACTCGAATCGATTCATGAACTATAAAGCCATGGTTTGCAATAGCATTGCTTAGTTTATTAAGATAAGTTCACAAACATCGTTTTTAGACATAACCTATTCAAGTTCGCGGACTCAAGTTCCCGGATGGAGTTCACAAACTCCAGCAGAAATTCTCGGGTTCGAGAACTTAGTCAGTTCGCGGACTGAGTTTGTATGCTGAGTTCGCGGATTGAGCTCACGCACCACACCGGCTTTACTTGATCAACAAAGTTCGCAAACTTTGGTTCAAACAATAAGGACTTATACATATATGTGTTTCCACAATAATGCTTATATCCTCCAGTGGTTATATTGTCTAAACTCTCATTTCAATCATTGAAACATTCTCAAAGGACGTTATATAGTTGTTATTCACAAGCTATTTTTCTTCAGAGGGATTTCCAAAGTGATTGAAACATAATATGACTTTCGTCACTATGTAAAGATGAACTTTGCTAAAGAGAAAGCTTTACCAACACATATTTCGAGAAATAGATAAGCGAGATATACTTAGCTCGAAATACCACATGTGTATAATCTTAGTCTATATAGTAATACGACTTTTGTCTCAAGATAGGAGATATAGTAGTTAGACTTTTGAGTGATTGATAATTTCAAGTCTCAACATACCTTTTAGTCGATGAAGATCCACTGGTTCCTTGAGTAGTCCTTCGTCTTGTATGATGATCGCCATGGAGATCTTGAGCTCAAATACACTTTCTATCCTAGTCCGAGACCTTAGATACAATAGACTAGAAATCAAGAATTTATAGTTTTGATCACTAACATTGACAAACATGCTTGAGATAGCAATGCATGCGAGTTCGACCGAGCAATGCTCTAGCAAAAGACATCTTGTGATAATCCATTGTTAACAGACTCTGTTATGTGTTTGATTGATCATAGAGATTCAAGTGGTGTTGTGCAGGTTTTTATTGAAGATTAAAGAAGATTTGAAAATGAATAAGATTTTTTATTTAGTTTTCATATCTTTGTGTGTGCACAAACCTTGATCGGCTGGTATCCAACTAGAATCGTATTTATTTGATTAATTGGTTGTGTGAGATCGACATTATCAATTAATATCTTTGAGATTTATTTTGACCGAGTGTGAATATAAACTTGACTACTTTGGTAGTTATTGGATAGATTGATCTAACCAGGCAAATGAGTTTATTAGATTAAACGGAAGAGCCTTTGCATATGACTTGAGATATATTTATCTTGAAAGAATCGAAAGAGTTGTTACCAAACATATTTGTTGTTCCTTTACTATTTGGAATGCGATCCAAAAGAATTATTCCAGTGCGTGCATTCATTGAAGTTGGAAGCGCATGGATACTTGGGAAACTAAGTGAACTAGGGTATTTTCTTGGTCTCAACTATACGAAGTTGGTGTATTTTTGTATAGCGGCTTAATTATGAGAGTATTTAATTCTGGACTAGGTCCAGGGCTTTTTCTGCATTTGCAATTTTCCTTGTTAACAAAATCTTGTTGTGTGATTTTACTATTGTTTTCCGCAATTATATTGGTTTATATAATTTAAAGTAAATTACACAAATGTTAACTCCGATATACTTGATAGTGATCCTATAGAGTTTGGTTAAGTTTGAACCTATTATCAAGTATCACATTTTGTTAGTCGTGTTGTCTCGATCTCGTATCCATAGACAATCACACAAAGTATGAATACCGATATGTTGCATTGTCTCGACCATGTCCTTAGATGATCACTTTGTGTAAGAGGACTTATAGGTGGATAAATAAAAGATTGTGGTGTATTTGGGTATCCTCGTCTTTTCAACTCGGTTTTGATTTCCTTCAATAAGAGCATTAGCAAACAAGATCACATCCTTGATGATTACTCCGAAGAGATGACACAAAGTATTTGCATCTCTATTATTGAGGTTCAATGTTTCTACTTGAAATCTCTGAAATATGTTTTGTCATAAAGTATCTTGTTGTTGTTGTGCACCATTGACCATATCTTCTGTAACAATAACATAATTCCTACAAATGGATTCATCTTCGGATAAGCTAAATCTGCGACCTCGAACTGACATATTGGATTTGTTGAGTAAAAGAATGAATATTGAAGAAATGGTGTGAGTTGAAATTAAATTGGTGTTAAAGCACTGTTAGGTTGAACTCGCAAGCGTTGTTATCTCAAGCTTGTTTGTCAAGTTTAGTTGATCAAAACTATATACTTATTGGAGTAAGAATAAGAAAAGAGAGAGAAGAGATTTTTCATTAACAGAGAGGGGAACCCTATTACATAGCCATGGTGTTCTATTTATACAAGAGTAAAGAGAAAACCCTAGTATACTAATGGACCGCACATCCATGGGCCATAGGCCCTATAACACTCCCCCTTGTGCGGTTCAAAAACGGGACTTCAAATGTGTTGCCTCATTAAAACCTTAACAAGGAAAAACCCAATGGCACAAAACCTTGACGAAGGGAAAAGAGTACAACGTGTTGATAAAGCTGGACACTTCTCTTCAGAAAAACCTAAAATATAAAAACCCTATGGGAAAAAGATAATTTCAATCGGGGAATCATAAGTTGTTGTTGTCTCATTAAAAACCTTACCGAGTAACAAAACCCATTGGGACAAAATAAACTCGGTGAAGGGAAAAAGAGTTCAACAAACACTCCCCCTAATGTCGACATAATATCGTTAGATACTCCCCCTAATGTCGCCATCTCCCCTGATTGCAATCAAGGGAGTTCAGACAATTTTCTTAGTCCGATACTTTTGACATGCTTTTCAAAAGTCGATTTAGGCAATGAATTAGTAAATAGGCCTGTCGCATTCTCATCAAATTTTACTTGACTGACTTGAATTTTCAGAAAAGACTGTTGTTGCTGATTGTAAAATAACTTTGGTGATATATGTTTCGCATTATCACCCTTAATGTACCCTTGCTTCATCTGTTCGATGCAAGCTGCATTATCCTCATAAATGAAAGTTGGCTCATCAGTGGTAGAACTCATACCACATGTCCCTCGAATGTGTGTAATGATAGACCTTGACCATACATACTCATGAACTGCCTCGTGTAAGGCAATGATCTCAGAGTGGTTCGTGGAGGTAGCCACAAGAGTCTGCTTGGTCGATCTCCAAGATATCGATGTGTTTCCAATGGTGAAAAGATAACCAGTTTGTGACCGACCTTTATGTGGGTCGGAGAGGTACCCAGCATCAGCAAAACCAACCAAAACATTATTTGGGGTTCCAGTGTAGGGAGTTTCATTTCTACTAGCGGTCCTTCTTACTTCTTCATAGGGATAGAATAAACCCATGTTAATGGTTCCTTTCAGGTATATGAAAATATTCTTTATACCATTCCAATGATGCTGCATAGGCGCTGAGTTGTATCTATCTAACAAGTTCACTGAGAACAATATATCAGGTTGAGTACATTGCGCTAAGTACAATAATTCGCCTATTGCAGTTAGGTAGGGAATTTCATCTCCCAATACCTCTTCGTCATCTTCCTTGGGACGAAATTGATCCTTTTGTACGTCTAAACTTCGACTAATCATGGGAGTGCTAGCAGGGTGCACCTTGTCCATATTGAATTGCCTAAGTATCTTATGGACATATGCAGATTGGTGGATTAGTATTCCACAGGCTCGGTGTTCTAGATCAAGTCCTAGAAAAAACCAAGTTTTCCCAAGATATTTCATCTCAAATTCAGATTTTAAATAGCTTGCGGTTTCTCTTATTTCGTCAAGAGTACCTATTATGTACACATCATCAACATAAACAGCTATAATTTCAAATTCGGAACTTGTTTTATTTATAAATACGCAGGGGTATAACTCAGTATTCGTATATCCCTTCCCAATCAAATAATCACTTAGACAGGTATACCACATCCGTCCGGATTGCTTTAATCTGTAAAGTGGGCGTTTCAAATTTATTGAAAACGTACTCCATGGTTTAGAGTTACTTGATTCCGGCAATGGAAGGCCATCAGGCACTTTCATGTATATCTTTGAATCAATATCCCCATAGAGATATGTTTTAACCACATCCATAAGCTGCATGTCAAGTCCTTCTGAAACTACCAAGCTAACTAAGTAACGGAACGTTATGACTTCCATTACGGGAGAGTGTTTCCTCATAATCAATTCCAGGGTGTTGTGAGAAACCTTACGCCACAAGGCGAGCCTTATATCTCAAGACTTTATTCTTCTCATTACGCTTTCTGACAAATACCCATATATGTCATACGGGCTTTACACCTAGTGGGGTTAACACTACCGCACCAAATACCCGTCATTTTGCCAGTGAATTTAATTTTTCCTGGATTGCAACTTCCCATTTAGGCCAGTCTGCTCTTTTTTGTCATTCTGCAATAGAGCGTGATTCGATGTCATCGTGCTCAATGATCTCTTAAGTAATAGTGTATGCAAATGCATCATCAATCTGCGTGGAGGATCTTTCCATAAACATGTATGCACTCTCATAATCCATAGAGATTTCTTTGTTCTCTGAAATCATTTCAAACATCGGAGCATCCTCCAGTATGGATTCATGGACATAACTATAATCAGAGACAATTTCATGATAGGGATTATCTGTATTGATGATAAATGGATCGGGTTGTGCCTTACTCACTATTTTCTTCCTTGGGTGAGTATCTATCGAACCAGGTGGTCTTCCCATTTTCCTTTGGGGGGCCACAGCCTCAGCTACACTTCCACCAAGTGTAGGTTTGACACCTCTATATAAGGTGCCTTTCCTGTATTAGGGATTTCTAACCTTGAAGGAACGTTTGCAGTTGGTATGTATGATCTCGTCACTTTAGCAATATCAGTGAATGTGTCAGGCATTGAGTTTGCCACATTCTGAAGATCAATAACTCTTTTCACTTCACTTTCACATTATGAGGTACGAGGATCAATATGAGACAAAGTGGGGACACACCACGACAATTCCTATCATTCCCTTAGGAAATCCTTTTCCATACCTCCCCCTAACAACGGTAAGGTTGTCTCATTAAAGTGACAGTCCGCAAATATAGCGGTAAAGAGATCGCCTGTCAAAGGTTCCAAATAACGGATAATTGTTGGGGATTCATATCCAACATAAATACTTAATCGTCTTTGGGGACCCATCTTACTACATTGTGGGGGTGTAATAGGCACGTATACATCACAACCAAAAATGCGTAGATGTGAAATATCAGGCTCATATCCAGTTACCAACTGGTACGCAGAAAATGGTTGGCTAATAGTGGGTCTAAAGCGAATAAGTAATGATGCATGCAATATGGCGTACCCCCAGGCAGTAATAGGAAGGTTGGAACGCATAACCAATGCCCTATCTATCATCTGTAACCTTTTGATGGTAGCTTCTGCGAGACCATTTTGAGTGTGTACATGGGGTACAGGGTTCTCTACATCAATTCCGATAGACATACATAAACCATCAAATCCTTTAGATGTGAATTCTCCATCATTATCAAGTCTGATAGACTTGATTGGATAATCGGGGTGGTGAGCCCTCAAACGTATAATTTGTGCTAGGAGATCTGCAAAGGCAACATTTCTTGTGGAAGGTAATGCAACATGTGACCAACGGGTCGAAGCATCTACCAGAACCATAAAATACCTGAATGGTCCACACTATGGATGTATAGGTCCACAAATATCACCTTGTATTCTTTGTAAAAATAGAATGTTTTATTTTGTATCTTTAGCATAGGATGGTCTCGCTCCTGTCTTTGCTAAAGAACAAGCTTTGCAAAATGAGTGGTGTGATTTTGGCAAATTCCATGAAGTAGAATGATAGAGAGGTTTCACATTAGTTTCTTTAGATGGCAGTGACTAGCAGATGCTGTTACTTTGCATTGTAACTGTCTTTTGTCTCATTTTACTTTTCACTCGAAAGAAAGGATGTCTGTGTGAGTTCTTTCATCACATCACGACCTGGGTGCCCCAAGTGGTCATGCCAAAGCTTGTATAAGTCACTGTTCAACAGTTCATCATTGGTAACAACATGTGATTCAATAATACGAATATTAGTAGTGTAAAAACGACTAGAGTGACTCATTAATTTCTCTAAAATGTGTTTTATTCCACATGTATTAGAGATAATATTTATATATTCAATCCCATTTTCACAGCGAGTTTCCAAGTGATAACCATTTGCACGGATATCTTTGAAGCTCAACAAGGTACGATTAGCTTTTGGTGCATATAGAGCTTCTTTGACTTTAATCATTGTGCCATTTGGAAAAAAAAATTGAGAATTACCTCGCCCAATGATCTCTTGTGATGATCCAATCATCGTAGTCACAGAGGATTTATAAGGAATTAAGTCAACAAATAATTTTCTATTTCTTAAAATAGTGTGTGTGGTGCCACTATCATCTAGGACTCAATCTCTTCTGAGGATGACATTCCTACAAGTAAATGGTAATTCAGAGAATTCAACCACATAATTCAATCATGCAATAGATTATCACAGTAAAAATTAAATCCAAAGCATAATTAGTACCCATAAAAGTTTAAAAAAACACTGATCCATCAACAAAAAAAAAACGATAATTTAAGACTGCCTAACATAGTTTAAGTCATCCAAAGAAATATTTAAACCAACGTATGCTAAACCACAAAGCAAGAAAATAAACAATTTTTTATGTCCAAAGGATAACTAAAACTAACTAAATAAAAATAACAATCAAACAAAGTCAGGTGTTTCCATAAGGGCATGGTTCTTGTTGCCCTGGAAGTCGTAAATGGTGAAGTTGACATCTGGTTCTTACACACAGTGAGCTTCTTGATTAATAGATTCCCGGTACTTTTTGTAGCTGGATGCTACTTTGGCACTAGCTTTGCATTGCTGGTACCAATGTTCGGAAATTCCACACCTGTAACAAGGTGCATTGTCATTCTCAACCTTCTTAGACATGGAGTTCTTTTGTGTTTTTTCAACAGTGTTGCCCCTACCACTAGGTCCATAAGTAACATCTCTAGACCAGGTATTTGAATAGCCTCCATGCCCATGGCCCCTTCCACGAGGACCCTTTTGTCCTCTTCCATGTGGGTTATTATCCCCACATGAGTATGAAGCATGAGAATATGAATCAACATTTTTAACCCTCTTTTATTTGGGATGTTTTCCTTTGTTATCCTTGCCATAGTTAGCCTCGGGAATTTTTTTATTCCCGGGGGCTCTAACATTGTTGTTTGCTAGAACTTCATTGTGCCTTTCGGTCACCCGCAATAAGTTGATCAACTCCACAAAAGTTGTTATTCCACAAAAGTTGTTATCAATCTCTTTGCGGGATTAGTTGGCTAGAATAACATATGACAAAGGGAAAGTAGACAATGTCTTTTGAATCTGATATTTATCTGTGAGTTTTATCCCACAAAAATTGAGGTGTGCTTGTAGCTTAAGCATATCTCTTTGGAAATCACCTACCTTCACATAATCAAGAAACCAGATGTCATTCCACTGTAGGAGAAGGCAATCCTCAATGCTCCCAAAATGGCTTGCTAGTGCATCCCACGGTTCTTTAGGGAACATTATGTGCTGTGAAAAAGCGGGGGTCTAACAACCACACCCAATATTTCGATTAGCAATCTGTATGGACAAACTCCGAGTTACTTTCTAGAGAATCAACTAGACAGTCAGACTCAATCAATAGAAAATATATCAAGGAGTTATTATCTCAATCTCTCAATTTGATCTATACTCAAGCAAATAGAATCTGCGAGTCTTTATCAAAGAGAGATAACTTGGATGGTACCAAAGACCAATATCCAAGTGTCAATCAATTTAAATCAACAACCAAAGAGTTCGGATATTCTAATTGATTTAACAACGCACAACCTGTATTATTTCAATTAAATAACAAAATATAACGCGGAAAAGAAATAACACAGACACCAGAATTTTGTTAACGAGGAAATTGCAAATGCAGAAAAACCCCAAGACCTAGTCCAGATTAAACATACACTGTATTAAGCCGCTACAGACACTAGCCGACTCCAAGATAACTTCGGTCTGGATTGTAGTTGAACCCCAATCAATCTCACATTGATCCAAGGTACAATTATACTCCTATACATCTGATCCCAGCAGGATACTGCGCACTTGATTCCCTTAGATGATCTCACCCACAACCAAGAGTTGTTACGACCCAAAGTCGAAGACTTTAATAAACAAATCTGTATCACACAGAAAGTTTACAAGGATACATAAATTCATCTCCCATGAATAAACCTATGAGTTTTTTTTCCTTCTTTTGATAAATCAAGGTGAACATGAACCAATTGATAATACCAGATTTATATTCCCTAAGAATAGATCAGCTTTATTAATCACCTCACAATAAACTTAATCGACGCAGCGAAGAAGATTATTGAGGAATCACAAACGATGAGACGAAGTGTTTGTGACTACTTTTATATCTTTCCTATCAGAGATAGAAATATCAATCCAATTATTACAATTGTACTTGTACGATAGAAACATCAAGATCAGATCACACAACTACGATAAAAGTAGTATCGAATCTAGCTTAGCAAACTAGTATCACACAAAATATGTGGGGATTAGGTTTTCCAGTTATAGTTCTCCCTTATATAGTCTTCAAATCAGGGTTTGCAATCAATGTTAGCTTAGTAAAAAAGCATTCAATATTCACCGTTAGATGAAAACCTGATTTGATTCAAGCTAATATTTATCAATCGTTAGATCAAAAATATAGCTTGTTACACACACATGAAATGCATGTTTGTAGGCTTGTGAAAACCGTACCCAAACTTGTACATTAGTTGGTTCAACAATAGTTAACCAAATGGTTATCCATATGTTAACTTTCATATCAACCATATTATTCTTCACCATAACTAGTCCAAATGACTCAAATGAACTAGTTAGAGAGTTGTTCAATTGCTAAGATCTTTATGTACCACACAACACACAATCGAATCAAAAACGATGTGATTCACTCGAATCGATTCATGAACTATAAATCCACAGTTTGCAATAACATTCCTTAGTTTATTAAGATAAGTTCACAAACATCGTTTTTAGACATAACCTGCTCAAGTTTGCGGACTGGGTTCGCGGACTTAAGTTCCCGGACGGAGTTCACAAACTCCAGCAGAAATTCTCGGGATCGAGAACAATACCGATTCACAGACTATTTTCGCGGACTGAGTTCACAGACTGAAGTTCACGTGCTGCTCCGGTCTCACTTGATCAACAAAGTTCGCAAACTTTGGTTCAAGCAATAAGGACTTATACATATATGTGTTTCCACAACAATGCTTATATCCTCCAATGGTTATAATGTCTAAACTCTCATTTCAATCATTGAAACATTCTCAGAGGGGGTTATATAGTTGTTATTTACAAACTATCTTTCGACAGAGCGATTTCCAAAATGATTGAAACATAACATGACTTTCGTTACTAGGTAAAGATGAACTTGGCAAAAGCAAAAGCTTTACCAACACATATTTTGAGAAATAGATAAGCGAGATATACTCAGCTCGAAATACCTCATGTGGTATAATCTTAGTCTATATTGTAATACGACGTTTGTCTCAAGATAGGAGATAGAGTAGATAGACTTTTGAGTGATAGATAAGTTTAAGTCTCCACATATCTTTTAGTCGATGAAGATCCATTGGTTCCTTGAGTAGTCCTTCGTCTTATATGATGATCGCCATGGAGTTCTTGAGCTCAACTACACTTTCTATCCTAGTACGAGACCTTAGCTATAGTAGACTAGAAATCAAGACTTTATAGTTTTGATCACTAACATTGACAAACATGCTTGAGATAGAAACGCATGCGAGTTCGACCGAGCAGTGCTCTAACATGTTGGTATCCCCAAAGGAGATTAGGTTCAATATGTGCCTTCAAATATCGGAGGGCTTCAGCCTTTTATTTTTAGTTGCTGGGGTAGCATCTTCACATCAGCCATAGTGTTCTATTGTAAGCAACCGTGATTTGAAAGACTATATAAGAGAGAAATCTAGCAACTGGAAAACCTAATCCAGACAATTTTCTATGTCCTAGTTGCAAACTAGAGTCGATTCCCCTTTATCCTAGTTTTCCAAAACCATTATTAAGTTAACGACTTGAAAACTTCATTTGGGATTCGTGAAGCCAGATCCAACTATTTTCTCTGTAGTTTCGTATTTTGATCTTACTTATTCTATCGTATTAAGTTTTATCTTTTCTAAGATTTACTCAAGATTTATCTCCGATAGGTAAGATATAAAAAGTAGTCACAACAATTCTTCGTCTCAGACTCTTGTGATTCTGCAATAACTTCTTCTGTTAATCAGTTAGGTGATTGTCAGGTGACTAATATTTCTAGGCTGCTCTTCGAGAGTATAAGACCAGATTATTAGTTGGTTCTTGTTCACTTTGATCTTTGTATCAAAAAACGAAACAAAAAGAATAAAGGATAGACATATCTGTGGGAGACCGATTTGTTTACAAGTCTTCGACTTTGGGTTGTAGGTGAGATCATATAAGGGAATAAAATGAGCAAAATCCGGCGTGGTTCTAGAGGCGAAAGGAAAGCGACTGTACCTTAATAGATGCGAGACTTGGATAGCGCTCAACTATACTTTAGTCCGAAGTTAACTTGTAGTAGGCTAGTGTCTGTAGCGGCTTAATACAGTATGGTGCTCAAAGCTGGACTAGGACCGGGGTTATTCTGCATTTGTGGTTTCCTCATTAACAAATTTTCTGGTATCTGTGTTATTTCTTTTACGCATTATATTTGTTTATATAATTGAAACATCACAGGTTGTGCGTTGTTCAATCAGTTGATAAATCCGACCTTGTTTGTTGGATATAACTTGATTGGCACTTTGGCATTGGTATTTGGTACCATCCAATTTATTTCTCATATCGATCAGGCTCACGAATTTTATTGAGAAAGAGTGATAAAGCTCTTTGATATATTTCTTGAATGAGTCTCACTTTTTAGTTGGTGCTCTCGGAATTATATTGGAGTTTAGTCCATATAGATTTCCGAATGAATTATTGGGTGTGGTTGTTATACCCCCGCTTTTTCAATTGGATATTGTATTTATAAGGTGATGAAATGATGACTGTTGGATGAAATGCAGTGGGCGGCCGAGTTTACACCGCTGGAGGTCTACTCCTGACCGTGAAATTTATATTACACCGAGCGTATAGACTCAACCTGGCATGGAAAATTGGCAAATTTTCATGCCCATAGTGGGTGCAAAAGTGGCAAATTCGTGGCTGTGCCATGCCCATAGGTACCTGTTAGAGCGCTGCTCTCACAATTGTTACTATATCAAGCTTGTTGTCAAAATTATATCTTGATTTCTAGTCTACAATTAGTTAAGTCTCGGTCTAGGATAGTCTAGTTGAGAAATGAACCAGTCATCATTTGTGTTCTACCGTTTGAAGGCGAAGATCAACCGAAGATTTTGGAGAACTTCATCAACAAAAGGTAAGTGAAGTCTGAACCACCTATTTATCAAGTTATGTTCACTTTTTTTTTATCATTGAGACGTTTATCGCATAACTAATTAGACTAGCTTGCATAGACAAGAATTTCAAGTCGAGAACTAATTATTTAGTTTATGAATTTCTGAAATATAATGACTAGGCTTAATGAACTTTTTTTCATACTTGATCAATTCCGGTGGAAAAAAATTTATTGTTCGACACCAAATCATGATTCAAGTTTATCACTCAATAATAGCATGGAACAGTGATATGTGTTATTGATGTTATTCAAGAATGTTTTGAATTGATTTAGAGAAATATATAACTATTATATTTGAAATACAAGATAGTGTTATTAGTCTTACAAACTGAGAAACCGGTTATATGTATGAAGTCGTGTTACATGTACTTGTACACGCAGCAGAGTAGCTATATGTTGATTTACTTATTTGTGTGATACGCATACTCGTATGCACATCATGGGAAAATCTGTTTGTTCCGTGATCTGGATAGGTATGCATATTCTTATGAAAACCATTTTGGAACGGTGGTAAGGGAACCAGGTTAAAGTATTCAAAATGGTATGCGATCCAATACAGTTCTATCTTCTAGAACCAGTTTAGTACCCAAACTGGTAGGCAAACTGAAAAAGTTATGTGAACTCCAGAACCGGTAAAAGTCTTAAGTTTGAAATCGGTAGGTGAAATGAAAAAGTTATGTCAACTCCAGAACTTAGTGTTGCACCTAAGTTTGCAAACTGGTACGTGAACTGAAAAAAAATTATGTCAGCTCCGGAACTCGGTTTTTCCTATAAGTTTGCAAACCGGTCTGTGTACCTTAACTCAGCCGACTCAGGAACGATTCAAGTATTTGTACTTTGTGCATTTACCAAGTATGTCCATTATGATTCAATTGCGATTGAATTTTTTCTATGAGATGATTTGCATTTGATCAATTCTCTATAAATACACTAGACTTATTTGATCACATAATTGTGGCTCAAGATTAATGTCTTTGTGTACATGAAAATGAGTGTTAAGCTTTTAAGTTCAAATCGGCTAGTTTTGTCTATCCATATTGTACATAGTCTTTATACACGGGTCGGTTACGGTTTACCTAACCAGAGTGTATATCTTGTTTATGTGAATAAGATTCAAAGTTTTCATCTAACGGTGAATATTGTTTGCTTGGTTCCAAAGCTATCTTAGCTTAAATCTAAAGCAACCTAGGCTTTTAATGACTATATATGGGGAACTCTTGGAAACTGGGATCTTTGAATCCCGACACTACTTTTTGTTCAAGAAACCATTTTAGGGTTTAGCGACTATCAAAGACTTCATTGGGATTCGTGAAGCCAGGTCTAGTTATCTTTTATTTTGATAACTTGAGTATCCTGATCTTGTTCGATTTGTTGATTTATCACTTGAACAAGATAGATAGAAATCACAAAGTTCTCTTCGTCTCAAAATTTGTGATTCCACAAGTTTTATACTTGTGGGGTGAACAATAATCCAGGCTTCACTTCGGGTTGCATAAGTCCGGATTTTGAGGATAGCCAAACTTCTGTCAAGTTGTTATCGATTTCCATCACCTTGATCCTACGTTTGATATGATCATCTGTTTCGATTGTAAATTAGGAAATCAATTATAGGATTAATATGTGGGAGGAAGATTTGGTTTAAAGTCTTCAATTGAGTTGAAGAAAGTCTTAGTTGGCGGGACTCCATCTAAGTGCGCGGAGTCCTACTGGATTCAAGAGGCGTAAGGAGTGCGACTATACCCGAATCAGTGGGAGACTGAGTTCGGGATCAACTTCATTCCAGACTGAAGTTAATTGGTAGTAGGCTAGTGTATGTAACGTCTTAATACAGTTCGGTGTTCAATCTGGACTAGGTCTCGGGGTTTTTTTGCATTTGCGGTTTCCTCGTTAACAAAATTTCTGGTGTCTGTGTTATTTCTTTTTCCGCATTATATTATTTATCTTTATAATTGAAATATCACAGGTTTTGTGTTGATAAATCACAGTACATGGGTCCGACCTAGTTTTTTGTGTTAGAGCATTGCTCGGTCGAACTCGCATGTGTTGCTATATCAAGCATGTTTGTCAATATTAGTGATCAAAATTATATGTCTTGATTTATAGTTTACTTATGACTAAGTCTCGGTCTAGGATAGTTAAGTATAGTTGAGCTCCAGACCCCATGGCAATTTACAAAGACGAAGAACTACTCAAGGAATCAGTGGAACTTCATCCGACCATAAGGTATGTGGAGACTTGAACTCATCTGTCACTCAAAAGTCTATCGACTCTATCTCATACTCTTGAGACAAAAGTCGTATAAGTATGATAGTTTTCATACATACACATTTGTTATTTCGATCCGAGTTTACTCGCCTATATTTTTCTCGAAATATGTGTTGGTAAGCTTTTACTTTAACCATTTTCATCTTTACCCGTGACGAAAGTCATGATGATGTTTCAATCTTGAAAATAGCTTTGATGACGATAGTCATGAATAACGATTGTTATAACATTATATAAGAATGTTTCAATGGTTGAAATATAGAGTTGAGATTACGTAACCAACTATGGATATAAGCATATATAGTTTGTTCGCACATTAGTGTATAAATCCATGTGCTGGAAACCAAGTGCGTGCATATGTGTGCATGCAGTATTGGTGAAGGAGACAGGTTCAAAAACTTCCGCTGAGTTTGTAAGTTTGCAAACTGTTAAACCAGTCACCTTAGGTACGCGTACCCGTACGTGTACCCACGGAAATTTTCGAACAAAAAATCTGGTGAGTTTGTAAACTCAAATCCGGTAGCTATGGTACACGTTCTCATACGCATACCCAAGCTGGTTATATCTCTCAAATTGGAAGTTCATGAACTTAAACAATACATCAATAAGGAATGCAATCTTTGCAAACCGTGGCTATATTGTTCATGAATTGATTCAAGTGAATTAAACCGATTTTGTTTCAATTGTGTTTATACATAAAGATCTAAGCAATTGAACAACTCTTCAACTAGTTCTTATGAGTCATTTGAACTAGTTATGAGAAATATGAATACGGTTAATATGAAAGTGCTCATATGGATAACCATTGGTTAACTATTTGTGAACTAACCAAATGTACACGTTTAGGTACGGTTACTCAAACCTAAATGAAATACATTTCATTTGTGTGTATGACAAGCTAAGTTTTGATCTAACGGTTGAAATATATTAGCTTGGATAAATCAGATTTTTCATCTAACGGTGAATATTGAATGCTTTGTTACCAAGGTAACTTAGATTGCAAACCATGATTTGAAAGCTATATAAAGGAGACATCTAGCAACTGGAAAATCTAATCCCCACACCTCCTGTGTGATACTAGTTGGTTTTGCTAGAGTCGATTCTCCTTTAACCGTAGGTTTCTTCTCGAGACCCTGTCGATTAACGACTTAAAGACTTCATTGGGATTGTGAAGCCAGAAGAAGCTACTTCTCTTGTAGTTAAGCAATATGATCTTGCCATTTTCTATCATACAAGTTCAATTGAATAATTAGCTTGAGATTATATCTCTGATAGGGCAAGACAAAAATAAATCACAAACCTCTTCGTCTCATCGTTTGTGATTCCGCAATATCTAGTTTCGCTACCATACGATTTAGATTATTGTGAGGTGATTGATAATTCTAGGCTGTTCTTCGGTAATATAAGTCCGGGTTATCGATTAGTTCATGTTCACCTTGATTTTATCGAAAGACGAAACAAAACTCGTAGGTTTATCTGTGGGAGATAGAGTTATCTATTATTGTAGACTTTTCTGTGTGACACAGATTTTTTTATTAAAGTCTTCGACTTTGGGTCGTAGCAACTCTTGGTTGTGTGTGAGATCAGCTAAGGGAATAAAGTGTGTAGTATCCTACTAGGGCCAGAGACGTAAGGAGTGTAACTGTACCTTGAATCAGTGTGATATTGATCAGGGTTCAACTACAGTCCAGACCGAAGTTAGTTCGTAGTAGGATAGTGTCTATAACGTCTTAATACAGTGTGGTGTTCAATCTGGACTAGGTACTGAGGTTTTTCTGCATTTGCGGCTTCCTCGTTAAGAAAATTTCTGGTGTCTGTGTTATTTCTATTCCGCATTATATTTTATTATATAATTGAAATATCACAGGTTGTGCATTGTATCGATCAATTGTGAAATCCAACCTTAGGTTGTTGATTGAAAATTGATTGATCCTTGGATATTGATCTTTGGTACCATCTAAGTTTATTTCTCTTGTATTTGATAAAGACTCGCAGATTTCTATTTGCTTGAGTACAGAACAAATCGAGAGATAGATATATTAACTCCTTGATATACTTTTTATTAAGATTGAGTCTGACTGTCTAGTTGATTCTCTTAAAAGTATATTAGAGTTAGTCCATACATATTGCTAATCGAAATATTGGGTGAGTTTGTTAGACCCCCGCTTTTTCCTGTTGGATAAGACTTGATTGATCTTTGGATATTGGTCGTTGGTACCGTCCAAGAACTCTCTTTGTAGTTAGGTTCACGGATTCAGTTCTGTAAACATTCTGACAACAAGATAGAGAGAGAGAGAGAGAGATATATAACTATAGACACTTTCCTTGATTGAGTTTTTACTCTCGGAGTTGTGTTGATTTTTTCCATACAGATTGCCTACGAAAAAGTTGGTGGTGTATTTTGGTAACCACCGGTGTTTTCAGAACCGGCCTAAAAGACCGTGATTTTTTGGGTTCTTTTTTTTTAAGCGAGGATATGAAGCAACCACGCTAATAACCAACCTCAACTAAATGAATATATTTCCTGCCAAATAGCCATGATATGACGGCGTGGGAAACATTTTTACAAGTTCTAGACGAAAACAAAATTACAAGCAATAAGGCAAGAACTGATTTAGGAATTGTCTCTGATAAGAGCATTATATGTTCATCTCCATCAAATTCTCAACAACAAACTGATCAACAGAGTCTTTAGCGTGGCACGAGTGATCTTTTCTTTTACCAGTTTTCTTCTAAAGAGACCACATATACCAGGTCTTAGCTTCAGTTCGAGAGGATACAGTAAAATAATAGTTGCACAAAAAATAGTTTTGTTACAAGAGTCATGCGTTACATATCCTGCATCATTAGCCAAGGACAATAAATCAAAGGTATAAGCAGTATAATAATTAGTCCATCCAATAGAAGGGGGCATTGATTTGTCCACTTTAAAGTTATAGATCAAAGGACCAGGGGTATAGGTATAACTCTATCAGGAACCACGGATCTAGCACGACATAAGTTAAAAACTAGAGACGACTCTGGGGATTCAACCAAAATTCATGCATTTTAGTTATCTTTGCTAGATTGTACAACGAAGCTTTTCTGAAACCTAGTCCTCCTTGTGACTTTAGGGAACATAAAGAATCCCAACTAAGGTGATGTCGCTTCTTATCATTATGATCTAAAGTTTCATCCCATCAGAATCTGCAAAAGTAAGAATCTGTATTTTTGCATATATTTTTAGGAACAAGAAAATGAGTCATTTGATAGATCAGCATATCCTAGCCTACATGCTTGACAAGTTAAAATCTAACATCTTGTGAAAAACGTTTATTAGACCATGAAGACATCGTAGCATCTGCCGATTATAGAACACTCATACGGCTATTGGGTCCTGGGGTACTTATGAAAAGAAATATTTGAGTGCTCAAACAGCTTTCACGAAAATCACGATTCTAAACAACCTAAATATAAGACAAATGATTCAAGGTTCAAGTCTATTATTATACAAGCTACATGATTTACCAAAGTTGATCTCTTGTCTAGAGGCCATACAATACTTTTTAAGATAGTCCTTAATGCTAAGAAACTAAGTGGCAAAGGACTATCGTCTGAATAAAATGTGTAATAGTAGAGGTATCCTTAGATATCTTAATACCATAAATGAGTTTATTTATGGTCATCTTGCAGGCAAGCCTTAGAAGAAAAAAAAATGTTATAAGTAAAAGGTCCCTTTGCTGGTATGATTACAGTTAAGTAATAGAAAAGTACGTCACAGTGGATAATCATTATATTAACGAGTCAACCCGATTAACGCATAATATCAATTCCCTCAAACTTTTATAGCGTTTAGACACGTATAACTTGATACCAGCAAGTCCATTCTTACTCTTGAAATGCTTAATAACATAATAGTCTCACTGGCAAGCAAGATGTTATTGGTGATACTTATTTTAGGAACAAAAACACTTTGATTAGAAGATATAAGACAATTCAGAAAATGTGTAAATATATTAACCAGAGTTTTATGGATATTTTTGTAAGTAAAGTTGCACACACCAATAGGTCTATAATGAGAGACTAGCTCAGTATGAGTATTTCAAGAATAGGGCTATATTAGTATGGTTTAAAAACTTAACCAGATTTTTCATATCTAAAACAAGTTTGAGTTACTTCAATAAATGATTCTCCAACAATATTCCAATATTTTTGGTAAAAAAAGGCTAGTAAGTCCATATGGCCCCGAGGCATTCTTATCCCTATTTAGAAAACAAAATTTATATATTAGAGGAGTATTAAGGATATCATTCTCAGCAACAAATTATTTAAGAGGGGATCCTCTAAAAAACATCCTGGCATTGTTAAACACTAGAGGAACAGAGGTTCTAAAGCAATCAACAATGGAATGATGAATACTATTGTTAGAGCATTGATGGGTTGAACCCACCAAGCATTACTATGTCAAGTTTGGTTATCATATTTTAGCTGATCGAACACACAAGTTACCAAGACCGGTTATGTCAGTTACCAGGATCGGTTACGTCAATTACCAAGACCGGTTACCATATACTCATGATATTGCTTGTGATCGGTTACACCAATTACTAGGACCGGTTACACCAATTACAAGGATCCATTACACAATTCTTTTGTGATCGGTCACACCAATTACTAGGATCAGTCACACCAATTACAAATATCGATCATACCATCTCAGGTGATTACTTAAGATCGGTTACACTAATTAATAAAAACTAGTCATACCAAAACATAATTTAGGCACTGTGATTAGTTATACAAAGATACATAACAAGTTATAATCGGTTCTACTAACTTACACATATTGGTAATCCAAAGATATGCAATGAATAACAATACCAACAAGCCTAGTGATTTCCCTTTCGATTCATAAAAAAAGTTCATGAATGTACTTCCTTTAAGCAAATGTAAAAATTGTTTTCTAGGATGAAATCTTCACCTTTACTCATACACATAATCACAATAACATTCATACGATTATGTCGAAGTCATATCTACGAAGTTCAAAAGATAAACGTTACACTTCATAGTCTAATTCCTTAACAATATGATCATATGATCATGTCTCACTCCTAGAGTAAAATATTCATTAACAGCTTCACAGTTATGTTTTCAATATAGCACGACTTGAAAGATACGTTAGGAATGAAACAATTTAATTCAACATTACTAACCTTAAGAGGAAGGTCGATGTCGTCGTTGTTGTTCGTTACTTCTTCATATTCTTCAGACCTTCGATTAATACTTGTATGTCTCATAATCCTAGACTTTCTAGTCTAACCTATACGAAGTTGTCTCTAGTACATAATCAAGTGATTCTAAGATGAGTTTTGATTTACTAAAATATGACAACCAAACTTGATATACCAACGCTTGGTGGGTTCAACCGAGCTATGCTCTAACAGTTTATCTTTCATGGACGGGTATTTTGAGTACAATCAGATACCAATAAATCCGACTGGTGAAGAGCGTACTGCTTTCATAACAGACAAAGGATTATACTGTTTCAAAGCCATGTCATTTGGTCTTAAAAATGCTAGCTCGACCACTAAAGGCTAGTCAATAAAATCTTTAAACACCTCATTGGGGAAACAATAAAATGTTACGTGGATGACATGCATGGTGGACAAGAGCTTAAAAGAAGTTGATCACCACCGCGATCCCCTAAAATCTTTTCCGTCCTGAGGTAATATAGGATGAAAGTAAATCCATCTAAGTGTGCCTTCGAAGTTTAGAATTGAAGGTTCATGAGGCTTTATGATAACAAGAAATGGTATTGAGGTCGATCCATTGAAGATCCGATCTATACTTGAAATGCCACCACCATCCTACAAAAAGGACATCCAGCAGTTGACTGGAAAGGTAGCAACTTTAAATCGTTTTATCACCAGATCATCTGATTAATGTAGACTATTATTTGATTTACTTTAGAAGAAGCAAGATTGTGAGTGGAACCTCGGTGTCAAATATATTTTGATCAGATTAAAGTTTATCTCTCATCTTCTATGATTTTTTCCCCACCAGTACCACGTGAAGAACTTTATCTCTATATAGCCCATACTTCGTCAGTTGTGAGTGCTGAACTGGCGCGAGTTGAAGAGAACAAGGAAAATCCAAAATATTTCGTCACTGACACCACCTGAATCCAGGTATTCCCAACTAGAAAAAAAAGTGATATTCGTTATCTATTTCTCTTATGTCAAGGTCAGACCATATTTCTCGGGATGGAAAGTGAAGTCACAAAATACCCAGTCGAAAATGTGCTCTCAAAAGAAAACAAAACCGAAATATTAGCTAAATGGGGAGTCCGTCTGAATCAATTTATGATGAACTTCCAAATTTTACCCTTAGCCATATTATAAGTGTAAAAATCAAGTAGGGCATGAGTATGGTCAAAACTATTTTGTTAAAAATATTTGAGAGTGGCATTAGGATAGTTAAAGACCATTCACCATTTATTAAAGCTCTATCTAGTTTGGATTTAATCCTATCATTCTTCATCTTCAACCACTCGAATTTTCGATACTCCTTTTTTATTTCTTATCAAATGAAATGATATATTGTTATGAAAACCCTGGTTACTCTAAGCATGATTTTGGGGAATCTCATTGCTATTACTCAAACAAGCATGAAGTTATACTTGCATTTTCATCCATAGATCAAATTAGATATGTAATTATTAAAATAGTTTTTGGAGACTCAAATGAAGTATATGCAAGCCTGATATTTATATGATGTTCAATATCTTCATAAATATAAGAACTTCTACTTGCATTGTATCGTTCAGTCTACGTACCAAAATTAATAACATTCGAGATTATTCAGAATTATACACAAAAGATTATTTTTTGGAAGAATCAATTGGGGGATATGGGAATTAATTGGGGGATATAGCTACGGGACAAAATAGGTGTCCCAATAGCAATTCTGGGTGACCCCCTATGTAATTTTTTTTTTAATTCCTAATCTAGCCCCCACTAATTAGGATTAGTGATTAAGTATAATTAGTAAAATGTTAAGTATTTGGGGGATAAATTAGTGTGTATTTTTATTTGTGTTTGGGTGAGAGTAGAAGGAGGGAAAAAAATATTTGAGAGGAATTTCTTTTTTTGAAAATGGGAAGATGATTGTGATGAGAGAATTACTGATAATAAGAGGTTGAAAAATTGATTTTTTTTCTTTGAATCCACCATTGTTGTAGCTGAAAAATCTTGGTGCCGGCATGGTATTCAACCAAAAACTCATGCGGGCAATTGTTGGAAATGTTCATAAATTGTTTGCCACTATCCGGGGGGGTTTGGGGGATATGGGAATTAATTGGGGGATATGAATTACTTCCCCCAACCCATGGTATGTGTTAAGGGGTTATTTTTGGTTATGAAAATACTAAAATACCCTTCCCACAAAATTAAAATCAAAAACTTAAAATCAAAAAACAAAATCATATCCCCCATTTCCATCTCCACTTCTTATTAATCTTATTTAGGGGTAGAGCTTTGAAACCTAAATATTCCCCATTCCCTTTAAAATTCTAAACTCTCCCCACTCTACATCAAATTCTCTTCTCTTCACTTTGGAAACTAATTTTTATTTTATTCGGAAGTGATGAAGATCATGCTGAAAGTGATGATGACCATGCCGGAATTGATTCTCGAGCATGCCGGTATCATGTTCCGGCATATGGTCTTCATCAATTCCGGCATGGTTTTCATCACTTCCTTTTTGAATTTTTTCTGGTTTTAATCACTTCACTGCCGGCATGGTCAGTTGATATGAAGACCATGCCGGTATTGCTTTCCGGCATAGCATGTTGCTTTATTTTCTATGCTGGAAAACAATACCGGCATGGTCTTCATATCAACTGACCATGCCGGAAGTGGAGTGACTAAAACCAGAAAAATTCAAAACGGAAAGTGATGAAGACCATGCCTTAATTGATGAAGACCATATGCCGGAACATGATACCGAATTCTCGAGAATTTCCTATCAATGCCGGTATTCAAGTGAAAAAAATGAACATTCGGATACTTTTCATCCTGTTCCGGCATAGAAATTTAAGAAAAATACTATGCCGGAACATGATACCGGCATGCTCGATAATTTCTTGTCAATGCCGGTAGTCAAGTGAAGAAAAAAATCAACATTCTAGGTACTTTTCATCTTGTTCCGGCATAAAAATGTATTCAAAATACTATGCCGGAACAGGTACCGGCATGCTCGAAAACTAGATTACCATGCCGGTACCTGTTCAAACCCAAAAAAATCAACATTATGAAGATCAAAACTAGAAAAAAATCGTAACGAGAGAGCTACGCCCCCCCGAACCCCCCTGGATAGTGGCAAACAATTTTTGAAAATTTCCGACAAATGCCGGCATGGTTTTTTGGTTGAATATCATGCCGGCACCGAGCTTTTTCAGCTGCAACAATGGTGAATTCAAAGGAAACAAATCAAATTTTCAACCTCTTAGCAGCAATTCTCTCATCACAATCATCTTCCATTTTCAAAAAAAAAAATTCCACTTATTTTTTTTTCCTCTCCTTCTACTCCTCACTCACACAAATTAAAATCAAAACACACACTAAACTATCCCCCAAATACTTAAGCATATACTAATAATTATTAACTACTAAACATGATTAGTGAGGGCTAGATTAGGAATTAAAAAAAAAATTACATAGGGGGTCACCCAGAATTGCTATTGGGACACCGTTTTTGTCCTGTAGCTATATCCCCCAATTAGTTTCCATATCCCCCAATTAATTCTTCAATAATAAGCCTAGTGGTTTCCATAATAAACCCACTGGTTTCCCTAACAATCCAAATCCAGGCTTCCACAATAAGCCATGTGGGTTTCCACAATAAACCGTATTAGGCTTCCACAATAAGCCATGTGGGTTTCCACAATAAACCCACCGGTTTCCACAATAAACCGTACCGGACCGACATCATATAGCTTGTGCGGTACGCACATACACTATTTTAATAGGGTACAAACATCACCCCCTCTTAATTCTCAACTTGATGATAGATTAAGATAATCAAAAGAAGAACTAATTTTCGTGGCTCGTTCCAATTCGCCAAATGATTCTTATCCGATAACCTTTCATGTCCTTGGATAGCTTGTTGTGTGGATTAAGAAAATAAAAAGAACAACTAACCTTCGTGGATCGTTAAAATTCCCCATATACTACGTATCTAATAACCTTTCGTGGCCTTGACCAGCTTGTTGTGTGGATTTTCCCCAAAGTCGGCTTAATAATTCAAAGTACCAAAAATGTACTTTAATCATCTCATAAGCCATTGTTCTTTAATCACCAAACACGTTCAAAGTACCAATAATATACTTAAAACCCCATATCCATACGCCAAACAGATCGGCATGTTATGTCCTTTTGCTCTTTATTTAGCTAACAAATGACCCACGTACTGGTGCGACAATCTCAAGTGTACAGGTTGACTGTCATTAGATTTTTGTCATACATTTTCTTTCATAATAAGTTATCGGTTTCTACAATAAACCGAACTGGGCTTCTATAAAAATCCATGTGGGTTTCCATAATAAGCCCACTAGTTTCTACAATAAACCAAATTGGCTTCCATAATAAGCCATGTGTTGGTTTCTTTGATAAACCACCGGCTTCCTTAATAAGTCCGATTGGGATTCCTCAATAAGCCAGAGTTGGTTTCTTTAATAAACCACCGAACTTCCTTAATAAGTAGGGGTGTGCAACGGACGGACGGTTGTGGATTAGGGGTCACCCGCAACCAAACCGTCAAAGTTGCGGATTTGAGAAATTGAACCGTGACCGGCCCAATCACCCGCGGATTTGACCTCTGCGGATCTGCGGATCGTACGGGCCGGATGCGGATAAACCGCGGATTTGGTCAAAAAAAGTCAAAGAAAAAGTCAAAAAACAAGTAAAACAAACAAAAATATAAGTTTACAAACTAGAATTTTAATACAGGACAGTTCACACAAAAGAGTACTAGTATGGTCCTAAGCCAATGGACATAATATAGTTAACAGTTAACACAAAATAAGTTAGGAAACCTTCTTTGCTTTATATGGTTGTTCATGTTTGTTGTTCCATGATCTTTACCCCATGAAAACTTCGTTTTACAATGCTTGCACTCAACTTTAGGTGGAATAAGATCAAGACGCTTGGTAAAATATTGCCAGTAATCTGATTGATTCTTACCAGAAGCTTGAGGCTTTGAAACTTCAACCTGGGATGGTGTAGCTGTCACTGTATCTGTACCTATGCTCTCGACGGTTGCCGGGGTAGCTATACCAATGCTATCATCAGGACTGTTAACAGTAATAGAATACCCCCGAGTACTTGAAGCCATCTACAAAAGAAAATGAACATATTAGGTAAATGAACACAACAAGGACAACACATTTAAGTAGCTCTAGACTGACTCATGAGAACAACTAATGAATATGTACAATTTCCTCCTACTAGCATTGACATACAATTTTTTATTATCATCTAACCATATCAACACTTGTAGTAATGTTATGATCAAATAAAACACATCATAATTTCATTTCCAATGTGAATAACAGAAATTAACCAAATAGCAAATGATTAAAATCACATACCTGGTGCTTAGTTAGACGCCTATGTATAGTTATATTTTTCTTAGGACGAAGATCAAGTGGCAAAAACTTCTTGTTCTAGCATCCCTAAGGGCTAATTTTTGCTTCTGAGATATCACTGTCAATGCTTGAGCAATTGATAACCTCACCACTTTGCTACATCACCCATAAATTCAACACAAAACCCCTAATTAGTCCAACAAATCAAACAAAACAAAAAACCAAAAACCTAATTTACGCAACATCAATCAAAGATTCAAAATATACATACATCTTGGAAAGTTTGTTAGAAGCACCACCGGTAACCTTAGCAAGATGAAGTAAATATCTTTAAGATCTTAAAGAGTTTGTTCAGCTTTAAGATCTTTCAGCTGGTTCAATAAAGAAAGTACACATCTAAAGAAAGTACACAGAGAAGAGATTTATCAAAATGAAATAAATACAAATTAGTATGCTAGAGAAATTCAGCAGTTAAAACACAATTCAAATCAAATTCCAAAATCAGCAAGGGTCCATTAACTCACTTGTTTATCAATCAATTGAACTGCAACTATAAAAAAAAATCAACTTTCCTCGCTGCGGGTATATTTTTCACTTTACCGTTTTCTAAAACTAAATCTCTGCAACATGAAAGAGACACTGAAAGTTAATACTGAAGAACAAATAAGAATAAATGAGGAAGAAATCGATTGAATCCCTAAAATGCAATCGATTTGGGGGGAAAATCAAAAGTAACAGTTAATCCTTACTTACTTCTCTGCAAATCGATAAAGATGTTATAGAAAATTCCAAACTAATTAAAACTAATTGAAGAAGAATCGAAGGAGATGATGAAGAAAAACGGACGCTAGGTCTCTCTTCCTCTTAGAAAAAAAAATGTTATAGGGTTTCAGAAAAGATTAAGATGCTTATATATAATACCCACACTTCCCATATTATTCTTCATAATTTTACTAAATCCCCTAACTGTCCTACGGTGCGGGTAATCCGCGGTTTTCAAAACCCAACCACAACCGTAACCGCACCGCGTGCGGATTTGAAAATGCAACCGTGTCCGGTCCATAACTCTTGCGGTTTGGGTCAAATCGGAAATTTTGCGGACGGTTGCGGGTGAAATCCGCTGTTACGGTTCCACAATAAACCGTATTAGGCTTCCACAATAAGCCATGTGGGTTTCCACAATAAACCCACCGGTTTCCACAATAAACCGTACCGGACCGACATCAAATAGCTTGTGCGGTACGCACATACACTATTTTAATAGGGTACAAACATCACCCCTCTTAATTCTCAACTTGATGATAGATTAAGATAATCAAAAGAAGAACTAATTTTCGTGGCTCGTTCCAATTCGCCATATGATTCTTATCCGATAACCTTTCATGGCCTTGGACAGCTTGTTGTGTGGATTAAGAAAATCAAAAGAACAACTAACCTTCGTGGCTCATTAAAATTCCCCATATACTGTGTATCTAATAACCTTTCGTGGCCTTGACCAGCTTGTTGTGTGGATTTTCCCAAAAGTCGGCTTAATAATTCAAAGTACCAAAAATGTACTTTAATCATCTCATAATCCATTGTTCTTTAATCACCAAACACGTTCAAAGTACCAATAATGTACTTAAAACCCCATATCCATACGCCAAACAGATCGGCATGTTATGTCCTCTTGCTCTTTATTTAGCTAACAAATGACCCACATGCTGGTGCGACAATCTCAAGTGTACAGGTTGACTGTCATTAGATTTTTGTCATACATTTTATTTCATAATAAGTTATCGATTTCTACAATAAACCGAACTGGGCTTCTATAAAAAGCCATGTGGGTTTCCATAATAAGCCCACTGGTTTCTACAATAAACCAAATTGGCTTCCATAATAAGCCATGTGTTGGTTTTTTTGATAAACCACCGGCTTCCTTAATAAGTCCGATTGGGATTCCTCAATAAGCCAGAGTTGGTTTCTTTAATAAACCACCGAAATTCCTTAATAAGTACGGTTGGGCTTCCTCACTAAGCCAGTTGGGCTTCTATAATAAGCCATATGAGTTTCTCCTTTGCTCCTTTCGCTCCATTTTAGCTTCAGCTTAATTATGTTGAAAACCCCTTGTTTTCGCCTTTCTCATTATTGGAAACACAACAATTTCCTTTATAATCAAATACTTCATTTGTCTTTCTCTTTAATCAAATATAATTTCTTTTATCTTTATTGCACGTATGTCTTTAATAAATACATGCAAAAAGTGTTCTCATTTGAGATTATAAATTCGATTTATAATGTAACAACTAGTGAGGACTTACCTCCTCGGGCGTTCGTTCCTTCCATCTTAGTCGCCTCCAATACTTCCAATGATATTGAAAATGATGCGTCCTATTGTTTGACTTCCTTAACCATGTTGGTTTCGATTGATTGTTAAGCGTCACTTTAGCCGCCCCCAATATTTGTAGAGATATTTCCAAATAGCAAAGATGCCCCCAGGTGAAGCAGGGAATAGATCTGTTATATCCAATATTCTCATTATAAATGGCAATGTGATTATGATAAGGTATCTTTTCGGTCGCCATCTCTATTTACAGTTCCATCATGAGTTTCCTTTTGAAATCTCCTCAAAATGTTATCTTGGTGTAGCGTGTCCCTCGATTCCGGACCCTTTCGTCATACATGACAACTTTGCTTTCTTTGCTTATCTTCAACTGATCAAGTTGCTGCTTAACCCCAAGCAACAAATCAAACGAACTTTGAATTCGATCATGTTGCTGTCAACGAACCTTGAACTCGATCATGTTGCTGTCCCAAGTGCGTACAAAATTTTCTCAAATGTAGAAATTTTTTCTACCATGGTATATGGAATCGAATGACGATTCAAACGAGCCAAAAATCACTCAATTTGGACTTAAAACGAAGAAGTTATTGGCGAAACAGGTTTCCCAAGAAATCCACATGTTGTCGCAGACGTTGCACTGATGACTGTACACAGTTGATGATATGGCGGTTGACGTGTCCACGCTGACTAGACAAAATTACTGATGTGACATCATATGTGCTGACGTGGCACAAGAATGACGCATCACTAAGCTGACATGGCACCATGCATGTGAAAACTGGTCGTTGATAGGTCATGAAGAACCAAGCTGTTTGATAAAAGTTTGAATGAGCACTTATGTTCTTGCATTATCTCTCCAATCCTTCCTGACGGGTGTCTTATAGTTATATGCAATTGCAGCAGCATTCTTGGTAGTTCGACGCTGTGAATACTTGTAGTTTGCAGTAAAAAATAGCCCTCTTTAGAAGAACAAAAGGAAGATGTACCTTATCAACTCTTTAGTAGTTGGCAGTCCTCCTTTCCCCTCGATAAAAGGTTGGGCAGCACTGCGGTTGATATAAATTCTTTCCGATTTGAAGCATCCCCGAGCCTTTTAATTTTGAACTTTTGTACTCTTCCTTTCCTTTTCGAGTACTTTCTTCGCTAAACTTGAACAACCTTTCATATATTAAATGCACCTTCGCGAGTTCAAACTTTTTAGACCATTCAAATTCAAATTCCTCGACCTGATTTGTTCATCTCTATTACAGTACTTGAAGTCTCCTAAAGAATCAACGTTTCTTCTACTGAATTTCTATAGTATGACTTCCCCCAAACGTTCTTCAAACTGCAAGGGAAATTCAACAGTTGTCGGTCCAACTCATAAGAAAACCAAAGCTCTAGGTGATGGTCGCAAACGATGCGTCTCCAAACGCCTGTCAGCTGTTAGGGATTGGCCTCTCCACTTCAACAGAAATGTCAGATGAAGCTGGTACCGGAGATGTGGGAAGCAAAAAACCTCAATTAGTGGCCATAAGTGATGATGAACTTGGTAGTACCAATCGTGCCATCGATCCTTGTTCATCATCTGAATACAACCCTACTACTCCTCCCTCAAAAGCTCCAGCCAAAACTCATCTTCCATTTGAGGACGATGCGTTTAATCCCGGCTTGTACAAGTCCACAGGCTCCGTGGTGACTATTGGCGATTCTGCCATTCAGAACCCAACTGTAGCGCGTGGTATTATGCTCTCACTTTAATGTGTAAAAATGGCCCCCTATGGAAACAAGATTCCAAAACTGCCACCCTTAAGTGAAATATACAAATAACACCCTTTTGGGGTTATATAGACATTTATACCCTTATTTAGAAAAGGTCCAGACCCTATTGATTGGGTCATCTACCACCTCAGCAATTAAATCTTGCAGAGTCAGCTACCACATCAGCAGAGATATTTATCTCGTTCTCTTCTTATTTCCGTCAAAAATTTTTTTTCACTTCGTGATCTCCGCCTCTCTCATTTCAGTTATGTTGTGTAAAAAAATTCAGTCTTCTTCTCATTTTTTCAGTTTCGAAACTCCATGCAGCGGCTACCAGATTCAACTTCCTTCTCTCATTCTTCAGAGATTTCTAAGTGTTTCAATTTCGTCTCAGATTCAATTTAGAGCTTAGAGAGTGCAGCGGCTACCAGATTCAATTCAGAGCTTAGAGAGTGTTTCAATTTAGTGTGGTTTGTAGAAGAGCAGAGCAGTGGATTGGGAAATTTTGATATTTTCTAGATTATGAAACAGGTATTGTCTTCAACTTCACTTACGATTTAGGGTTACTGAACACAAAAAAAGGTATGATTTAGGTTTTAAAATCTCATTTTTTTCTGTTCATTGTCGTTAGAGTATTTGGAACTGAGACAAATGAAAAAAATTTGCCATTCATTCTATGGAAATTCGTATTTTGCTTCAGTTTTGATTTCGATTTCTTAGATTTTTGTTTTTTTCTGTTAAATTAGGGTTCATACTTTCATCACTGTAGCTTGTTGTGAATGAGAAATTTTTATTTGTTTGTTTTAAAATTGGGTGTACTATGTTGGGTTTCTCTCTAATTCTTGTTTGGGTCTTGCTCTGTTTCTTCTCATTCGGGTCTGATATTGCTAATTAGAAATGATGAATTGTTTTTTTGTTGCATGTTGAACTTTTAATCATTATGGTTAATGGTTCTAATAGTTTGGATTTCTTTAAAACTGATCTCAATTGTTTAAAGAAATTTAATTGTTGGTCTTCTTAGCAGTATTTAGTTTACTTAATTTCATGTAATTTTAAGAGGAAACTTGGAATAATTTCTTGAGTGGGTTGAACCCGGTGAATGATACTAGAGCAATTTTTATTTTTGAAGTAGTTGTTCTTTGGAAATTGTTAGTTGGAGAGAATTATATTTTTATAGACTTGCTTCATCTGATTAAAAAGTTTAAACAATTTAGTTATGCGTGTTTTGTCCTAGACATTCTGATTTATTGTCATGGAATGAAGAAAGCCCATTTAGTTACTATGTGCTTTGTAGTGTGATCAAGATCCCTCTTATATTGACTTAAAGCAAAGAATGGTATACAATGATTCCCTTGTTTGTGTTATGTCTTTTCCAGGAATTGGTTATCGGATACTAAACATCTAAAGTACTTTTGGATCCTGTGCTCAGAGATAGTTGGAGTTGTTTCTTGAATCCTAGTTCAGAGAATTGGCGTGGTCCACCTAAGTTTAAGTGCAGGTAAATTTTTTGTCATTCATTACATAATTGGTACTCTTCCTTGTTTTCCTCTGCTTTGTCATGGCCACCAAAAGCTTCATTGTTTTAGATTCAACATTATCTCTAAATCATTAATTTGTGGATGGTTGTAGCATGTTGTATGAATAGATATTTAACCACTGCAAACTGCAATTTTCATTGGTGTTGTAATTGTTTTTTTTTGCAATCTGTGGTATCAATCTTTGGTATCAATGGGTTTTCCTGCAATTCATAGTGGTAAAATTTACACTGATGGTATGATGGTGTTTGTTTGATACAACTTCATTCATGGGTTTACCATTTTAGGCTTTGCTATCATATGGTACTTGATATATTGTTTCAAAAAAACTATCATACGTATTATTGTACACTGCCAATGGATGATCTTCGTATAATAACCTCAGTTTTGGAAGCTTGTTTTTTCCACAAGTTGTAGTTTCAAACTAATTTAATAACCTCACTTGCGAATTGTTTATGATGAGAATTTTGTTTTAGGTAGATAGGAACTTAGTTATTCTTAATCACTATAACTTTGTGTCCGGAGTGTACTTTGAGTAACTAATATTATGAATTACTACTATGTTATTAGTAATCTTGACTACATTATTTTTGTAGGTTCCAATTTATGGGTTCAGGAGCAAAGAAGAAGAAGTGTTCTCGAAAAGTGAAATCTGCTGTTCATGTGGATGAAACAGTGTTGGATGCTACTGTTGAGGACAAAAGAGTGGTATCTACAGATGGTGTTTAAAGGTAGATGGGTGACATTTAGCCTGTTAAGGCTAACCATTCATTTTATGTACTGTGTCTGGTCACTTTTTTTTTTTTATTGCTGGAGATTCACATAAGATATTTCCTGAGTATAATAATCAGTAAAGCTCGGAGAGCTGAATACTTACTTTTAGATATAGTTTTGAATCTACTTGTTCTAATAGATGATTGTATGGTATAGTGTAATTGTGCCACCGTTGAGCATTCCCTGTCAAATGCTGAAATGTATGCATTAATAGCCTAGAACCCAAGCTACTGCCTATCTGCTCATTATTTTAAGAAGTTAAATTTGAACAATAACAATAGTTTAGTTATTTATATATAAGAGAAAGTTAGATGCCTCTATGTGAATCCTATTTTTTCCATGTTGCTGCATTGTTCTTTCTAGTTTTATTTGGTATAAGCCGCTTGTAAACGGAAACTAGACCGGTTATTCCTTGAATCACTTTTACAACTCGAATACATATGGTTATTGGATTAGTTGGAATGTACAAATATTTATCTTTTTTTAATGTTCGTGCTTGCCGCTCTCAAATACTTAATTCTAAGAACTCGTATGTTGTTATTGGTGTAACTATTTATTTCTATATTGTAGGGTGTTTGTTCACCCTGCCATGTACCGGGCTCATACGTGCCATGTATCAACATACTCAAGCCCGAAGGTTTTGAAGTGGGTGTGTAAACTGCTGTCTACAGCTGAGCAAGAGATATTTTTGTCAACTGCAATTGGCCCTTTACTTCACCTGCCCATGCAAACATGGTCTAGTGCCTTATGTCATTTCTTATTGGCTAGTCAGATCTCCACGGGTGATGAAGGTGATAAGGGTAACCGTGAAGAAATGCGCATAATGGTTTGTGGAAAAGAACTCTCCTTCGGAAAAAAAGAGTTCGCATTGATTTCGGGGCTTAGTTTTAGGAAGGCAGACCATAAATTTTCTCTTCCCGCCA
Organism: Papaver bracteatum; assembly: GCA_023529315.1. NCBI lineage: Eukaryota > Viridiplantae > Streptophyta > Magnoliopsida > Ranunculales > Papaveraceae > Papaver > Papaver bracteatum. The sequence goes on along the minus strand of JAJJWX010000850.1, from coordinate 150,213 downwards.
CGAAGCCCTTCCTTAAGATGAAGCATTTCCCTGATTAAAAGAAACCAATAACTGGAAAACGTTTGAAATTATTTCTTTTTGGCAAAGTGGATGACGACGACGACGAAAAAAAATCGAAGAAATATAGCAAAAAGGAGGAAAACTCTAATGATGAATGTGAAATTGTCAAAGTCCCACTGGAATCTGATGACAAGGTGAAATTGTCATTACTATATGTTGTCCACAGGTATGTCCTGGGAAAGGGAGATGACAAAGTAGTTGAGTCTGATCACTGGTACCTGGTGGATAACCTTGTCGACTTTAACTCTTATCCTTGGGCTGAAATAGCGTTCAACAAAACTATTCATAAAATCAATTCTACCTTAGCTTATCAGATTAAGCATGAGAAGCCTATTGGCAGTGATGTGACTTACAAATGTCCAGGAATGGCCCATGTCATGGTGGTAAGAATCAATTTGGTTGATATTTTCTAGTTGTCTAATTTTTTTGCGATTGTTGTTTTAAAGGTTTTCCTTTTTTCACCAAGGTTTGGGGTCTGGAAGTGTTGCCGAAGGTGCTTAGTAAGTTTGGAAGCAAGACTAATTTTGCAAATTGGTGCCCCCATATGCATAGTGTTACATGCGATTTAGTAATACACCATGAGGATCTACTTACGGTTTTGAAGGAGTCAAAGGTATGAAGTAATAACTACCTTAGTTACTTTATTTTTTTGTTTGTTGTATTGTTAATTTGGTTGAGTTACTTTATAAAATTACAGGATGAAGTGTGTGATGACATTATGTGGCATAAAGAAGATGCGAAGCATTTGGTAATGTTGGGGTTATGTGAAGGTCCCTTGGTAGATGACGAAGAAGAAGATTCGTTAAAGAATGAAAATGTGGTGGAGAACGAAGATATGTTTGAGAAGGGCGAGGAAGAAAAAGAGTCTAAAAATGTTTTTGTGGATGAACAGGTTCCAGAGGAGAGCAACATGGATGATGAAGAGGACGAAGAAGATCTGTTAGGGAATGATAATGTGGTGGAGGAAGAAGATCTGTTTGAGAAGGGTGAGGATTGAAGAAGAAAGTGTGGCACCTCCTAGCTCCCAACCTGATGCTCTTTGTTCTAGGACATCAACTTCAATTATTGCTTCTTTCGAGTCTTTTGTGAAAAATGCAATGATTGGTCATACGGAGGATTTGAAAATCACAATGATTGGTGAAATGGAGATGTTTAAAAGTGCAGTGAAGGGTCAGTTGGAGGAGTTAAGCGTCCAGGTAAGTAATAGCCATAAAACAATGTTGAATCATATAGAGTGTTTAACTGCCGAGATCAAATCAATAAACGATAAGATTGGTGGAACCCATATGTACAATGCATTGTCAAAGACAAAAACGATGAGTTATTTGGAAATTCATTGTATTAAGATATAGAGAATGTCACATCTATTCTGATATTGAAGTTTTATTGAACTGATATTCATGTTGTTTGAACAGGGGACTCCACCTGGACGACATAACGAAGAAAGATATTTTGATGGTGCGGGGACTCAACCTGGAGGACATAACGAAGAAGGAGATTTTGATGGCGTGGGGACTCCACCTGGAGGACATAACGAAGAAGGAGATTTTGATGGTGCGGCAATGCAGAAGCCAGATATGACTCCTGACAATGGATCCAACAGTATTGAGTTAAATCCACCATATCCGTACAATCATCCAAATAAGGAAGTTGATGTGAGCCGACCTGTTGTAAGTATTTGTTGCATCTCTAGCGTTGTGGCTACATTAGAACGTATATCTTTTGTACTTTATTCAGAAAACTATCGTGGTATGACTTTTTGACTGTGTCGGGATATGTAGGGAACAACATTTGTAACACTTCAACGGGGAAAAAAGAAAGCGTCATAAAATTAAACCCTGCACTGGCACTATTGCTCCCATTATCGCTCTTTCTGATGATGTTACAAAAGGCCAGGGAAGGGCTAGAAGGAAAATAAACCCTGTACCTCCCCTGTTGTACCCGTATACTCCTACAGGGCTAGCGGCAAAAAAGAATCCAAAAAAGGTTCCGACAAGCAAAGTGCCTGTTATCGTGAATTATTTTGGAGAAGATATCTTGGATCAGCGAATAACTAAGCAGGATATAGATGATGTGAACAGATTCATAAACCTCGGGTTAGCCTCCTCCCTAGTATACCCTTTGGTTTCTCTGTCTTGTTGTATATGTGAAAACTAACAATCATGGTGTTGCCTTGTAATGGATCGTAATCTACCACAGTATCAAGGAACATGGCGATAACTATGATGGTGATGATACATCATTATTGTCTTGCTCTGAGTATAAACTACTACTACATTCAACTGGTTGGTTAAGCGGCAATGTGAGTCAGATTGCATCATTTGGTATTGACGTTTAAATCTAATAATGCAGATATTATTTGGGTTGTGAGAAGTTAATTAGATGTTTATTGGTCTGCCTGCAGATTATTGACAGTGCATTGGTGCTTTTGTACAAGTCGTATCGTTCTAACAAATCGACTTGTACCTGGTCATACTTGGAATCTCACTTAGCGGTAAGTTTTTGTGCAGAATAGATTGGATATTTTCTACTTCTTTATATTATTGCATGAATACATTATGACTGAACTTCCTTGCTTGTGAAACAACAACATCTTGCGAATGGTGATTTTGCCCAAGTTGACAGATTGAGATTAGGGTTAGCAGGATGCCGTGGTTCACCACCTAGTGAGCATTTACCCTCTTGGGATAATGTTGATGTCGTATATGGTATAGTTTGTATTAACAAGATTCACTGGGTCGCAGTCTCCATTCAAGTAAAGGAGAAGACAATTATAATTTATGATTCTCTTAGACCGAATCGTAATAATCGCTCAAGAAAAATTCACCCGGAAGTCGGTAAAATTCGTGATTATTTGGAGAAATCATACAACCGCGGTTCTTGGTGGTGTAGATATGACGTAAAAAAACCCAAGCAAAATGATACGTGAGTCTTACTTGAAATCTATTTTTAACCTTGAATTTTTAACCTAATATTTGGAGAATTGATCCATATACAATTTATGCAGCAACTCTTGTGGGGTGTTTGCCTTCAATTTTATCGAGCATATGGCTTGGAAGATTCATGTTTGTCAAGTACAACCTGATTGCGCTACTCGTTATCAATGTGGACTTGCGGTGCAGCTATTCAAGAAACAATTCTTAGAGGTGAATGGCACAGGTGGTGAATAGTAACTTGTAATCATCTGATCCCTATTTTTTGGATGTGTATAGTTGAATAGTAATTCCTGGGCAGATGGACTATTATACCCTGGGTATATCTGTTCATATTTTGTTGATCATGTTATGATCCTTCAGTTATGTATGTATAGCGGTTTGTATCTGCTTTAAAACGTCTCTGCTTCTAAAAATTGATGCTTAGATATTTTATCTACTCCATGTTCTTTGAAAGATAAAAAATCCACTAAAGTTTAAAAACAAAATAGAATACATAGGTAGTAAAAATATACAACAGAATAAAGGTTACAATATACAACATAGGTAGTAAAAATATACATAGGTAGTCTAACTGTAGTAATATATGAACCCGATATGTCGAAAACCGATATATCTCATATTCAGTTCATCGAAATAAGAACATCGGGGTGTAACATTAGTAATATACGAACCTGAGATGATAAAAACCGATATATCTCATATTCAGTTCATCTAAATAAGAACCTCGGGGTGTAACATTAGTAATATACGAACCCGAGATGATAAAAACCGATATATCTCATATTCAGTTCATCGAAATAAGAATCTCGGGGGTGTAACATTAGTAATATACGAACCCGAGATTGTCGAAATCCAATATATCTCATATTCAGTTCATCGAAATAAGAACATCGGGGTGTAACATTAGTAATATACGAACCCGATATGATAAAACCGATATATCTCATATTCAGATCATCGAAATAAGAACCTCGGGGTGTAACATTAGTAATATACGAACCCGAGATGATAAAAACCGATATATCTCATATTTAGTTCATCGAAATAAGAACCTCGGGGTCTAACTGTGGTAATATAAGAACCCGAGATTGTCGAAATCCTATATATCTCATATTTAGTTCATCGAAATAAGAACCTCGGGGTCTAACTGTGGTAATATAAGAACCCGAGATTGTCAAAATCCAATATATCTCATATTCAGTTCATCGAAATAAGAACCTCGGGGTGTAACATTAGTAATATACGAACCCGAGATTGTCGAAATCCAATATATCTCATATTCAGTTCATCGAAATAAGAACATCGGGGTGTAACATTAGTAATATACGAACCTGATATGATAAAAACCGATATATCTCATATTCAGTTCATCGAAATAAGAACCTCGGGGTGTAACATTAGTAATATACGAACCCCAGATGATAAAAACCGATATATCTCATATTCAGTTCATCGAAATAAGAACCTCGGGGTCTAACTGTGGTAATATAAGAACCCAAGATTGTCGAAATCCTATACATCTCATATTCAGTTCATCGAAATAAGAACCTCGGGGTGTAGCATTAGTAATATACGAACCCGAGATTGTCGAAATCCAATATATCTCATATTCAGTTCATCGAAATAAGAACCTCGGGGTGTAACATTAGTAATATACGAACCCGAGATGATAAAAACTCATATATATCTCATATTCAGTTCATCGAAATAAGAACCTCGGGGGTGTAACATTAGTAATATACGAACCCGAGATGATAAAAACTCATAATCCATCCTCAGTTCATCCGAGTGAGAGACTCGGGTCGTAATGAAGGTTGTTTATACCCGAAAACACGAATTGAGTTTAGCAAAGAAACACAAATTGCATGATCCGTATGAACAAAGTAGGTTTATGTGATCCATTGGATTCTTAATCCGTATGAGACACAATAGATGGTTATTGGCCATCGATTTAGGAAGAAACACTAAATGTAGCGATTTTACCCTGAATATTCACAGTAATTATGACCGTTTCCACCAATATAAGCAAACCATAACCCTAGTTATCATTTTTTCAGCTTCTCCCCTCTCTCTTCATCGGTTCATTTGCAAACGAGAATTAGACTAGCCAAAATATATCCTCCTCTATTTGAACTCCACCATTACCAACCATTTAAGCTCTATATGACAAAACCTCATTATGATTATTAACCTTCAACATCTCTCAATTTTGCAGCAGTTAGGTTTGATTTTAGAAAATCAGCAGGTACGGTTATGGTTTTTATTTAAAATTTCATTTTTCTTTTCTTACTGGTCGATTTTATTGATGGGGGTTTAACAATTATTGTTTTACTGGTTGTTTTCTGGTAGATGTAATAGCTTAAGTTGCAGTTCAGGTCTTCATCAGGTACAGTTAGGGTTCTGATTAAATTTTTTTTGGTGTGGTTGTTTTTGCAGGTTGAGAAACTAAAGAAAGAAATTGAATCTGAAGGTGCAAAGAGAACTATGTTGGAACTTGAAAACATGCCTAACTGAAGTTGAGAACACCATGAAGGACTTCAATTTGAAGCTTGTAAAATGTAAAGATTTCAACTGAATCTAGTTAGGTTTTAATATGGGATTTATCGGTTTGTTGTTAGGTAAGTTACTTAAATTGAATGTCTTGAACTTTAATTTGATATAGAAGTTGTGTATTGGTGTTGATGTGATTTTTTTTTTTGGACTTGTTTTCTTTGCAGGTTGAGAAACTAAAGAAAGAAATTGAATCTGAAGGTGCAAAGAGAACTACGTTCTAACTTGGAAACACGCCCAACTAAAGCTGAGAATAATAAGAAGAGGTGTCCCTTAAAGTTGATTAGAACAAAATCAGCAGCAGATTAGATGATTGGATATATCATTTTGCTCTGTGAGTATGAACAAACTCAGCAGCAGCTTCATAGATCAATGCCCTTAAAGTTGTACAAACAAAGGGCATGGGAAATCAGATAACAAAAGGCTGTGTGAGTATGAACAAACCTAATAGTTTAACCATCTTTCCCTCCCTCTAATTTTCTTGTGGTATTTTAATTTGAGTTTGCTGAAAAACCTTTTGTTTGGATTTATTCCTTTGAATCTCCCCATAGCTCTACTAATAAAAGAGAATAACATGGGAAATTGGTAGTCTGTTAAGATTTCAACTGTGATAGTTATGCTTGAGTTGAAATCATTTCTGAAGTCCTATTTTCCATTTACATTTTTTCATATTTGCTTAACTGGTTGATTGGTTCATTTATCCTTAAATCTCTCCATAACTCAAGCAGATATTTTAAGCTTTGAGAGTGTTGGTGAAGTTACTTTGATGTGCACTGCATAAAGCTTACTGATTCAATATTATGATTTGTAATGGTTTGCTTGTCCTTTAATTCAAGGTTATGTCTTGGTGATCTTGGATTTGTGCTGATTGTGGCTGTTTACTGGATAATTTCAGTTAGACCTATGATGTGTTCAGATGGATGAAAATGGCATTCTTATGTTTTTTCTAGTACATAATGGAAAATGTAATTCCAATCAATGTGTTAAATTTACTTCTTTTCTGGAAAATAGTACCAGATGATGATATCTCTGGAAACTCCTGTAGAGTTCTTTATGTTGCGCAACAACTTCATTTACTACCAAGTAAACTGAACAGATGATAAAAGGTATACTACATTACTACTCATACATAACATTGCTTTAAATAAAGTTTTTTTTACCATAATACTGCAAGAGAAAATGATTGATTTTACTACCTATAAGTTACAAATTAGTCCCCTGTATAGCAGAATACTTCTTCCGATTAATCAATCTCCTATTAAGTGCGTTATTCTCAGCTCTTATATAATTAACACATTTGACCAGATCATCGTATATATGGTGTAATAGGTCTCCAAGAGGTGGCAACGGCGTAACTGGAAAACCCAACTCAGCTGTTTCCTTTCTTAATCTGCGTCCTTCTTCAATCGCGTCATACCATTCCTCGCAGGACATAACTCCATTGCTAGAAGTTGCCAGATTTGTTAAAGATGTACTCGAAGAACCCTCATCTGCTGGTTTTGGTAGGTTGCTTTGTTGGTTGCTTCGACGTCTTCTTTTTGAAGGAATTTCAGAAAAACATTTTTCCAAACATGATTTGCTCTCTGATCTTGAACTCATGTGATCAAAGTGGATAGTTTAAATTGTAAGGAATCACCCTTACACTCCCACCTGCTTGGGAACTCTTTCTTTTATTAGTCAGAGGCAGTAGTTTAAATTGTAAGGAATCACTCCCAAATGTGGAATGTCATTTTATATATATAGAATGGTTAACTTAGAAATCATCTTCCTGCCTCACTCATATCTTAGTTTGATTTTTTTTTCTTGCTTTGAAATTTGAATATGCATTTACTTCCCAACTCTAACACTCCCACCTGCTTGGGCTCTCCTTCATTTATTAGTCAGAGGAAGTAGTTTGTCCTTTAATGAATCTTTTTATGGGACACGCTTTACTGGGGAGATAAATGACTCATATCTAAGAAAGCAGTCTTCCTGCCTCACTCATTAGTAAGAGAGGCAATGGTTTGTCCTTTATTGAATCTTTTTATGGGACAAGCTTTAATGGTTTGTCCCTTAGTAGATCAATCTCTGAACTTTTTTATTAGTGAGAGAGGCACTTTTTGTCTTTTATTAAATCTTTTTCTGCACTATCTTTGGAACTGTACATTGTCCAGAAATAATGGGACAAGCTTTACATTGGAGAGCTTTAAATATTTTTTTTCCCTACCTTTCCAGGAAAGCATCTCTTTTTCCAATAGAAGATTACTTGAAAACATGAAGAAAAAAAAAGACTTTAATTTGCAATTAGTCAAAAGCAGCTGCAAGAAAAATAAGACTATTTGGGAAACATGAAAATGAACTTTTTTTTCTTCAGTTACACATGTCAGGTCAACATGAGAGGTGCTCAACTATATTTGGCTGGCATTAAGTTCTCCATGTGCCAACATAAGTATAATTACACAACATTCATTTTCGTTTGTGCTTAATCAACTATAGCCTAAAGAAAATCATAGCTATTTGGTATATTAGTTTAACAATGGCAGGGTCCTCTCAACAATCTAGCGTAAGCTCATTAGTTTCAAATGCCCGAACAAAAAATCAGAACCCCATTTATACTACCATATATGGAAGGAATGAAGACTCGAAAAAAAAAATATCGACCAGAAAAAACCTATTGACCATCGTGTAGTGACTAATTTATACATAACAGCAAATGGAAGCCAATTCTGCAAGGAGTGGTTTGAGTTAGTAGAGGAGGATCGCCGGTTACGTGAAGAATGCAACAGGTTAGGGATTTCATCCCCGGTATCATGTGTCATTCCTTATCATGGAAGTGGCATATGGATCAAGGAGGAGAATTTTGGACAGTGTTTGTTTCAAGAACTCGCCCTTGTTGAGTTGATGAATGGTGCAATGAGGGACGATATCCAAAAGCACAAGAATGCACCACTTGAAAAGAAAAGTGATGAAGAATGGTTTAGGCTAATGTCTGACTCTGACTAGTTTATTTTATATTTAAAAGTTATTTTTATTAGGTATGATGGAAATGTTTTGTACTTCTAGGTTGTCCTAGTTATGTCCTAGGTTGTGCTTTTTACTAGAAAAATAAATGAAAATTAGCACGTTTACAAGAGTGCATAAGCTAGCTAGCAATTACTACAACCACATGGTGTCTCAAACAATATTATAGAGTGCCTGTCATTTTGCATCAACCTCTACTGAAGTAAATGAGTTTTGATTCTCGGAACTTACAATTAATAAACATTAGAAAACTAAGGAATTCCTTTTCAAAGGGTAATTCTCAAATTCAATTACAGAAGACCTACTTTCCGAAATTTAAAGTTTCATATCAAGTCTGAGAAAAACTAATTTACCCCGAGGATGAAAACATGACTAAAACCAAAATACTAATGATGCCGCCTAAACTATTTCAAAGGAACATAACAAGGTAAGCAATGTCAGCAACCAAAACCACTCCAATTCTAAGCCTTGGGACAACGTTTGTTGTTAGCATAATGCCCCGTCTGGTGACATCTTGAGCAAGCTCTTTTCTTTCTAGGTTTTTCAATGTCAGACCTTATCCTCTTGATGCTCCGACGACCAACTTACGGTGTAGTTTTTGGAGGCAGCACCACCCGCTCTGCCACCTCCGTTGGGACATCCCAAGTTTCTGGGATCAGCACACCATAAATTTTAGGTTCATACATGGATTTACAAACAGATGTTTTATAATACTCCCCACAAAAGCCTTCTTATTTTATCTTATATGTCTCACACACTGCAAGTACGTGGGGACACGGAAGATGCTGATATTCAAACACTTTGCACGTGCAAGACATACGGTCAAGATAGACCGTATGCTGATCTACATAGTCACCGTCATCTACTTCATATTCGTCCCCATCGACATGGCAAGCCACAAACCTTTTTGCCACAGCCCACCGTTCTTTGATTATATCCCGTGCTGTCCACTCAAAGGATCTTGCCGATCACGAGCTAGTTGTCTACGTTGGCAGAACCATTCCATAAGGAACCTACGAATATAATCGACTAAATGGCAGATTGGAAGACCTTTAACATCAGCTATTCTTGAATTGAAAGTTTCACAGGCGTTTGTAGTCATGAGAGTAAAATGACCTGTTGTAGCCTTCACCCTGGCCCACATTTTCGGTCCAAGTTCCACTACATATTTTAAAGCAGCGGGGTTCGCTAAACCTAGTTCTCTCATAGCAAGTTCATACTCATCATTGCTAAACGCTTTTGCAGCTCTTATAAATGCCACTGAAGCCGCATCGCTGTGGTAGGTCTGTTTGATATTTTATGCAAGGTCACATTACAGGACTGACCTATAAGTACAACATGAAGCATGCATATATATATGTCTGAAATGTATCTGAACATAACATCATACAACATGGTGGACAACAGAACTTGTTTGGACTGTACATATATATATGACCACTATTGTGTGTGTATATCCTATATGGTACTACTGTCATGGAACTGAATGCCTTACCTAGTATATTATATGCAAAATGATGCTACTGTCATTGATCTGAATTATGTATCTAATGATACAAGGGACCAACTAACTTCATAACTCTGTCTAGATACGTACATATAAAGAGCTACAGTCTAACAAGTAACAGTAAATACAAATCAAGGTTAATGTTGTATCCATTCAGATAACTAATATCAAATCTATTTAAACACAAAACTCATGTGTTGATAGTATGTAAAGTCTTGTTAAATACCTGATAGATGGTGGATGCAGTATACTTGATTAGCACAAGGAAATGCTAACCTTATGGCTCTACCGATCGATGGGTTCCTGTCTGTTTCCACAACAATATCTTCATTCATAGCATACTTATCGCCAAGTACTCCGGATAACTTTCTCATAAACCATTCCCAAGATTCATTGTTCTCGGAATCAACAACAGCAAAAGCAATAGGATAGATCGACTCGTCGGGATCCATTCCAACAGCTGATGAGAGAACTCCTTGGCATGGCCCCTAAGGTGTGTACCATCAACCGCAAATGCGGGTCTGAAACAGTTTTTAAATCCTTCAATACATACTCCAAAAGCAAAGAAATAATATAGAAAAGAATCATCCGAATCAGTTACAATCTCGGTAACAATACCCTTGTTACGAGCACCAAGAATGTAACTATAACCAACGAGGTGTTGGTATGATTCATCGGGGCTACCTTTGATCAGCTCAATACCACGCTTGCAAGCGATGTATCCCTTCCGGTAATTGATAACCACTCCATAATCCCTTTTTAAGTCCTTAACCAGTTGTTTGGGCGTAAAGGCCACATCTAGTTCTTTGAATTTGTCCTCGAAAAGCTCTACAATTCCAGGAGCGGCTTCTTTGGTTCTTAATTCAGGGTCAGTCCTTTTGTTGCTTTCACAAGTATGCACATCATTTGCAACTGTGAGTTTCCACCACACACAAGAATCTAAGGGAATTGCTCGCAGACGCCACTTGCACGTCTTGTCTTTGCATATGGCAATAAACCTCTGGCTGTCGGATTTAAAAGCTATGTACTCAAAATTTATTTCTACTTTGGCTATTGCAAGTATAAGTTTCAGCTCCCCCTTGATTTTGAAAGTGTTACCCACACGTAGATCATTGTACTTCATATCCTTTGGAGGTTTAGGAATATCCAGAACCGGCGCTGGAGTTGTTGGCGCATCATGAAGACAACAGAGTTTCTTGGCTGATGGAGTCATTACTGGTTCAAGACATCTCCTAGCCTTTGGACCACTAGTACTCGCTGAAAAAATAAAACATTCAACATTAGTGTGACTATTTGGTCAGGACAAACATAATACAAAAGTATAATAATAAGAGGGACAAATAAACGTACCTTTAACACCACCATCTCCCTTGGCGGTTTCATTCTTGGACTGATAATCCTCACTGGAACTCGACGTGAGATTGTTAAGAGGGGTCAAAGGAGTGTGGGGAAGCATCTTGGATCCACTGTCATATCCAGTAGTTGTTTTTGGAGTTACGTGTAACGATCCTCAAGCTCGTCAACGCTATTAGACCAGTCAAGAGACGAACTAAGCCATTATTGACTCGATTAATTTAACGCGAACATTACATAATAGAAATTAATCTAACAACGATCTCGATATGAAGTTAGTACCATTGGATAGATCTCGAAAAGTTATGTAAAATGGACTCCAAGAGAGCGCAAATCGGATATCGGAAGAAATATATATGATACCCGGAAGATGGAGTTGGAAAGTAGTCAACTTCTCTTGATCTTGACCATTGACTCAAAGTCAACCCGAGTTGATCATACTGAATTAATCGGGCCTTTAGGTCAGTAAAAGGCCGGTCCATAGTAATTTCTCGCGACTGTTAATGATAAAGCTCAAATGAGTGTGAGCTGGGTGTAAGTTTGGAATTAAATTTAAGGGAAACTTATCTCTGGGTCTATACAAGTTTATCTTGTTTCTTTTAAAAGAGCAGGAGGTGTTGTAATATGGTTTATGAAGGGGTGAGTCATGAGAACTTAGGTGGAGGTGGTAAGGTAGAGAAGGAGAGTTTGATATATGTGAGGAGAAGTTAATTAAAATAAGAGAATAATATCAATAGAGAAGTGACAAAGTTAACTGATGCTAATTGATTTGAGTTTCATAAATATGGATAGAGAGTGAGAGGGAAAGGTATTTTGGTTGATGAGAAATCAGTTAGAGATTTAGGAGAAGATTCTAATGAGGATGATGGGTATGAGAAAATACATGGAAGAGGAAAGATGATGGAGATATTCATGGAAGTATCTTTATGGAGAGATGATTGATAATCATGATGGAAAGTTGCTAGTGATGAAGGAACTCATTCAAGTGATCAAGGTAACCCTTACAAATGTTTGTACACTATTTCCGATGATTGGGTTGTTGTTATATATGAAGATATAGCTAGAAACAATGAAACATAAAACTTGGTATATATGAATCTATGCATGATATTTTGTTTACTGATTAATATGTATTGATTTAATTAGTTGCTTTAGAGACATAATTGGACCCAGATTTATAAATAGAAATTGCAGTAAGCAGAACGTAGTTTCTGATCATATAAAGTTTGTCTAATTCCATTAAGAAACGAGTGAGTTATGCTTGGTAGAAAAGTACCCGTCACAGCTGAATCTGCATGTAAGCAGTCACGACTACCAACAAGTTGGAGACTTTTAAGTTGGGTTTGACATAAAACTAGAAAATAATCAATACGAAAAACTTGTAGATAATTACCCTGTAATTCTAAATAACAAATAAATTATCCCTTTGGAGTTGTAATGGATTCTTTATGTACCTTGGAAGTTGACCTCAAGAACTGATTTTAGTATCCAACACTTGTATTATTTTCGCAGTTACAGAAGGGATGACCCATCAGATAACTGACTAAGTCAAGTCAGTGAGTCATCCGGGTCGGGTCATGGGTTAAGAAACAGGTTAATGGGTCGGTTCACGGGGCGACCTGATGTGCCAGGAAATGGGTTAGTGGGTCGGGTTTGGTGTGCCGGGCCGGGTTAGGCCCAACGGTCTTGGGCTTTTGGACTGTTTTCTTAATTAGAGTTTTTGGACCCTTTATGGTCCGAATTAGCTTTTGGTGCCTTCTGTAAAGTTGTAGGGTTTTTCGAATGCTTTCCGATGATACCAAATTTTACCCTATTTGGATAAGTAAATATTGTTTTATACCAAAATTACTTATTACTAGGTTATAAAACTATTATTAGGATTAGAGCCATAAGTTATTTCACTTCGCCTATAACTGGAGAGTTGTATGAGATTATGTTATAAGCCTTTTGGCTAATCTTTAGAGTGTTTGTGTGATTAACAGTTAGTCTGTATTAACAACGACCGATTCAAAGGACGAACCAGTGGATCGTGGATTTCGAGGTTGGCGTGGCCTGTCTTCAAAAAGGTGTGGGAATGCATTTAACTCTTTGTATTCATTATTGTTGCTTTTATAAAAGTTTATGCTTAACAAACTCATGCGTTGTCTGTTCTTGCATTCCATGTTTTGTTTAAAATGCATTATGTTAATCCTGTTGATTCTGTGAATCTTTCCACGATGTGGAAAGGACTTGTAATGTGTTATCAATATGAATTGTTACGGGAAATGAGAATTTCCACTTGTGGTATATAGAATACGCTCCTTCACATTTATACCTACTTTAATTCAGCTTTTATTGTTTAGAGTATTGGTCACCATGGTCTTGGTGGCATCCATATCTAAATAGGTGTGAATTGCCGGGTAGGGATTTATAACCATATTATACATTGTTTGAAGAAGGAGATTGTCCATATACATGTATGATTATTTCAGTGACTTAGTCACTGTTTAATATTTTTGGAAAAACATGTATTGTTTTCCAAATCTTGCATATGATTACTTAGAAGGTTAAATGTTAATTATTCCCACTTCAGTTTCTGTGATGAGATCAGAGTTAACGCAAATAAAGCTTCATGGGTTGACTTCGCTAGTTGATTAACTTCTGTTATGTGTATAATGTTATATATTTTATTTGTAAACCAAATGACTATTATATGTATCATTTGAGAGAAGATTTTGTATATATATTTCTGAGAGGGGTTAGTTTTGGGTTAAGTTTTGTAGCAGATTTCTTAATTGATTGTTTAATTAAATGTTTTAGAATTTTAGTTCCTCTTATTTAGTTAATCTCTTGGATTAGTCAGCTGCTAGCTTAGGGGGCGCTACAACTTGGTATCAGAGCTCACTATTAGATCTTATATGGTAGACAATAGGAATAGCCAGTGCCAGTTAGTGAACTAGATTAGTTTAGAACTGGTTTGGGTTTGTGAGATAAATCTTAATCACTAAAAGCTATTAATAATTAAAAGAATTTTTGATTGATTGATTTGTTTGTTTGGTTGTTTGTTTAGGTATTGAAGTAAAAATTGTAGGGTACACCAATAACTAACTTTACTAATAAAGATTAGAGAATAATTAATCCAAAAAGTATGAACACGTAAATAATTTAATATTAAAAATAGTAAGATAAGTATTATTGATAAATCTTGAAAAACCACACAGAAATTTATTGAGCATCCCGACTTATGCATAAAATCATCAAATTATAATTACATAAACGTTAATAATATTTTTGAGACTCAATAATATTTGTAAGAGTAGATAGAATAATAGTTCGATCATCAACGTTAATAATAAAATATAATAATAATTATAGATGATAATAATAGTAATAATAATTTTAATAAAGCAATGTTAGCACTTTTCAATTAGTATGATATTGAACTTTAACTTAACTAAAATCTCATTAAAGATTTATAATGATAAAAATAATAATCATGATTAAATAGTTATGGAAAAAAAATTAATAACTCTTATTTACGATTAAGCTTTGTAAATTAAACTAATTACAAATTAGAGATATATGTTTTGCGTCTAAACTAAATAATTAATATAATACTACCTCCGTTTCAGGAAAAGTGTTACTTTCACTTTTTCATTTTAGCCTAAAAATAAGCCAAATTGAAAAAGTGAAAGTAACACTTTTCCTGAAACGGAGGGAGTACTTGTTAGGCATTAGACTTTAATTAGGAAGTGAAGATATAATGTATAAAATACAAAGACTCAATTTGTTAGTAACCTTGTACCAGAAGTATTTTTTTTAACAATTGATCAAATAAATCTTAAAAATGTAACAAATAGTCATGATGTAATACTAATAGAATTATGCAACGTCTCAACTCTTTTAAGGATTAATACAAATTAATATATGTTTCCTTTAAAAATAAATAAATAATAGTATTCAGATGCTTAGTGTAATACTAGAATAAAAAAAATATTCATATATTGATAGGATCCTTCTTCATAAATAAATTTAATAATCTTTTAAAGTAAAGAATTAGTATGACGAACTAAAACTATTAAGATTTAAATTAGTATTATATTGATCATAACTTAAATTAACATTTCATTTATAAATATATAGCGACAAAAAAACATAATTAGGATGGAAAATTGTTAGTGTTTATTTATGGCAGTTGCTTATTTCGGTGCGGTGAAGAAGCGAATCCCTGTTCAGTTTACTCTTTCTGATAGAGACGCAACACTATGGCAGTGCAACCAGATCAAGCATGCTCAGGACTATCTCTTGGCTGTTCCTATTAGTGGACTTGGCAGTGCCTTGGTCCCACAGTTTAGGGCTGTTGTTCTGTATCGTCTTGGTATTCCGCTGTTTGCGAGAAGCGGGCTTTGCTCTTGTTGCGAGAACCTATGTATATTTTTGGCGATCATGCGCTCCATTGTGCTAAGGATGTTGAATTAAGTTCCGCCACGACATAATTCGTGATTTAGCTTGTCGATATCCTTTACAAAGCCTGCATCCCCGCACACAAGGAAGCTAATCTGGGTATTATAAATCGATGATAACAAGGATCTACGTCCAGCTGACATCCTTGTTCTCTAATGGGAAAATGGGAAAGATGTGTGTATGGATGTCACAGGAGTCTCTCCCTTTGCTGGTGATGGAGCTCGAGCCTTTATTCCAGGACAAGCTATTTCGAGAGCAGTCTCGCGTAAACACAATAAATATTCATCTGAGTGTGCTGCTCGTGGCTACAGTTTGAGGGTCTTAGCCTTTACCACTCTAGGAGAGATTAGTGATGACTTTATTTCTTTTTTCAAGCGTCTAAAGAATTGTTTGTTTAGTAAGGATGCTGGTAGTGGTTTGGGTTGCTTTATTTTTCATAGGTTATGTGTTTTTATTCAAAAAGGGGTGGGAGCTCAGCTTGTTGCTCGGCTTCCAACCAAGGGTGGTGTTATATGAAAAAACTATCATTTTATTTCTTTGGTGAAATGAATGTAATACTTAAGAAATTATAAAAATTTGGAAAGTTAACTATTAAAAATAATAATTAGAATTATATGTTTTGCGTTTAAACCAGATAGATAAATAAGATTTATTAAGTAGGAATAAAATAACGTGAGGTCATATATAACGTATAAAATAAAGACTAAATTTGTTAACGATTTTACACCTAGACTATCTTTAGTCTAATAAATGATTCACTAAATTACTAAATTATACACATGAAGTGATATTATAATACTTGAATACTTAGAACAAAAATTAAACTTAAAGGAGAATAAAATTGCTTGTGAAATAGATACTTATTATTAATACCCAAAATCTAAAGACTATTAAGACATATTAAAAATGTTATGCAGACTCAAAATTTAAATCATATTAAATTACTAAGCCAATATGTAACAGGATATACTATATTACCAATTCAATCTGAATAAATAAAATATGTTATATCAATCCTTTCGTGAAAGTAAAATTATATTTACAAGATTAGGGTTTAATAAAATTAAACTAAGTATCATTACTAAACAATTATTTTAATTGTATGTTAGTTACACTAATAATTAAATGGGAAGATTTGATAAAACAATAATGAAAATGATAGTATAATTAAGACAATAATTTTCGATTAAATAAGCAAATTATAATACTGTCTAATACTAATTATTGTAAAAATTTAGAGCTATTGTAAATATCATTTGGATAATAATTTTATGTTAGTGTGTATTAGAAAAATGTAAATTTTTTATTAATAATACAACTTAATGATTACTTAACAATAAAACAAAATTTAACAAAATAAAGTTAGATGAAAATAAATCGAGTATTAATAATAAAATTTAACTTAGCGTTATGATTGATTACGATTAACTATTATCGGTCTAAGAAATAAGAAATAAATAATAATAATAAAACATTAATATCAAACAACTATGAAAAATTGTTAGCAGTTGTTTACTTATATTAAGTCACACTAAGTAATAGCAGTATTTGGACATAATGATTGTAACTTTAAGTTGTTCTTAAATAGTATATGAATATAAAAATTATCTAGTTATAATAGTATAGTTTCATTCGGAATTAAAATTCGATTTCATCAAAATAAATAAATAATAATATTGGTAAATAAAAATGAAATAAAATAAATTTTGAAGAATAAATTAATTAAAAAGATATGACCTATTTAAATATTCGACGAAGTAAAATTTTCAGAATTACACCAATTAAGATAGAAGTTAAAGACTAATTAATTTTAATAAAATAATAACGTGACATTTGGATAATGGTTATAACATTAAGTTATTCGTAAATAGTTCATGAATCTAAAAATTATATATGATATCACAGCAAATTTAAAAATATCAGATATTATAAATTAACGTAAAATCGAAATTGGATTGCTATATAGATAAAATAAATAAATCAAATCAAATAAATGTTGATGATTAAATTGCAAAAAAAAAAATGAAAAAAATGAAAAAAATGATGTAACCTAATTATATAATTTATGAAGTAGAAATTTTAAGCTAAATTAGTTACAATGAATTGAGAGATTGATTAGTCATAATAAGTTAATCCATCACTGGGGAATAGTGAGGTTGGTAATTCTGATGTGCTCGGGTGATACTTGTTAGGTAGTAGGCATTGTCAGGCGTCGCGAACCTAGACAGGGCAACTGCATTCTTGTATCACTAGGCATTGAAGGGAGACTTGCTTCTATAAGTGAACTAATAGATCCCAAATTTTAATGAGAAACTTTATTATTGAATATCTTCTAAAAGTACTTTGGACCAGTAAGTTTTGACTTAGAAATTAGTGTAGAAAATTTTCATGTAAGAAACTTAGACTTCCCTCTTGGATAGAACTTAAATCAGCATAATTAAACCTAGAGCTACAAATTTTAGATTTTAGTTGTAGAGCCATATAGGGTTGTGCATTGTTTTTATGATGTCTGTGCTTAGACTAGAGATAGGATTATTCTATAAGGTGGGGAGTTTGTAAAGACCAGAAGGATGGTTCGATTTTCGAGGACGAAAATGTTATAAGGTGGGGAGAATGTAACAATCCTCAAGCTCGTCAACGCTATTAGACCAGTCAAGAGACGAACTAAGCCGTTATTGACTCGATTAATTTAACGCGAATATTACTTAATAGAAATTTATCTAACAACGATCTCGATATGAAGTTAGTACCATTGGATAGATCTCGAAAAGTTGTGTAAAATGGACTCCAAGAGAGCGCAAATCGGATATCGGAAGAAATATATATGATACCCGGAAGATGGAGTTGGAAAGTAGTCAACTTCTCTTGATCTTGACCATTGACTCCGAAGTCAACCTGAGTTGATCATACCTGTGAATTAATCGGGCCTTTAGGTCAGTAAAAGGCCGGTCCATAGTAATTTCTAACTGTTAATGATAAAGCTCAAATGAGTGTGAGCTGGGTGTAAGTTTGGAATTAAATTTAAGGGAAACTTATCTCTGGGTCTATACAAGTTTATCTTGTTTCTTTTAAAAGAGCAGGAGGTGTTGTAATATGGTTTATGAAGGGGTGAGTCATGCGAACTTAGGTGGATGTGGTAAGGTAGAGAAGGAGAGTTTGATATATGTGAGGAGAAGTTAATTAAAATAAGAGAATAATATCAATAGAGAAGTGACAAAGTTAACTGATGCTAATTGATTTGAGTTTCATAAATATGGATAGAGAGTGAGAGGAAAAGGTATTTTGGTTGATGAGAAATCAGTTAGAGATTTAGGAGAAGCTTCTAATGAGGATGATGGGTATGAGAAAAGACATGGAAGAGGAAAGATGATGGAGATATTCATGGAAGTATCTTTATGGAGAGAAGCTTGATAATCATGATGGAAAGTTGCTAGTGATGAAGTAACTCATTCAAGTGATCAAGGTAACCCTTACAAATGTTTGTACACTATTTCTGATAATTGGGTTGTTGTTATATATGAAGATATAGCTAGAAACAATGAAACATAAAACTTGGTATATATGAATCTATGCATGATATTTTGTTTACTGATTAATATGTATTGATTTAATTAGTTGCTTTAGAGACATAATTGGACCCAGATCTATAAATAGAAATTGCATTACGCAGAACGTAGTTTCTGATCATTTAAAGTTTGTCTAATTACATTAAGAAACGAGTGAGTTATGATTGGTAGAAAAGTACCCGTCACAGCTGAATCTGCATGTAATCAGTCACGACTACCAACACGTTGGAGACTTTTAAGTTGGGTTTTACATAAACCTGGAAAATAATCACTACGCCAAACTTGTAGTAATTACCCTGTAATTCTAAAGAACCAATAAATTATCCCTTATGAGTTGTAATGGATTCTTTATGTACCTTGGAAGTTGACCTCAAGCACTGATTTTAGTATCCAACACTTGTATTATTTTCAGAGTTTTGTGAAGGGGATGACCCAGTCAGATAACTGACTCAGTCAAGTCAGTGAGTCAGCCGGGTCGGGTCATGGGTCAAGAAACGGGTTAATGTGTCGGTTCACGGGGCGACCTGATGTGCCAGGAAATGGGTTAGTGGGTCGGGTTTGGTGTGCCGGGCCGGGTTAGGCCCAACTGGCTTGGGCTTTTGGACTGTTTTCTTAATTAGAGTTTTTGGACCCTTTATGGTCCGAATTAGCTTTTGGTGCCTCTGCAAAGTTGTAGGGTTTTTCGAAGGATTTCCGATGATACCCAATTTTACCCTATTTGGATAAGTATATATTGTTTTATACCAAAATTACTTATTACCAGGTTATAAAACTATTATTAGGATTAGAGCCATAAGTTATTTCACTTAGCCTATAACTGGAGAGTGGTATGAGATTATTTTATAAGCCTTTTGGCTAATCTTTAGAGTGTTTGTGTGATTAACAGTTAGTCTGTATTAACAACGACCGATTCAAAGGACGAACCAGTGGATCGTGGATTTCGAGGTAGGCGTGGCCTGTCTTCAAAAAGGTGTGGGAATGCATTTAACTCTTTGTATTCATTATTGTTGCTTTTATAAAAGTTTATGCTTAACAAACTCATGCGTTGTCTGTTCTTGCATTCCATGTTTTGTTTAAAATGCATTATGTTAATCCTGTTGATTCTGTGAATCTTTCCACGATGTGGAAAGGACTTGTAATGTGTTGTCAATATGAATTGTTACGGGAAATGAGAATTTCCACTTGTGGTATATAGGATACGCTTCTTCACATTTATACCTACTTTAATTCAGCTTTTATTGTTTAGAGTATTGGTCACCATGGTCTTGGTGGCATCCATATCTAAATAGGTGTGAATTGTCGGGTAGGGATTTACAACCATATTATACATTGTTTGAAGAAGGAGATTGTCCATATACATGTATGATTATTTCAGTGACTTAGTCACTGTTTAATGTTTTCGGAAAAACATGTATTGTTTTCCAAATCTTGCATATGATTACTTAGAAGGTTAAATGTTAATTATTCCCACTTCAGATTTTACAGATGGATCAGAGTTCAGCGCTAAAGCTTCATGGGTTGACTTCGCTAGTTGATTAACTTCTGTTATGTTTATAATGTTATATATTCTATTTGTAAACCAAATGACTATTATATGTATCATTTGAGAGAAGATTTTGTATATATATTTCTGAGAGGGGTTAGTTTTGGGTTAAGTTTTGTAGCAGATTTCTTAATTGATTGTTTAGTTATGTTTTAGAATTTTAGTGCCTCTTATTTAGTTAATCTCTTGGATTAGTCAGCTGCTAGCTTAGGGGGCGCTACATTACGGGAGGAATATCTACTTTTACTTCTTCTCCATATTTGATTGTGTAAAAGCTTGGGACTCCACATGTCTGGCCAACATAAAAAATCAACATTTCTTCACTAACAATCTTAAACCTTTGCTTAAATTTGGTTCCCGGGACATCTATGAGGCCATACACATCAAAACAAGGTTTGTGCAAGAAACCTAAAACATCCATTGCACTCTTCTTCACATCCTCAAAAGTGTACTTATCAGGTACCCCCGCAAGATATGTTATACCTTTGTAGTCATCATTACCTTCTTTATGCACCCATTCACCATTGTAGTGGATGAGAACAGCTTTTCTTATCATTATGGCGACGACAATTTAGGGTTCTAAAAGCAACTGCATTTGACAAAACAATCAGTTATATACATATAAACTTCTTAAGCAAAAAGTGAATTACCAATCAATTCCTAAATGAACATTGAAATCATTCAAAAAATTATTACAACTCATATCGAACATCACATCTACGATATACAGAGCGACAGTACTCATTTATATACTAGCTACTACCATTTCTTAAAACCCCTGCTAAATTTCCAATGGTGATTGCTAGTAAATTGAGAACAAGCAAATTTAGACTAATTTTGTGTACACTCTAGCCAGGCATAGTCTTTACATTACCACCAAAACAGATTTGATATCTACAATCCAAAGCTTCTCCTGTAGTTCATTTCAGTACCCAAGTTGAATATTTATGACCGAAAATGTCTTTAAGTAACAATACATATAACTAAGAAGGTGGTGATAAAATACTGGACATTAATGACATCATATGAATATGTTGCAACCTCCTTATATATGTAAGAAGTTTTCTGTAGTGGAAATTTTGTTTTAAAACCTAAACAAAACATCAATTGCTAATGACATAAGAACAAGGTCCATATAAATGTATAAGATACTCAAGAATCTGCTAGTTATTTATCTCATACAGTTAGGAAAAGGAGATACTACGAAAAGATTAAGAAAATAACAAAAAGTATAAGATGGTGAAAGATGAAGAAGAAAGTGTATAACCCATACCTTATTTCACAGCAAACTATATAAGAAATGTATAAGATGGTGAAAGATGAAGAAGAAAAATATAATAATAAGAAGAGGTGTCCCTGATAGAGCAGTAGAACCTCAAGAAGATGAAAGAGCAGGAAGAAGAAGAGTGATCGGATAAGGGTAAAGAAATATTGAAAGGTGCCGCACAAATTAACCAATATAAGGTGTCGCCGCCCAAGTTAACCAATAGAAAAGGACCCCTTATATTGACCAATAAAAAAGAGACTTTTATAATATTATATTTAAAAGAATTATTTAAATAAAACACATATGTTCTCACACTACAAAAACAGGTCCAAGTATAGCTATCCCTGCAGGTGTCCTATCAGTAGAAAAGATGAAAACTACCATCTTTTGAATGGGTACATAAGTACATTAAATTCCTAATGAAAACTATCAGCTTTTGGGGAAGCTCAGCTGAGTCGATGCATAAGAAACCTATAATTGCATCACAAAAACAAGGGTCACATACTATCTCAGAACAACAAAAACTAAGTTCAGAATTGAACCATGTCTCGATTACCCAGTAGCAATATCTGGATACCCTTTGGAAGTAATAAGAATGCTTGGAATATGATTGAAAATCCGATCCAAAGCAAGCCTCTGATAGATACCATGCTACACACAAAAAATCAGTGACAGTGAAATGGCTAATAAATCACCATGATTCTAGTGCTCATGATCACCCATCGCAACAACCACCATGACTTCAATCAACTGCAATCCACCCGAACAACCACCATCTGCTTCATCCATTTCGAGTTCTCTGTTTCCTGCAAACTCATGGCACAAACAACCAGATTCCATCTGTTTCACAAGTCACATGACATGGGCCCAAGACGACCGAATTACCATTCATGCCTCGTTAAATTAAAGATTGGAAAGAAGACTTTATGTTGGAACTTAGGTGAAAGAAAATATGCTACTTTTCTCAAAAAGTTACATGTATCTATTTGAGACAGATATGCCACCAACTGCAGCTAAACAATATTCAGCTCATATATATCACTTGTTTCCCTGCAACTACATGCAAGCTCCCTTGTATTTCCGTCTAGAGTTCTTAACTATGGAATGAAAACACATACATATGCAAGATCCTACGCCTGTGAACTACTATCATCAGCTTTAGCTAACTGAAAATTTGAACTGAAGATAAACATATAAGACATGCTCATTAGATGCAGAAAAACATTCATCACTTATACTAGACAATGTATGCTTTACATGATAGAACCTAGATTCAAATTTCAACAGTTTCAATGATAATCGATTAGGTTTATGATCACCAAAGAGGTCAAACCCTAGCTTTTGAAATCACACCAGCACTGCTACAGCAACCGTAACTCAGAGTCTGAACTTTGTGACTGAAATACATGCCTCTCTTCCATTTCTCGTATCATTCCATGGGGGATAGCTTCCAATTCCATTTTCTGCCCTTTCAAATTCCATATCCTCTACTCGATTGCTTCCCATGACTTACATTGCGGCAATGTCTCAAACACAACATAACACTTGATTTGAACAGAAAACCCATCCATATTCCATTGTTTTGAACCCACTGGTCTTTAATACCGTTGACTATATCCACTCCTCATGATTTCCCTGCCATCATTCATTCCACACAGTTACATAATTTTAAAAATAAACCTAAAATCTCCAATTGTGTCAAATCAAAATCGTGTGAAAAGATACCTAAAAACCAACAATTAGGCCAGAAATCAAGTTTCTACGAAACCAAAAGAGAGGGATTAAAGAATTTGAGATCTGATTTTTCTAGTTGTGAACTAGATTGAACATACTTAGCGTTAATATAAAAAACTCAGCATCCTTATTATACCAATAGATCTACAGAAAAATGAGTAAAAAGTTCGGGTTTCTCACCTTAGCATGAAACCTTCTCAAGGTTCTTCGGCAGAAAGAGAGATTTGAAGTCATCATAGGAATCTCATGAGGTCAGATCGCTTCTTAGAAATTTTCAGTGAAGAAAATTTTCAATCGATTGCCAACATTAACTGCACAAATCGAAGAATCAAACTAATTAAAACCCTCAAATCGAAGAAACAAACCGATTGTCAACAGGGAAGAAGCGAGAGAAAACCTCTCTGTTCTTCGGTGGAGAAAAAATGGAAAACGTAAAGGGAAGAATTGTTTGAGAAGAGAAGATAAGGCTGGAGGAAAAAAAATTAAAAAAAATAAATCTTTTTTTATTTTATACGGTGAAGGAAGGTGAGGTGAAGCGGTTGGGTCATGACAACGAAGGTCCTGACCCTAGTTGAAAAAGTCCTCACACCGTTCGTCCTACTTGTCACCTACATGGCGCCTAGGTGGTCGAGGAGAGAAATGTCCTTGACCCTGGTGGAAAATATATGAAAGGGTCCAGACCCTTAAATTCTTATTTAATTCCATTTACAAGATTATTTTATTACTAACCAAAGTGTCCAGTCTAGTGTCCAGTTAAGGTCTTGGACCTTGACATTAAAATATTAAAAAAAAATATCTTATTTTAATATTTCTATTTCTATTAGAAGACATGGTTGGTAATAATTAGTGTCTGGTTATGAGTCTGGAAAGGTCCTATCCAAGGTCCATACCCTCTATTGGGACCCTAAATAGTTAAATACATTAAAAATAAAGTGATTTCTAAATTTTCAATTCATATAATAATATTTTTTTATACAAAAGATAGGGTCCGGTTAAGAGGGCTTTTGTTAACTTGTATACCCGTATACATGTTAAGGTTTAATAAATAATTATTTTATTTCTTTGGAAATTGTGTTTTTTTATCTTATTCTACTAGAAATTGGTTTTTCTTACACTAAAAACAACAATTTATGTTCCTAATGCAAAGAATTACTGTTTTCAATACAATAAAACAAACAAATCTTGTTTTCAATGCAAGATATTGTTGTTTTAATGAACCTTAACATGTATACGGGTATACAAGTTAACAAGACCCATAAGTCAGGACCCTTGCACTGAAATCCCCACAAAAAAACACTTATTTTAAGTTTTGAAAGTTGGAAATAATATTAAACAATTAAGGGTCCTCTACTATCAGGGGCATAAATGTCATATTGTGGCATTTTTGGTAGGTTTGGGGTTAGGGTAGCACTTTTGGAAACCCATTTCCAAGAGTGGGATTTTAAGGAATTGCTCCGGCTGCCGCAAGATCAACATTGCTACGATCAGATGGCTGACATAGACCAAGCTCTTGACCGTGCAGTACAATTTCATTTTGCAGTACGTATCTTACTACTTAAATTAATATATCTTGTCTTTTGTTAAACTCCAAACTTTCCTGTAATATTTAACCAATCTCTCTACAGGGTCTTTCGCTTGTTCGAAAGGTTGGTGAGCTCCACTACGATGAGTTAGTCAATCAACAGAAGGTTCATGCAGCTGTCTCTCACCATCTCGAACGTGAAAACAAAAAATTGAAGCGCCAGATCGATGTCCTCCGCAATGGAACGTGAGGCTGACAACGTCTTGAAGCTGATGCGCATGCAACGCGATCGTGCCAACTTCAAAGTTAAAGGACTTGGAGGTTACGCTGCTGCTCTTCCTGATGCCGAAAAAACCCGATGACAACGTTGTCGACGAGCTCTACGACCCGGTGGAGGATTGAAGAGTAGTCGTTTGCGTTTTCTAGTAATTTCCCTGCCATTTTCCTTAGGCTAGTATAGGAAACTAGACATTTAGCCTGATGCTTCAATCTTGTGCTCCTTGTTAGCTTTGTTTCTTTCTGTAGATGTGCACCGATGATCACTTTATTACTTTCGTAAGGACCTTGTGACCAGTTGCCAGTCTTAATTTATTCCCCTTCTTAATGGAACGTCTCTTTGCCTTCTCCAACTTTCCACTTTGATTGGATAATTCCATGAAATCGGTTATCCATCTTTGGGCATTTGACACTTTATCAAACGTGTCATAAGTAAAATGATGGTTCGTATACTTGGATCTGCATTAACCTGACCAACAGGTAGATTACTAGCTCTCGCCTGTACGCCTCTACTGGCAAAATCCAGCTCTCGAAGTCCTTGGTTGTTTGGATGTCCAGCTGAAGATTCTCCATGATATCGGGCTCTCCTGGTGATGGTTGGAGGTGGTGATCTATTTATCAACACATAGTTCACCCTTGGAGCTGTTCCTTCAGATCGTGAACGTGAGGCTGACGCTGCTGACGACTCCGACGCCGATCTACCATCTCTTTCGTCGTGGTTTTGAACGATAACGCTTCTCAAGGTCCGATTATTAGCTTGTTGATTCGACTGATGTCGAGTTGAACGTCCGTACCCATCCCAAATCGATCTGCACCTGATGACTCCATTCGTTTCTTCCTTTTATTTTACAACTTTGGCAGAACTTCCTGTGACGCTGTTGGATCTTCCCACAACCTCTTCGAAAAAGTTCTGAATACTTCAGCAACTTTAAAGTGTTGTGAAGCTTTTACAACTTCCTGGTACACTGTTGGATCGTACTACAACTTTCACTAAAGTTGCGAACAACGGTTGCAAACAAGAGTTGCGAACTGAACGTGATTAGAACCTCCAGAAGAGTTACGATCAGATTTTTCCAAGCGTCTTTGAAACCCTAGTTGTTGTTTATTTTTTTTAAAACTTTTCTCAATTTTAGGGAGCACGATCTTCCTTGTATCCTCCCCTTAGTCGGCGCCATAAGATGTTGGTGCAAAATTAATCACCCCAACAATCTTCGAGATGTTTGTATGATGATCGAATCGCCGCCGTTGATTAGATTCTCCAAAGAATTGTTGATTGAAAATGGTGGGGGTACCTGCAAAGACACTCCGATGCTAAAATCAACAAGAGTTCTATGCAAGTAAGTTGTTAAGAAAATGAATAAAAATTGTGTACCTTTTGTGCTAAGATTTAGCCTCTATATATATGCAGAAATAGATGTAGCTTTAGGGTTTTGACAGTTATCCTAATAACTTCTCTCATCTGTATAAATCTCAAATAACATCCAGATTCATCATAAACCCTAATATTTATCATAATCCTCATTTATCTTAAATAATAATTATCTTGAATAATTATTAATTATTATTACATGAAACTAGTTGGAAGCCTAACAAGCTAAGCTCCAACGACATACTACTACATTAATTGAACAGGTTGTTGTGCTAACCTACCAGCGAGCCTCATGGGTAACCTAGCCAAGGGAGCCGAAACTACGGGAGGGGGGTTGAGATTGTGTCACAAGGGGGCAAACTAACACTACCTTCCATGTTAATTCCTGCAATATTACGCCATTGGGGACTCGAACCTGGGACCTCCTGGAGCGCATTAAACTTTGGGAAACGGGGATGACCAGCTGAGCTAGGGGCCCGTTCATTTATTAATATTTAAGATAATTATCCCCTTTTATTTAGGATCCTGCATTTATCTCAAATAATATTAATAATTATAAATAAATAAATATTCAAGACTCTTGGGCTTCAATAATAAGCCTAGTGGTTTCCATAATAAACCCACTGGTTTCCCTAACAACCCAAATCCAGGCTTCCACAATAAGCCATGTGGGTTTCCACAATAAACCCACCGGTTTCCACAATAAACCGTACTGGGCCGACATCAAATAGCTTGTGCGGTACGCACATACACTATTTTAATAGGGTACAAACAATATTCCTCCACTAACAGGTTTTTCCGAAAAAAACTCATATATTTTGGTGTGGATGGCAGGTAGGCTTATATTTCTAGATAAAACTTTCTCAAAGATCTTTGTATTTATTTTGGCACCCTTCCTACTTTATAGAACTTACCGTTATAGATGAATTTAATTTAAACGAAGATCTATCCTATGATGAGAAAATACAATTCTCAACTTCATGTTCTTAGGATTTCAAACCTATCGAATCGATACAAAGTTTTTGTTATTTGAATTAAATTTGTTATGTATTGTAGTTAAATATCTTTGACAAGAACAAAACATCATTTTCAAGGTACTTGGAGAACCATCAAATGGTATATGGTTCTCATGCTCCCTCTCAATGCGGAGGTAAGGTTTGAACCCAGTAATTGCCATGATCCATTCCAATATAAGGAGTTTAGAAATAGTCTAGCTAGTCTAAGGTATCAAAAAAATGGATGTGGCTAAAAAAAAAATGAATATATATTTGGGCGGCTTGTTCTTCATTACCCTCCGAAAGCCTTGGTGCTTGTAGTTCTGCAGCCCTACGGAATTCAAGTTCTTTGGCTTCAAAGCTGGCATCTGCCTCCAGGTGCCTGCAGTCAAATTCTCTTCATTTGAATATCTACCTCCAAGTCAAATTCTCTTCCGGGGTAATGCTGCGCAAGTTACGAGCTTTACAGCTTAGAGTTTTATGCTGTGGAAGTTGGAGCCATCAAGGTGGACCAAGGACAGAAGGATGTAGCAGCTTTAATGGTGGGGAATGGGAATCGAACTGAAGATATGTTAGCTGTCAATTTACACTTTGAAATGAGCACTGTATATGTTGCAAGAATTCTGGGTACAAAAGAAACCAAAACTGATACTGTAGCAAAAGTAAGAGAAACATAAAATAGAGATAAGAAGTAATTAGGGTATTTGGGTGGTCAAAGTAGTTTCATCTTTATCGATTAAAACAAAGAAATGAGGATTTTTGAAGTTCCATTGTTGTCATTCATTGTGATAATTCTCTTCTCTTTGTCACAAACACCAACATTTGCTATTAAAAAGGTTAGCATTTTAATTTTTAATTTCAGTTCTTTCATTTGATTTACAGAAGTTATTGAACAATATAGCACAGAGATGTTAGGTTATAACAAAAATGGAGTATGATTTTTGAAATACAGTCTTATGTTGTCTACTTGGGTGCACACTCACATGGACCAGAAGTTACACAATCAGATTTGGAGAAAGTGACTGATTATCATTATCAGTTACTGAGTACTGTTTTAGGAAGGTGGGGGATTTGTAAAAAAAATTTCTCATCAATGATTTCTCTGTTTCGATTTCTTAGTATTCTAATCTGTTTCCACTTGCAAATTACAGTCTTGAAAAGGCTAGAGAATCAATTATTTACTCATATACAAGATATATAAATGGTTTTGCTGCAGTCCTTGATACCCAAGAAGCAGAGGAAATTTCAAGTAAGCAAAATTCAGGCAACTGCCTTTCAAGCTTTACCCCTGTTTTACCAACTACTTGAATTTTGATTTTTAAAAGTCTGATTTCTTTTTCTTTTCTTTTTTTTTTGCTTAAATGCAGAGAATCCAAATGTTTTTTCCGTTTTTGAAAATCAAGGAAGGAAATTACACACCACCTATTCATGGAACTTCCTTGGCCTAGAATCCAATAGCGGTGTAGTCCTGTCTCGCTCGGTATGGAAAATGGCGAGGTATGGCGAAGATACAATCATTGCCAACTTAGATTCCGGTAAGCTCATAATGCATTTCACTCCTTTTCAAAATGTTGCATTGCACTGTGTACAGTTAACATTCTATTTTCTCACTTGACTAAATTTGAATTTTAGTTAATACAGTATCACTATGGTACTTAATTGGTCAAACCAATTAGAGAAGGTTAGGTTGTCGGTGTTATTCAATTCAATCAAAGTGATACATTTGGTTGGTGTGCCTATTTATGAGTATACACCAAATTTTCAATTAGGTGAACCTATTTCTATTTGTATGCATTTGCTCCTTTGGTCTGCAATATTTTTCTGATTTGACTTCGAATGTGTAACAGGAGTGTGGCCTGAATCAAAAAGCTTTAGTGATGAAGGAATGGGACCAATTCCATCAAGATGGAAAGGAACTTGTCAGAGTAACACTAGAAATGGAATTCATTGCAACAAGTAATTTACTGTTTCACTCTTGTTTTTCTTTGCTTTGTGTTCTCAGTCAAGATTAAGTGCTCCCTATATAGCTTTCAATTTGTGCCTGGGCAACGCAGGGCTTCGATCTTTTCTAAAGAAGTTGATTACTATCAGGATTTTGGAACTAAAATAATTATATAAATTCTATTAAAAAAATTGTCAAAATTTGTAGAAAAGAAATTATCATTTTTTTAAGAAACATAAATATCTATTAAATTTGGGATGTGCCATTCAAAGGGTATAACAAGTGAAATGACGATGATGTGGCTCAGCCATAGATAATGATTGTGGTGCCACCATGTCAGCTTAAAGGATTCTCCATAGTATTGATTAGTGCATTATTTGGTTTAACGAGTAGAAAATCAATTTGCAGGCATATTGGTAACTTCAGAAATCACCAAAATGCTAAATGTAATCAATTACATAGAATTTTTCCTTCTATACTATAACAACATTGGTGATGAATATAGTCCTAAATTACACATTTCAATTTGTATTGAATCTATGGAAATCTTTTAAACCATGCGTTTTATAGTGGGCTGGGAAAACAGCCATTGAGTTAGTTGGAATCAAACACAGTGTAGCGGGGCTAAAACACAACCTATGACAATTTCTAGGAAGTTGATTGGAGCGAGATACTTCATCGAGGGCTATGCTGCTGCAGTGGGTTCATCAAACGTCAGAAAAAATATTGTATCAGCACGTGATTATAATGGACACGGGACCCACACACTATCGACGGCCGGTGGTAACTCCGTCCCAGGTGTTAGTGTGTCTGGTAACTTCCGTTTAGGTAATGGTACAGCCAAGGGCGGGGCTCCCAGAGCTCGTGTTGCTTCTTACAAAGTCTGTTGGTTACCTGTATATGACGGCAGTGGATGTTATGATGCTGATATTCTGGCTGCCTTTGAAGCCGCAATTCACGATGGTGTCAATGTTATATCTGTATCAATTGGTAAATCAGCTTCTGATTACTTCAGTGATGGTATTGCCACTGGTTCATTCCATGCCGTGAAGCATGGTATCACTGTCATCGCAGCAGCCGGTAATATTGATACGGAATCCGTCACCAAGGATGAATCGGTTACCAACGTCGCTCCTTGGGTGTTAACGGTTGGTGCTAACACGATGGACCGGGAGTTTCCTGTTAGAATTGGACTTGGCAATCGAAAGCACCTTGAGGTATTTAACACTCAATCTAACCAAATGCAAGCATAATATTGAAATTACCTCATTATAAAATTAAAATGGACTGATGTTTGTAAAAATTACCTCACAGTGTGTATTGCTATGGTGCCCAAATGGAGGCAAAGCATTATGCCTTTTTCTCAAATATGTGCTATTTAAGTAGATCTGCGTGGTTTGTTTTGCTTTCATAATATTGCTGTATTTATCTATTACAGGGCCAGAGTTTATATCCAGGACCTTTGCCAATTCGGAAATTTTATCCTTTGATTAATGGCACAGCTGCAAGAGCAGCGAATTCGACAGATCATGACGCGTAAGACTACATAAAAAGAAAATTGTAATTAGACTGCATAATTAATTATGAATCTTTATTAACTGACAGTTATGTGAACTTGTTTAAATCAAATTACAATGATACATGAATGCAGTCAGTTGTGTATTGCTGGGTCACTTGATATTAAGAAGGTAAAGGGGAAGATATTGGCATGCCTTCGGGGAATAACAAATCGAACGGATAAAGGTAGAGTCGCTCGTGATGCTGGGGCCATTGGGATGATTCTGGTCAATGACATTTTAACCGGGAAAGAAACTGTAGCTGATCATCATGTTCTTCCCAGTGCACACATCAACTACCGAGATGGTCTCATCTTGCTCTCTTACATCAATTCAACCAAGTAAACTTCATACACTATCTATTCTCACTGAAATGAAATTGTGTCTTCTGGTTAATCAATATGTGTCAATTTACCATTTTTATTATGCATTTTTATTAGGTCACCAGATGTTTTTATGACGCGTGCAAGAACGCAATTTGGTGGGAAAGCAGCACCTGTCATGGCTAGTTTCTCATGTAAAGGACCCAATACTGTCACACCTGAAATTCTTAAGGTTAGTTAACAAATATTATCTCAACCATATCAACGTTACCAAATAATCACCATCAACTTTCTTCATTTCTTTTAACTAGTCAATCTTTATTTGCTTTCTGGGGTTTAGCCTGATATCACGGCACCAGGAGTAAATATTATTGCAGCAGTCATTCCAACAGCAGGCCCTACAAGTGAAACAGACAATCCGGGAGTTTTTTATAGTGCCAAAACTGGAACTTCAATGTCATGCCCTCATATTTCTGGTATCGCTGGCCTTCTCAAAACACTTCATCCCGATTGGAGTCCATCTGCAATTAAATCAGCAATTATGACTACTGGTGAGATACCACCTGTAATGTTTTGTATCACACTTAGATCCGTTGTCCTTTAACGCCTGTTCATTTTAGTTGGCTATATTTATGTGCAAAACTTGTTCGCACCTTTGTACAGCAAGGACCCGAGATAGCCGGAAGTTGGCAATGCGGAACTCATCAAATATCCAAGCAACCCCATTCAATTATGGATCAGGACAAGTGAGACCCAACGCTGCTATGAACCCTGGGTTGGTGTACGACTTAACTACTAACGACTACCTAAACTTCCTCTGTGGACTTGGCTATGTTGAATCCAAACTCAAGGCTTTCATTACTGCAGGCATGCATTATAAATGCCCCAAGTCGTACAACCTAACCAACTTTAACTACCCTTCTATCACTGTACCTCATCTCCATGGTTCAATTACTGTGACAAGAACCCTTAAGAATGTTGGTTCTCCTGGAACCTACAAAGCTCGAATACGTGCACCTCGAAGGATAAGGGTATCCGTTGAGCCAAAAACGTTAACATTTGACAAGATCGGTGAAGAAAAGACTTTTAAAATGAACTTGAAGGCTACCATGAAAAAGAGAAGGAACTCGAAGGTTGTACATTCTTTAAATGAATATGCATTTGGGAGGCTAACATGGAGCGATGGTGTGCATTTTGTTAGGACCCCTGTTGTAGTGAGGGCAGTTACTGCAATGCGGTAGTACTTTTGTTCAATAACTATTTTCTTAACCTGATATTTTTATTCTAACTCGATGTTAATTGACGGTTCTTATAATCTTGGTTCTGGTATGTTTTCTCCTTTCTGCTTCCGTTCCTTTATATGCCTCGTTACAATGGTTCACGGGGAATGTATGAAACCCAATTACCACTATCTAATCCGACAGTTAGAATATAGAACTACAAAAAAAAAATGTGGTGGAGATGGTTTATAGTTAATCCGACGCAGAATTCTTGTAATAGTGTACGATCTTCTACAGTCTAGTATGATCCAGCCTTTGCTGGTATCATCTCAAATGATGGTATAAACCCAATTAGGCATGTCAGTATGCAACTTCATTCCTCTGCTTTACTGATCAACAATGGTAGGAAATTGAAACTCTGGTCTTTCCATAAGACACGTGTTTGAGTTCAGGAAACATAAGGTGACCTTTTACCACCATTCCTCAAAACCGTGTTGGTCCCCCTGATTTCTGTTGGTTGACATCTATATTCTGACAACTGAACACCTGCCTTACATCCATTTGAACTTTAACAATGTTTTTCTCATTTAAATTTAATTTGTTAATTTGGAGTTCAATAACCGGGGAAAAAACACATCTTTTTTAAATTACTTGGGGAGAAACATAATTTTAATAAAATGTTCAAATAATAAATCAATCGTCTTTAACCCCCAAAAAGATATCCAGCAGCTTGTTCTTCATTGCCCTCCGAAATCCTTAGTGCTTGTACTACTGCATCCCTACTGAATCCAAGCTCGACAAGCTTAGTAACTTTGGCTTCAAAGCCGGGTGTCTGCAGTTACATTCTCTTCAATTAGATATTTACCTCCAATCTGACTAAACTCTTATTTTAATGGTTTTAATTGTGGGGCAATGTTGCTATGAGTCACGTATTTGAAGTTTATGCAGTGGTTCCATCACAGGGATGGGTAAAATGGCACAAACTAAGCATGTCTAACAGAAAATGTGTTTATAATACTATACCATCTCGAAATTTACAGGAAGCAGTAAATGAAGAAAGACGTAGTGAAATAACTGTCTACAAGAAATTTACCTGTGTTACGTCACCTTGTGAAGTTCCTGTTGGCAAACAAAGCACGAAAGAGATGCATGAAAATAATTAGGTTAAATAGCAAGAATTTAAGAATGAAAACTCGCATCAAAAAGTTAGAAGAATTTACAACAGCGGTTATATAAAAAGTGTAAAAAGATGTAAACAAATTTTCTGAAACTAACCTGATGACTGGCCTTGAGTGGGCATATTATCTTTTACCTCTTTCGCCCCCGATGTTTCCTATAAGCATATAAGAGACCGAAGTTGAGATTACATACCAACAAGGAAATTCCGATTAAATCATCGAAAAGTCTAACCAATTATTAGGATGCAGTAAAACTGAGCGACTAGAATCTGAATTGATCACCTAATACAACTTTCTGAAGTACACAGGTTTAAAATACTTAGCTGGACGAAATAGGTAAATCATTGTTATCACTTATCAATATCAGCTTAAGTTCATGAACTAGAAAAGTTATAACAATTTTACAGACTTCGGCTTGGAGGTCTTTAAGAGGTTAATTCAAACCTATCTACCAATCTGCCTATGGTTTTAGAGTTCAAAGCACAAATGGTTTTGAAATCTGGGCTCAAAAAGTCGACAACAGCATGATTTAGCCCTCGGCGAACCAGTTAAAATGCACGCAAGTGAAAATGCAACATTAATGTTATTATAGAGAGAAGTAGTTGTACTGTCCAAAAAGGACTACAATTAATAAACCATATAGGTTTTACTAATGAGCTCGGCGTGTAGTACTTACAGGAACAATGTCTGAATCAGAAGCTTGCCTATCCAGAAACTGAGCTGGGATGTCTTTTTCTGCAAATGGCAAATGGCAGAGAAAAAGAGAAATGCCAGAAAGTTAGGAATACCAATGACACAAGGGAACAGCTGCTAATTGGCAGCTAAACCCCAATCTGTTGAACAGAATAGTACACAAAGTACCTTGTAAAAATGGCACTGAAACCTCTCCACCACCAACTCTTAAGACATTATCCTTCAAATCTATCATACACTGTAGACTTAGTTAGAATAGTTTCCCTCATATGTAGCTTAGCCATACTATAAACCCTAATTCAAAATTATAAATAATGAAAATCCGAAACCCAAATATTCTACCTGATGCTTCCTCAGCATATCAAGCCCGAAAAGGAATTCCATATTAGGAGCATCCAGTACCATGAATGAGCATGGGTAAAATACATCCCCAATCTATCGGCAGAGAGAAGGAACCGTGGTAAGAGATAAAAGATAAGTTAGCCTAAGCAAATATCAAGATATATGCTGAACACATTGAGATTAAGGGTAAATAAACTCCATGTAAGAGCGCTATTAAAAAAAAATCAGATTACCTTTATTGGTGCTACATGAATTCGACCCAGAATTTCTGCTTGACCAACCCCATGAGCAACACCCTTGTATCGCCGATCCAAGAGTCTCAATAATCTAAAAAAAAAAACAGAACGACAAACAAATCATGGTAATGAATGTAATCAAACATGAAGTCATGGGAAGAAGGTTATTTCATCATTATCGGCTATCAATCCAAGCGGCAGGTTCAAACTTAACTAAATCAACCCCAGTCAAGTCCAAGCCAGTCAAATTAACACAAAGGGAAACAAAAACCATATTAAGCAGACTAAAAGTCATACTAGATGATTTTGCCTTTGACCAAAACGAATCCGACCTGGATTTATCCAATTTTAAATTTGTTTCCTTGGAATTGAAATATGCATTCTGTGCTTCAAAACTTCATTCTGTTTCCAAATAAAGGACCCTACCCACAGCGTTCAGCACAGCTTTTAGATATTATTGTTGATTGTGCTCCACTGTCGACAAATGCCTGGAAAAGAGAGGAAAAATACTACATGTGAGCATGAAAGAAGTTCACACTTCACATTACAGCACTTCATCTTGTCATTGAAAAGCGTTCACAATAACAAGAAATACTAAAATAAAGGACCCTACCCACTTCATCTTGTCATTGAATTTGGTTAATATGTGCCAAATTCATAACATCAACCCACAAAAATACTAAAATTTAACTAGGTCAACGGTTCAAGAGTAAGATTGTAAAGGGGATATATTCTTGCCAATACCTTTAAGGGCACGCCATTGACCTCCATGTTCACATATAACATAACCTGAAAAGTAGCATGAACAAATATAAATTAGGAAAAGAAAAAATTAAACAACTACAATGCATGCAAAAGAAGAAAGCACTGGTGAGACACATACCACCCTGGCAAAGGCTTCGGGATTGTGCTCTATTGCAGCTTCCCAGTTCTCATCAATTCCTTTCTGTAATCCAGATATCAGAACTAAGATTTAAAAGATTGAGGAGTTCGCAAAGATTACAATACAATTTTGAAAAGACAAAACTGAAGAATAATTTGCATGATACACATTGGTATGAGATTACTCCAAACTCAAACAACATGGTAGCAAACTTCTTGTCTTCTTAGTCTCTTCGCACTTTCATAACTAGTAAAGGCAAACAAAAACATAAAAGGTAAATCTCACTCACCTGACGAATCGCAGCTTCAATTCTTTTTTGCGCTTCAACGTCAAAAGGATCCGCATTCAACAGGGCCTGAGACAACAAGAATAGCGTAGGTGATTCAAGTATGTCACATGTAATTATGCATACTTAAAATCAGTTCAAACTTACATATGTGACGTTAGAAATTACACATACTTCGTACGGGGTTTCACAATTGAGAGTGTCATACACAATTGCATGATTTGCTCAAAAGATTAGACTATGTACTATAAAAAAGTGAGTGATAACATTGGTTATAACTTATAAACTATTAAGCAAATAGAACAATATCGAAAAAGCATGGATGCCAGTCTCGTGTGATCAGAGTAACAAAAACAAATTCCTTACTAGTTCCTCCTCTTGTTGACGTCGTAAATGAGATCTTTGCTGGTGACGATCTCGCATGACATTCTGCAATTTATTGAGATCATTTCCAAGAATGACTTGAGCAAGTTCAGGATCAGTCTGTAGACAATACAGATTTGTTACGCAAATACACAAAACAAAAATATCTCTGAAACTAAAGGAATTTAAGCAAATGCCAAACTAAAACTTAAGAAACACAAAAAAAAATTAAGAAATTACAAACAAATAAGCAAATGCAAACACTTTAAGATCATCTGTTAAGAAAGAACTGAGCTTTCTGGAAGTTCATTTCTTGTCAGCTACGATATAATACTTAAAGCCTTCAAAGTTGAAAAAGACTAGACTACTTCTGAAAGAGCAAGGTAACCACCACATGTACCTGAAGCAACCGTGTCATCATATTTGAATCACTGCAAACATGCTGCTGGAAGGCTCCAGGGTTTACACAAGAACCATCCGGATTTATGTTCAAGTCATTGTTAGCTACCCTGAAATAACACCCAGTTACTAAAGTATTCTCTACTAAATTATATAAGTTAAAATTAGGAAAAATCACTACCCTAATCAGTCAAACAACATCAGAACTTCAACTAAGTTTTAAAGTTCCAACATTTTTATTATATGAATGAACCGACTTGAATCATTACCTAGATGGAGCAGCTGTGGCAACTTTCATAACTAACAATTCTCCATCTTTAACATTAAAGGAACTTAACTTGCTTGAGTTATTAAGTTCATTCCCATTAAAAAGCAGTTGTTGTTGTTGAAGCGGCACTCTCGTCTACATATAAGCATATAATCAAATCAGTTTAAAACTAAGAATTCAACAACAACAACATAACCTCACCTCAACAAAATCTAATTAATCTCACCTCAACTTCAAGCAATGCTTTCAAGTTTTCAACCTGTTACAAATAATTGGAAACCGGATCAGAAAAAATAATAAAGTAAAAAAGGGAAAAGTGTTTCTAGGGTTTTCCGATTATTACAGATTCTTCTGGATCAACATCTAGTGTGATAAATTGCTCGTCAACAGTAATTACAGTAATCTTCATCTTCCAAGCTTTTTGAATTTGTTTTCTTCGCTCTGAATTATCTCCCTTTCCCTTGATATATATAATCTAATCTCTCAATGATTTAATTTTGTTTCATTTGACTTGAAAAGAAAGAAAGGAAACGATTCGTTTTAATTAGCTGTCAAAACGGGCCTATATAGACTAGATTGGACCATATCCTTGGGCTAAGTCCTATAGTGTGCTAGATTAGCAGTCCATGTCAACTAGGTCAACCTCCTAAGTCCTATGTCAATGCTAATCTAGCAGCTAGTCAGTGGATAGAACAGCGTTGAACGCTGAATAGTTCAGCGCCCAGGTGATCGCTGCACAGAATAGCGCTTGACTCAGTCAACCGAGTTGATAGCGCCGCACTGAGCAGCGCCGCACCATTCAGAGCTTAAAAAAATAGATGTGTTCAAAGAAGATCGATCTTCTTCCCCCATTTCTCCCGAAAATGCATGTCCAAATTCAAGAGTTCTAGAAAAAAAATCAATTTCCTTCTGTGGGTTTGTTCTTTGATCGATTGAAGGTGGTTTGGTGTGATTCCATCAACGAAATCATTCGAGGTGAGAAATTTTAGTTTTAGGTTTAAAATTTTATGACTTTTGATTTTTGGTGCGATTTCATTCAAATTGATGATTGATCTTTCGTATTTAGATGATGTAGATGATATGTGTATGATTTAATTTGAATATTTGTGATGAACAAAAAATGAAATTTTGATTTTTGTGATGAAAATGAATGATAATTTGTATGATTAGTTTGTAAGTAAATTTGTATGATAATTTGATAATTTTTTTATTATTTGTATGATGAAAATGAATGATAATTTGATTATGATTAGTTTGTATGATTATTTGTGATAAAATTTGTATGAAATTCAGTTTGTATGATTGATATTTTTTTCATGTTTGTTATTGATTGTAGTATGAGTATGGATGAGAATATGGATGAATTGCTAGATCGTTTGGATATAGTATCGTCAAAGACTATTGATAAACATGTATGTAAAAATACGAAAGATCTTTGCAAACTAAGCTTTATAAGTAGTTTGAAAGAAGTTGAAGTGTATTATAAAATTGTAGTGGAAAATAATCCGGCATCACAACGATATCGTGAAAATTGTGGCTTTTCTTCTGTTTTTTAGTTTGATATCACCAATGGGGATAGAGGCTTAGTTGAAGCCATAGCTGAGAAATGGTGGGGAAAAACGAAGAGTTTTCATTTTCAAGAGTTTGAAATTGGCCTCCTTCCTGTAGATTGGTACATGTTAACGGGAATTCCCACTTGTGACCCTAGTAAACGACCAGTGTGTATGCCGCAGTTGGGCAGTGATCTAACATATCCTGCTTTGGATGATTTATATTTCTTGGATATCAAAAATTTTCATGTTGGATGGGCAGGACAATACTGGATGTGCAAAGACATTGACACGAGCATTTTTTATGTGGTGTTTTGGTCATTTTCTTCTTGCGGATTCTAGTGGAAAAGTAGACAAGCGTTGGGTTTTATTGTTGGTTGATTTAGATAGAGTTGGGGAATATGATTGGGGTATAGCTTCGTTAGGTAATACCTATAAATTTCTTGATGAATGGTAAACCAACGGTAAGGATTTTTTTGGCATGGTTATGGTAGTTGAGTATTGGTACTATTATTACTTCCGCAACATGCAACCCTTGCTTTGTTAGATACCTGAAGATCATTATGATGTTTTCCCAAAGATTTATCTCTTCAAGAAGACTAACATTACATCAAGGAAGAGAGGACATAAAGGAGGCCAAAAGGATACTAGGAAACAATCAGTGACAAGCGC
Organism: Papaver bracteatum; assembly: GCA_023529315.1. Taxonomy (NCBI): domain Eukaryota; kingdom Viridiplantae; phylum Streptophyta; class Magnoliopsida; order Ranunculales; family Papaveraceae; genus Papaver; species Papaver bracteatum. Next base: position 110,181 of record JAJJWX010000850.1, on the reverse strand, counting down.
AAGAACACATATTGACACTATAACAAGTGCATCATGTATTTGTCAACCATGGTTATATAGTGAGTATTCCATGGGAAAACAATATGAATACGCACTACAAGTATTCAAAAGAAGAGTTCTGTTTTTTGACCTCTTGAATGATAACACTAGAGTTAGTTGCTACTTAGCTGAGAGATTTCACAAGAAGATTAAAGGTGAGATTGTAGTCCCAGCAAATCCTCCAAATTTGCAATTAGTTGAGGACAAAGATAATGTATATGTAGGCACCGACTATTATGTAGTCACCGAGGATCAATACAACACTAGGTGAAAGAATAAGAGTGTTGGAAGTTAATTCATTGAGACATATCGTACATAGAACATCGATGAGATAGCACTGGCTAGCTTAGATGTTCCTCGCCGTTTGTTTCCTAGTCATCTGCCTCCTGACTTGATATCGCAGACATATACTTATGGCACACAAAATGATCTCATGTCACATCTTCCGAAGATAGATTTCAGTTTACCATTTTGCAATGAAGCCGGCGTAGCACGTCAATTAGATTTTCCAAGGGTTGCTTGTCCGTATAACTTTCGGGAGATGGGTTTGACATTGGTAAGTATATTTACATTTGTACTCATTTTCATTTTAAGTTTCTTGAATATCATAAAATATTGGACAAAGCATTTCCGGGAATTATGAAAACCGATTTGGGGATTTATTGCACATCTTAAGAATAATTCGGTTTTGGAAATTCCTTGGTGTCCAAACATCCTTGGTCTATAAATACCTAAGTTTGCATTTCTAGCAAACTATCCTAAGATCCAGGAAAACTACTTTTTTTTTTCTTCTTCTGGTGGAGCCGTCTATCCGGAGAGGAAAGTACCCTAATTAGGCAAAATCTCTTACGACCGCTCGTTTAAAGACTTCTATGGGATCAAGAAGCTCTACGAGTACCGTTGGTGGGAAACTAGATAATTGCAGTTTATTAGTTTTCGATTGATTTGATTGACTTAATGGTTGTTGAACTTTGATTGCACCTAGTTTGTTTATTCTTGAGAATCCTCTCTTCTGATATAAGATTCACTCAAACTAGATCGAAGTGTTGACGGAATATTTAGAACTGTTTGTGGATCTAAAGACATCTTGTGATAATCCATTATTAACAGACTTTGTTATGTGCGTGATTGATCACAAGAGATTCAAGTGGTGTTGTGCAGATTTAATTGAAGATTAAAGAATATTTGAAGACGAAGAATATTTCTTATTGGTTTCTCGTATCTTTGTGTAGCACAAACCTTGATCGTCTGGGATCCAACTAGAATCAGATTTATTCGATTGATTAGTTGCGGGAGATCGGTAACACCTAATAGTTCTCTTGAGTTCTATTTTGATTATTACAAATCTGAATCTCATTACTTAGATAATATAGATTGGATTGATCTAACCAGGCAAAGGAATTTATTAGTTTAAACGAAAGAGCCTTTGCATATGACTTGAGATATCTTTATCTGGAAAGAATCAATAGAATTATTACCAAATAGATTTATTGTTCCTTTCCAGTTTGGAATACGATCCAAAGGAACTGTTCCACCGCGTGCACTTATTAAATGTCGGAAGCGCAGGGATACTGAAGAAACTAAGTGAACTAGGTTTAGTTGCTTGGTCTCAACTATACGAAGTTTGGTTTAGATTTTGTATAACGGCTTAATTCTGAGAGTATTCAATTATGGACTAGGTCCCGGGGTTTTTATGCATTTGCGGTTTCCTCGTTAACAAAATCTTGTTGTGTCATTTACTTTTCTTTTCCGCAATTATAATTGTTATTATGATAATTTAAAGTAAATCACACAAACGTTAACTCCGTATTACTTGATAGTGATCATATAGAGTTGGTTAAGTCTGAACCTATTATCAAGTAATCACACTTTGATTGTTGTATTTTCTCGATCTCGTATCCATCGACAATCACACAAAGTGTGAATACCAATTTTTCGTATTGTGTAGACTTTGTCCATAGACAAAAAGGCAAGAGGACTTATAGGTGGATAATTTAAAGATTGTGGTGTATTTGGGTACCCTCGTCTTTTCATCTATAATTAGACATAAGTTTTGGACATCCCGTATCAACTCAATTTTATACTCTCTCATATTTTGATCATGCCGAAAAAAGGTACAACGATAAGTTACAATAGTAAAAGTTCGGTTCTTATATAAAAGCAGAGCTTTATTGATCTTACTTACAAATAGCATTAAACTCACTACCAAGTTTGTTTATCACCTAGTTCAAAACGGAGATTTTCTAACGAGTTTACAGCAAGGTTTGAATTTTCTTCACAGGTCAAAGAAAATTTATTTGGTCATTTAAAGGGAGCAAAATATCATTCCCAAATAAACGTAAGGATACAAAAAAATAAAATGCATAAATTGAAAATAATAAATCTATTTTATTTTTTAATTTATTTTAGAGATGTGTGCATATTGAAGATGTAATATCCAAGGGTTATAAAGTGCACCCTTACAAGAGCTACTACGAGGGTGACCTCGTCACAGCAGGACTCAAATGTAATAACGTGGTAATATTATTTTTTATTTTTTATTTTTTTTTGTAAGTTTTTGAAACTTTATAAGTCGACCAAGTTAAGTGGTTGGTCAAGGACATTAAATGTTGCATTAATACTGATAATGTGATAGGGGTTGAAAATCAAAGAGCACTACGACTCCGAATTAGTGAAATACTTAATCCTGCTAGGATTTTATTACCTAGAATGCGGATGTGCGGATTCCTAATATATAGAAAATGTCAAATTGCCCCTTGATTAACCTAAACCTAAATCTATTTACTATTCATTCATAAATAAATAAATAAATTATCCCTATCTTCTCCTTTTTCATTAGCTGTTAAAATCCTCATGCCTCTTTTTTCTTCTCCAAAAACGATTTATCATCGAATCGCGGATTATAAAAATTTATCCATCATCGATTAAACTATAAAAGAAGATGGCGTGGACGAATGTTACCAATAGAGATAAAAATCCAAATCCAAATGCAAAAAGGTATACAAAAAAAAATTACTCATTGATGAACTCCCAGTCATACATATATATATTGTTACTATTGCAACTTGGAATCCCAACCATAAGTGACTCTAAATATTTGTAAGCGACTCTAAAAAAGTTAATTTCATCAAAAAATCCAGCGATAATATGATTTTGTAGCGGTAAAAAATATAGTGAAACCCATAAACTAACTTTTCGCCACAAAATTCCTATTTGATATGAGTTATTCCTTGTCGTAATGGATCTTATGGCTAGTTCGTGTTTTAATTATTTGTCCTAAGGGACTATGAGAATTCACAAAAAATTGCAAGTTTTATTTGTTTGAATATGTTTGAGTTTTGTTATATGTATTTAGATTTTTATCGTAATCAATATCGGATGTATCGGCTGATATTATAGGTTTTTATCGTGTATCGGAAAAAACCTTTACAATATCTAAAATATCGACGATATAAGGAGTAAACAATAAAAACGCTCATATTGGCCGGTACAAACAGATATATCGGGTTCAACGAGACATTGATAATATTGGTAAGGGTAATTTGGTAGAATAAATTACATAAATCTCAAAATATGTAAACAATACTCTTCCTCCTAATAATCTCATTCTTTTGTACCCTTGAAACTCAATCCATTCAGTAAAGAAATTTCCAACTATTTCATTTTTAATGAGATTGTTATCCTTGGAACAACTATGATTCATTATTGCTCATTCTCTTTCTTCTGAAGATTTATTAAATGAGAATTCAATAGTTCAGGTTATTCTCATTCTTTTTATTGTTGACGCTTTAACCTTCTACATCAATAGTTCAGGTTAGTAGTAACGACATGGTCATCTGAAATAGAAGTAGTAAATATGGGATAGAAAGTGGAATGAGATTGAATTTGTATTGTGAAGCTTTTGATCGTGAGAATTAATGCATCATATGGCACCAATATTTTTTTAAATTTAAACATTTATGAATATTTAAAAATTCTAGTCTTGATGATGTATCACCAATAAAAACCGATATTATCTTTTGTATAGGTGTATCAGACCCGACCGATACAATACAGATACACGATATTAACCACTTTGTTCTTAATATGTGATAGTAATCGACCAAAGGAAAAGAAGAAGAGAATGCAAGAAGTAACACCAAGACATGAGCAGACTCTACCCCCCCTCGTAACAAGATTACATTGGGTGCAAGGCAATGGAACAAAGACCCACTTGTCGTTGGTGGAGAAAGAGAAGAAGAGATTGAATGTGGATTTGTGATTTTTCAACAACAAAATCAAGAAAATGATAAAATTGAAGAATAAGAAGATAGGGCCAATTTTTTTCATATAAGGTTCGGTATTTTTCCTTGAGAAACAAAATGGCAGACCTTGGAGGAAGCCAAAAGATAAGATCGGAGTCATATTTAGTTAAGAATCTTCATGGGCTGCAAGGGTCTATCGGGCAGAGGTAATAATCCAAATCTAAGAATGTATATGTTATTGCTAGTTTATTTATCATTTTTTTCTTCTTTCTTTAACATTTTATGATTTGTGTAGAATCATACGACTACGATCCGTAAACTGAAACATCAAAAGACAAGCTTTTGGTCGTTTGATATAGAAAACAATATGATTGTATCCTTGGTGCAAGCTTCGGGGTTATGACCTGAAACTTACGAAGCACATAAGCAATTTGAATTTGCTACTGTATGTTTCTTAAGGGAAAGATTTTGGCCTGAAATAGAAGCCATCCATATCCTGAAAAAGCGGGGGTCTAAAAACCTCACCCAATATTTCGATTAGCAATCTGTATGGACAACTCCGAGTTGTTTTCTAGAGAATCAACTAGACTCAATCAATAGAAAATATTTCAAGGAGTAATTATCTCAATCTCTTGATTTGATTTTCTCAAGCAAATATGATTCACGAGTCTAATCAAAGAGAGATAACTTGGATGGTACCAAAGACCAATATCCAAGTGTCAATCGATTTAAATCAACAACCAATAAGGTCGGAAATTCTAATTGATTAAACAATGCACAACCTGTATTATTTCAATTATATAACAAAATATAATGCGGAATAGAAATAACACAGACACCAAAATTTTGTTAATGAGGAAACCGCAAATGCAAAAAAACCACGGGACCTAGTCCAGATTAAACATACACTGTATTAAGCCGCTACAGACACTAGCCTAATACAAATTAACTTCGGTCTGGACTGTAGTTGAACCCCCGACCAATCTCACACTGATCCAAGGTACAGTTATGCTCCTATGCCTCTGATCCCAGCAGGATACTGCGCACTTGATTCCCTTAGCTGATCTCACCCATAGCCAAGAGTTGCTACGACCCAAAGTCGAAGACTTTAATAAAAAAATCTGTCTCACCCAGAAAATTCTACAGGCAATAGATAAATTCATCTCCCACGAATAAACCTACAAGTTTTGTTTCGTCTTTTGATAAATCAAGGTGAACAGGAACCAATTGATAAAACCAGACTTATATTCCCGAAGAACAACTCAGTTTCATCAATCACCTCGCAATAAACTTAATCGATGCAGCGAAGAAGATTGTTGAGGAATCACAAACAATGAGACGAATATGTTTGTGATTACTTTTATCTTGCCTATCGGAGATAGAAATCTCAGGCCAATTATTACAATTGTACTCGTACAATAGAAACAACAAAATCAGATCACACAACTACAAGAAAAGTAATATCGGTCTGGCTTTACAATCCCAATGAAGTCTTTAAGTCATTAACCTGGTTTTAAAAGAAGAAAACCAAAGGTTAAAGGAGAATCGACTCTAGCTTTAGCAAACTAGTATCACACGAATATGTGGGGATTAGGTTTCCCAGTTGCTAGAGTTCTCCCTTATATAGTCTTTCAAATCAGGGTTTGCAATCAATGTTAGCTTGCTAACAAAGCATTCAATATTCACCGTTAGATGAAAACCTGATTAGATACAAGCTAATATCTCTCAACCGTTAGATCGAAAACTTAGCTTGCCATACACACATGTACTTGACGTTTTGAGTTCGTGTAACCGTACCCAAATGTGTACAATGGTTGGTTCAATATTAGTCAACCAAATGGTTAGCCAAATGATAAATTTCATATCAACCATATTCTTCTTCACCATAACTAGTCCAAATGACTCAAATAAACTAGTTAGAGAGTTGTTCAATTTCTATGAGATCCCAAGTATTACAAGAGACACAATTGAATCAAAAACGATGTGATTCACTCGAATCATTTCATGAACTATAAAGACACGGTTTGCAAAAGCATTCCTTAGTAATTTAAGATAAGTTCATGAACACTGTTTTCAGACATAACCGCTTGAGTTCGCGGACTCAAGCTAACCGGTTGAAGTTAATAAACTCCATCAGAATTTCTCGGGATGAGAACTTCCGTCAGTTCGCGGACTAGGTTCGCAGACTACACCTGAGCTTAAACTTCAGCAGATATTCTCGGGTTCGAGAACTTACGCCAGTTCGCGGACTGAGTTGCTGCTCACGTTCCGGTTCCACTTGATCAACAAAGTTTGCAAACTTCGGTTCAAGTGTTAAGGACTTATACATATATATATTGCCACAACAATGTTTATATCCTACAATGGTTATATAGTATAAACTCTAATTTCAATCATTGAAACATTCTCAGAGGGCGTTATATAGTTGTTATTCACAAACTATTTTTCGTCAGAGCGATTTCCAAAGTGATTGAAACATAACATGACTTTCGTCACTAGGCAAAGATGAACTTAGCTAAAGCGAAGGCTTTACCAACACCCATTTCGAGAAATAGATAAGCGAGATATACTCAGATCGAAATGTCACATGTGCATATTCTTAGTCTATATAGTAAAACGACTTTTGTCTCAAGATATGAGATAGAGTAGATAGACTTTTGAGTGATAGATAAGTTCAAGTCTCCACATACCTTTTAGTCGATGAAGATCCACTGGTTCCTTGAGTAGTCCTTCATCTTGTATGATGATCGCCATGGAGTTCTTGAGCTCAACTACACCTTCTATCCTAGTCCGAGACCTTAGCTATAATAGACTAGAAATCAAGACTTTATAGTTTTGATCACTAAGGTTGACAAAAATGCTTGAGATAGCAACGCATGCGAGTTTGACCGAGAAGTGCTCTAACAATCTCCCCCTTTGTCAATTTTAGTGGCAAAACTATTAATACATATGGAATACAAAAATTATATAAATAAACTTTGTAGCTCCTATTCCACATGCCTAATCTTCAACAATACTCGAACTTCCAAGTAGTCCAATGATCCCAAAGGTTGTAAGTTTATCATCATCGTTGTTGAAAATCCGTAGCTATAACAATGAGAAAAGCATTGGTTCTCAATCATTGTGATACAATGTCATAGTATTATTACACAACGTCAAAGTCCAATTGTATCACAACTTCAACAACAATACTATGGTGATACTTCACTCCCCCTTAGTCAATACTCCATCTCACATGGAAACCACTCCCCCTTAGTTAATACTCCATCTCACATGGAAACCACTCCCCCTTACATAATGATATGAAAACCATATGTATTTGTAGTATGAACTACAATTTATTCTCCCCCTCTTTGTCAATAAAATTGGCAAAGGTACGAGAACGGGATCCTAATGAAATTTCCGTAAGAGATATTTCATGACCAAAGGTAAATATTCTATCATCTTGTTTAGATGCAATCATAAAGCCGAGGCTAAATGCATTCATCAAGGAATTTATAAAGATACAAGATAACCCCTAAAAATTCCGCAGCCGCACTCCCCACAAAGATTTGGAAATTAAGCGCAAGTCCAAAAGAACTATCCCCATAAGATGTCATTCCCAAAGGAACAACAAGAGCGACCTTAATTTCAAGAGAAAAAAAGGATTTCTTTAGACTCAACAAATTGCATACAAGTATGAATTTGGAATCCAAAATATTCAATCATATTAACCAAAGCGAACCAAGATTAATTTGACTAGATATGCTCAACACAAGTAAACTTATGGAGACTTAATTCATCGATTAGATTATTCACAAGAGAACCCATAAATACTCTAACCGGATTACACAATTAAACTAATCACAAAGTAATCAATTCAATTGTCCACACTCGACATGAGAAAAATCTATGGAGTGCTAACTAAATAATCACACATGATGATTGATTTAGTTCATTTGGGCTCAACATAAGAGATTATGGAACCCTCACGGTAATACATAATAATATGGAACAATTAAGCTCTAAACCGTGGATTACAAAACAAGGACCTATTTTATTTTTCCATCACAAAGTGACATAATAGACTTTATCCTTGAATCACAAAAGATTTTAACCCATCTTACATCAACAATTGACAATATAGGCTTAACTTTTGTGTTTTGCCAAAAGTCCATTCATTCCTTTATCAATATTTGCATACCAATATGTGAACGACTTTACTTTTGACAAAATATGGGACAATCAAGTTCACGGACGTAAACACACATATCCCATCAATTTATTGCAATATATAAAACCATAAAGATTAATACTGCGACCATCATCTTCCAAACAAATTTAGAATTTAAACCAATAAATCTAAAAACAAGAAGATGAAATCATTGGATATAGCTATGTGTAATCACAATCATGGCTATTCCAAACCACTAGTTATTCTTCTAAATAAAATAGAAAACATAGAAGATTTACTAAACATGCTAAATCCGATTTCCAGTTAAAGTTTGAACAATAATGAGTTGATCAGAATCTTTCTTTAGTTCGTTCTTCAGAAACTCAAGATTTCTTATTGGTATCCCGGGCTGTTCATGAACAACTTCAAAATCACGAAGAAGATTTCCTACCAATTGTGAGGACATCTGAACTGGTAGATTGTTTTCATGGTCAATAGCCTGATGACAGATTATGAAAACAGGGTCTTCATGAAACTCAATAGCTTTTTCCTCCATGATCACTTCTTTGTTACTTTTCTCCATTGTGCCAAGAATCGAGTAGAATCTTTTTATCCTTATAGAATAAAGTGTCAATTGAAAACATATATAAGGGGGTTCATATAAAACCCTAGGCACAAGAACATTCGTGCGGCTTTAGTAGCCGTGCACAAGTGGTCAAAGATGGCCAAAACGTGGAGAACCAAACAAGAAGAGGGGGGAAAAATCAACAAGGAAATCATTGTCAAACACAATTGAACATACTTCGAAGGAGACTCGAAGTAAATCCTTAAGATAAGGAACAATACATACACCTTTGAAAGCTTTCTCAAGACACTTTTCTTCAGAGTACAGATCATCCTTCTTATCTCAAAAGAAGAATGCTTCAAAAAGCAGTCATGGTGTGGTAAGATGAGCACTTTGCTCATCATGTTTACTTCTCCTCTAGAGAAACATAGAGATGAGTTATTCAATAAAAGTGAAGAACTTATACTAGAAGAAGAACTAGGAGTACCTGAGTTAGCCACTTTCCATGTTTTGGAGACGCCCCGTTTGAGTCTGTTTATACTTGTCTTAAGTTCTGAGACTCAATTATTTATGTGAAGAAAATCTGGAACAATATTCTTGGATTCACATCCTTTCACAGAAGGGGATATGGAACTTGATCTCTTTTTCCTTCTCCTGTGCCTTTTCATTTTTTCGGGGTTGCTAAACACCCATTTGTCATTCTTCTTTCTACCTTGATTCACATTTAGTGTTTGAAAGTCACGAATAAGAGGTGACTTGTCAAGGTAGTTTTCTTGCTTGTTGAATGTACCTTTTACTCCAGCAATATTAGGAACATGTTTAATCACTTCCTTAGACACCCATATAAGAATGTCGTGAAGTTTTTTATTCCTCAAACAAAAACGACAATTCCGTTCAGGATGCCCTTTATTCCCACAATAATAGCAGTTAAAGGAATTGTTTTTAACTGTTATTTTGTGAGTAAATTTGGGAGAAGTCCCTTTGTCCTTAGGCACATTGCAAGCTGCAAATATTGTTTCACATGAAGAGTTATCAATAGCTTTGAAAAAATTGATCTTACTTGTTTTTGGAGTGTCTATTTCTTTATAGCCCAGACCGCGTGTATCACGATGTCCTTTACATGCTCCAATCATAGAAGTCAATTTTGTAGAGCTAGTATTGAATCTTTTCAGACTCTCTTCTAGAGATCTTACTTTATCAAGGGCAGCTGCAAGATCAGCCTCCAATGACTTTTCTTTAGTATGAAGTCTGAGTTCTTTATCATGAAAACATTTCTATTGAGAGTTATACTTTGCTTCAGTATCTGCAAGTCTTTTTTTCAACATATAGAGATTTTGGATAAGATTGCCACATTCAGACCTTTTCGTACGAACATCTTCTTCACGATCTTTAACAATAGATTTTAGGAGATTGTACCCACCATTATATCCTTTAAAGAGTTTTCTCAATTTTCTGTTTTCTTGACAAAGAGGAGCCATATACTTACTCAAGCAGGTTGTTGACCTTTTTATCTTTAGCTCATGATCAAACAACTTGATATATTATGAGACTTCCTCATCAATACTCGGTCCTTCTTCTGAATCACTGTCATCTGAAAGGTCATCCAATTTCTCATCAAGAGATTTTTCCCAGTCAAATGTAGATTCAGTCACAGGGCAGTTGACAGAGTTTTTCTCAGAACAGTTGACAGGTAAATTATTGTAGAGTATCTCTTAGAAGGAATGGATTAAAGAAATTTAACTTAATCACTTGAAATGTTTGTTTTTGGTTTTTTTTTTTCAAAACCCAAAATGAAATTAGATTTCAATTGTTTGTGATTGATTAGGTTTTAGTTTTGATTTTGATGAAAATTGGAAAAAAATTGAGTTTTGATTAATGATTTTTGTATTTGTTAATTAAGTGATTATGATTTTGTATTTGTATTTGTATTAGAATAATTAAGGTTTCTTTCAAGGTTAATTTAGTATTTTTACCATCATTTAGACACCCCATATCCTTCTCTTTAGGTTGGTTAAAGTAATTCATAGGCCCCAATTAATCACCATAGGCCCAAATTTAGCCAGCCTATTTATATGGATAAAAGACTTGATTCCCAAGGTATTAAACCTTAATTTTAGACATGAAAGGCATCTTAATAAATAAATAAATTTATTGTAATATATAAAAAAAAAACAAGAGACACAAAGTAGAGAGAAAGAAGAAGGGGAGAATTCTATTATTCTGTGTATGGAATACAAAGTTTAAGCCTCTATTTATATAGATAGAAGACTTGGTGCCCAAGATGTGTAAACCCTAATCTTAGACACAAAGGGCATCTTAGTAAATAAACTTGGTTTATAATACTCCCCCTGATGACCACTGTGGCTAAGTCATTACAAAAATACCAGGAAAACTCAAAATAGAAAAACCTGAAATTGCATAAGCACGTAAAGACTTGAAACAGTGTTGGACACGCAAATATTGCCTCGTTAAAACCTTGACAAGGAAAACCCAGTGGGACAAAACCTTGACTAAGGAAAAAGAGTATAACGCGATAAAGTCCAGTGAATGCACCTTAATTTGATGATGGCGCTCCCCCTGATAAATACTTCAGTAAAATCTTGGCGTGCAAATCTTTGAGTCGAGACTTTCCAATCTTGAAGAAAGAATTTCTTGAATGCAGAAGAGGATTGTGCTTTCATCAAGATGTCGGATAGTTGATGAAGTCTTGATTTGTGTTGCACAAGCAGTAATTCCTTCGATAATACTTTTACGGAGTCTACATTCTTCTTCAACACATTGATAACTTGTGTCATGGATTGCTAGCTTGCCGAGATGATTTGCAGAAGTTGTTGATGTAGTTTCTTCAACATAGAGCCAAGATGTAGATAAAAGTAGATAAATTACCATAAGTGAACAAAACTGAATTTGTGGTCATACCTTATGTGGATCGGAATGACATCCAAATTACTAAGGGCTTGTTCTGTTGATTTGGCCTAACAAAATGACCTAGTTAATGGTGGGAATCCACCAAATAACATAAATTATACAACCCCCCTTGGATGACCACCATGTTGAATAAATTGTCTCACTAAAACCTTTCCAGTAAAACCAAATGGGAAAAAATATCTGGAAGAAGGAAAAAAGAGAACAATATCAACATTTTGAATAAAAATTCACCGTCTGCGAGATGTTGCCTCGTTAAAACCTTGTTAGGAAACCACGTGGGAAAAAACCTGAAACGAAGGGAAAAGAGTACAACTTTTGACGATTTATGGATGCTAACTCATCTTTATGAGTATTACAGATAACACATATCAAAATAATAACTCTAGTCTATCTGAAAGACGAGTTTATGCTAGCATAATTCTAACTGCGGATTTAATAAAGAAAAGAAAATAGAACTTATGCTGCAAAATCGTGGATTTTGGTGTTTTTAAGGACTCCTCAAAAGACCTATAAAGTTGATATCATCAATCAACTAATCCATATTTTTGGTAAATTTTTAAAAAACACATTAAGGATTGCTAACCCTGACATAATCAAGTCAGGTGGCTGCCTGAATATAATTTGAATATTCCAAGGATCACAAATTTGAATATGTTCCCCGACCACATACGAGTCCGTCAAGGACTACCATGCCAAATGTGTCATATAAGAAGAACATTTATTGAACCAATCCTAGGGTCTGAGTAAAAAGAAAAACCCTCAAATCGTTTATACAACGAACTTATTTCTCCTATACCGCATTATGACTACACCAACATGTGTAAGTAATAGGCTTGGAAATTTTAAGGTGTTAAGTCTTGGATCCAAAATTGCGTTAATCGAGAAATTATAAGAATCCAGTCTAATTTGGATTGTATGCCAACCAATCACATATGTCGATATTCCTCTGCAGAGGGGTTAACAACCACCATCGTTATTATTTCAGTAGCTACAATAAATGAATATTCGACCATATTTAGCTTTTCACGATCCCACAAAATTCTCAAGTGTATGCATATTTTGAAAAAATTCAATCAACTGGTACCAGCACCTGCGGGCATTATAATCTCATCATTATCAAGTGAGAAGATATTAAATTTGAGAACGTGAATCGTAATTTGGTAGACTCAATTGGAGCACTACTTGTAGCCTATTATAGAATGCTACTTATCTGCTAGATGTGATTGGATTTCCTCTTAAGAAGCAAAAGCTTATATAAAAGAAAAATACAAAATTTCACGTCAATCATATAATGACAGCCTTAATTGATTTGATCGCGATGGGAGAGAAATTGATATAACTTTTTAAGTTAATGAACATCAACGTCTAGTGATGTATAGTCCCCCCCTGATTATGGCGATAATATTTTCGTCTCATATATGAAAACAATCATAAAGTATTATCCGATACACTCAGGGGCATATACTGATAATAATTTCTGGACGAATGATATTGATTTCAAGAGCCATAAAAAAAAACTATCCGAAAATAAAATATTGTAGTCTACTTGACATACAAAATTGAACATCAACCATGGATTTATTAGTTACAACCATAAATCTCCAAATAATTTTGTGACCTTTAAGGCGAACGAGATAATGATTTAGAATCAAATTATGGGCACATTCTTTGTCAAAGAAAATTATGTCAAGATCTATATAGTCACTAGAAGGACTAATTATATGGCATAACAAGCCGGGTGCGCACCCCTTGATCTTTAGTGTCCAAGTCTAACTACAAGTGGAACAATTTCAAATTTTGAAGAATAATTACCACGAGGAAAATAAAAATTGCTCAATATCCCTCGGGAATGCAGCAATTCCTCGTTTTATTGGTACGTGTAATTTGCTTAAACCCTAATAACGATATCTCACTTTAGGATCGATAGAGAAAATGTTTCTTTTTGAGAAAGATAAAGAAATCATTCTCGTTATTGAATTTAGAAAAATCCATGGTTTCCGGTAAAAAATAGAAACCCAATGGTGTTGGTAAAAAGAACCAAACTATATTGGTATCTCATATAAGCGATAGAGAAAACCAACACCAGTTCATTTGTACGATTCATGAAACCACATAGGGAAAATCCACTTTTGTGGTTAAACAGATGGTTTCTTGTAAAGGAATAGAAACCAGCTAAAAAAAATCACATGATCTTTGTTTAAAGGACAAAGATACCAAAATTAATTGATCGTAGGTTTTTCAACCATGCACGTGATTAGTTATCGCATTAAAGGTATAGAAACTATAATTCATTAAATTATAGTTTAATACCAAAAAAATTTGGGTCATTATTTTTCATTAAAGATATAGAAACTATAATTCATCTTCCGGTCAAAGAAGAAGAGAGGGGAATTTTATTATTTTTTTTTTTTTTAGATTTCCAAAACATATTACACCTTAATATGTACGAAGACTGAATACCCAAAATAAAATATAATTAAAACACAGTTGAGATTTTACTCTATAACGGTGGACAACCACCACTTCAAAACGCCCATCCTTTGGTTCACGCATCCTTAGATTGAAACGCACAGTGACACAGATGTAACTTTTTTTAATCACTGACTCCAGAGTTGCTTTGCTTACATGTACAAAACCAAAGTTAAAATCAGTACCATGGATTAGGATGCTGCAAATAAGACAAACTCTAAAAGCCTAGTGTAGAAATTCTTTATGCAGTAGGTGGGAACGACCAAACTATTGGCTCTGTAAGATTTTTTTTTTTTTTTTTTTTACAGAGAATATAACAATTAATTATCGGATGAAAAGAGGAAAATGTCTTTACCTGGGTGACCTAGTTCTATGAATAACATTGGTCACTGATGACTGATATTAAGACATAGACCAAAATAATTAAAAAAAAATATCACATCATATATCGTATTCGTATGATCTTAGACTATTAAATAAAGCCAAATCAACAGATAAGCAATAAAAATTAAAACCCGTATAGGCTTTTAACTGTTTGATCTTACGTAAGCTAAGGTGAAAAACTAAAACCCAAAATAAGCAAAGATAGGGTTTAAATTAAAATAAAATAAAATAAAACACTACAGAAAAAGCTTAGTGATTAGAGCTACGTTGCTGATAACGTATTGTAATATGGAGAAAGAAAACAAGAGACACAAAGTAGAGAGGAAAAAGAAGGGGAAAATTCTAGTATTATTCTATGTATGGAATACAAAGTTTAAGCCTCTATTTATATAGATAGAAAACTTGGCGCCTAAAATGTGTAAAACCTAATCTTAGACACAAAAGGCATCTTAGTAAATAAATTTGGTTTATAACAACTTTCAAATGATCTTTAAGAGCAACATATAGTTACAATACTTGTGGAGGGATGGGGCGTAGTTTAAAATTACGCCCCATATAGTTACAGGCGGATGTAATACTTGCGCCCGTTCGGGCGGACTTTAAAGTTACGACTGGTCTGACGTAACTTGTAACTACGCCTGGTTGAGGCGCAATTGAAAAATACCGCTTGGTATCAGGCGTAATTGTAAACTACGTCCCATCGGGCGTAGATTAAAGTTACGTTTGAAACAGGCGTAGATTAAAGTTACGCCTCACTGCCAAACGTAATTCATAGTTGCGCCCCAATCAGGCGTAGTGTTAAATTACGCCCGACCAAAACCAAACCAAAGACCAAATATAGTTTGGTTTTTGGTTTTAGTATAGTATTTGCTCTTTACTCCGCTCCGTAGCGTCTGGGTTTTAGTCCAAATATTTGGGTTTAGTCGATGACTATGGTTGCTCTAAACCATTTAAGTATGACTTTTACATTTCGCCCCTCGTGGACTCGAGAGCTGGATTATATTTTTATCTACCCCGATGCCAAAGTGCTTTTCCAGCAAAAATCAATCAGAGACGTCTAGCCAAGCTTAAACTTTGTGGGCGTTGTGGCTTTGAGTTTGCCAAAAGGATATATGGATAATATCGTCATTAAAGCATTTCTGGAACTCTGAAAAATGTCACTTATCTATTGGGAGATAACTAACATCACATAACTCACATTCTCCTCCAATCCAATCGTGTCTCCATGTGGAGTTTCTTGACTCAATATTTTCCGGGAAATTCTTAACGGCTTTTTTCAGCAGTTTCGAAATTTCTGGGAAACCATGGTTTCTTCATCTTTGCAACTGAACTCTAGCTTTTCTCTTTTTCTATCCCCAAATCAAAGGATATACTCAAATGGGTCCATGCGTTTTCACAGAATATGGAAACCATCTATGTGTTTAAGTGCAAAACCCACTTTAAGAGACGGGAACTTAAAGATTAATGGTAATGAAGTACTGACAAAGGTGCCTGATAATGTACTTGTAACACCGTGGACTAATGGTTCGGCGTTTGTGGGTGCGACTGCCAAAGAGACTAGTAGTAGGCATGTCTTCACGCTTGGAGTTCTTCAGTAAGTATTCTATTCTGAACTTAAGATTTTGTTATTCAGACTATGTAATTGCTGGTTTATTAATTTTAAGTAGGGTCACATAGGATTGCTAGATTATTGCCGCTGTCCATTGCGGAGAATTTTGTTTCCATTACCCACCAAATGCTAATTTGTGGTGCATTTTGGGTTTAAGAATCCGAATATATGCTTATTTCCAGAAAGAAAATCATAGTATCTCAAATTAACTTTTGCTATCCAGAGAGTGAATGCAATGTTGCCCTTAACTCCGGTTAGGATGTGAATTAGGTTGAAATGTACCTTTTTATCAGATAATTACTAAATAAATAAACAAACAAACCTTTATAGTCTTTTTTGTGTTGCAGGGATGTCAGATTACTGTGTTTGTTCCGGTTTAAACTTTGGTGGATGATACCACGAGTAGGGAATTCAGGCAGTGATGTTCCCGTTGAGACACAGATGTTGCTCTTAGAGGCCAGACCAGCAGAAGAAACTTCTCAAGGATCTACTGGGAATACTTCCTATGTATTAATTTTACCTGTGTTAGATTGTGAATTCAGAACTAGCTTGCAGGGCAACTCCGCCAACGAGCTCGAGTTTTGTGTGGAAAGTGGTATGCTATTCTGAACTAAACAACATATACCTTACTCTTTCTGTATGGGGTAGTAACAATTTTTAGCTATCTGTCCGACAATAAGAACTCCTAGTTCAGGCTTTAATTTACATTCTTACAGGTGACCCAACTATAGTTACATCTCAATCTGAAAAAGCAGTTTTCGTGAACTATGGCGATAATCCATTTGAGCTGATGAAGGAATCTATGAAGTAGGTCGGCTCCCACATCTTATGATTTAGTTTCAGGATGTTTTAGATTAACACTATTGCCATGGGATCCATACTTGATCCTCAAGCTGTCAAAAATTTCAACGCCGAGCGCATATTCCTTGGTATTTTCCTTCCATGGATAGTTACTGACTTCTGAGCTCATGCAGGATATTAGAGAAGCACTTGGGAACCTTTGCTCTCCGTGAATCTAAGAAGGCAAGGGGCTTCACCTCTTCCTATTCAGCAGGATTTTCCTATACACTACTATCTCAGACATAACAGATGTAAAACTTGGGTTCTTCTCTTTAACCAGATGCCTGGAATGTTAGACTGGTTTGGTTGGTGCACCTGGGATGCTTTCTATCAAGAAGTTAACCCTCAGGGAATTAAAGAAGGACTGAAAAGGTTGTTGAGTGTACTTTCATTCGGTAATGTTGTTTGAAATGCAAACATCCATCGTAGTTTCTAAGTTGTCATATGGTTTTTTTTTCCTCAACAGCTTATCTGAGGGAGGCACTCCAGCGAGATTTTTAATTATAGATGATGGGTGGCAAGATATAGATAATGAGTTCCAAAAGGAAGGTGAACCAATGGTTGAGGGATCCCAGTAAGTTTATCCATTCCCCCTTCACATGTCAATAAGAAATTACTGTTCCTCTGAACTTCCGATTTTATTGTCATGGCAAATTACAGGTTCGGAGGCAGATTGGTCAGCGTGAGAGAAAATAGTAAATTTCGTACAGAAGGAAATGAAGCTCTTAAGGTGGCAGCTAGTGATCTGAAGGGTTTTATTGCATACATTAAACAGAACTTTGGTTTGAAGTATGGTTTCTTTGCTCACTAATTCCAGTTGCCGCCTTTATGTTTAAATTTAAAAGTCTCTACTTTTTAATCTTCTGAAATGAATGGGCATAGGCTCCTTTCAGAATTGAAATGAAACCTACAAACCTAAGTTAAAGTTCAACTAATATGTTAATATTGCCTTAATTGACAAACAGTTTGTGTGATCAGATCGACTGGTAGCCATGAATCTCATTGTCAAGGCCCATCGATCCATCAGTGAGCCCCAACTCACATGTTGCGTTGGTGGTTTAATCACCTGTGTTATTGATAGAGTTACATAGAACTCATATTCACTATAAATTATGAATGGAATCTTAGACCTTGTTCACCTCAAAATTGTAGGTATGTGTATGTATGGCATGCACTGATGGGTTACTGGGGAGGAGTTCATCCAGACATGCCAGAGACTAAGAAATACAACTCAAAGCTTACCAGTCCTACTCAATCACCTGGAAATTTAGCAAATATGAGGGATTTATCAATGGATTGCATGGAGAAGTATGGTGTCGGTGTGATTGATCCAGATAAAATATCTGAATTTTATGACGACCAGCACAGCTATCTTGTTTCACAGGATGTAGATGGGGTTAAGGTTGATGTACAAAACATACTAGAAACAGTTGCGACTGGTTTAGGAGGTAGAGTTTCTCTCACACGACAGTTCCAGCAAGCGCTTGAGAAATCAATAGTTGCAAACTTCCAAGACAACGGCATAATTTGCTGCATGGGTCAGAGTACAGATTCTGTTTATCAGTAAGGAAACTCACTCAGCTTGATTTCACTTTGATTAAAATTCTATTAAGAAAATTGGTAATTTTATCTGACTGAAGCTTTAATTTTAGCTCGAAAAGAAGTGCTATTACTAGAGCATCTGATGATTACTGGCCAAAAGACCCAACAAAACAGACATTGCACATTGCTGCTGTATCTTTTAACAGCATCTTTCTTGGGGAAGTGGTGGTTCCTGACTGGGATATGTTCTATGTAAGATCCAACCTTTGATATCGTATGATGCTGCTTTTACTTTTTCTTTACTTCTCGGGCCTAACGATTACCCTCTGGGAATGTTTCAGAGCAAGCATTATGCAGCTGAATTCCACGCAGTTGCTCGAGCTGTGGGGGGGTGCGGAGTTTATATTAGGTAAGATTTATGAGGAAAAATATGAAAAAAGAAAATAGAAACCTGAAACAAAAATGCATTACTATCTGTGGGCGAGAATATTGAGAACACGAAGTGTTAAGAGATGTACTCCGATGGGATCTGACTGGAGAGATTCTTTACCTGAAGATTAATCACAACCCTAGTAGCCACCCTTATCTTTTCTTTTAGGAATATTATCCAATTAATTCATCTTTGTTCTGACTGTGCCTGCAGTGATAAACCTGGTCAGCATGACTTCACAGTACTTAAGAAACTTGTACTCCCTGATGGGTCAATTCTTCGAGCTAAATACCCAGGGAGACCAACCCGAGATTGTTTGTTCACTGACCCAGTTATGGATGGAAAGAGGTAATGCTTTCTCCTTGAACTTTGTAGCTTACAATACACTTTGCACCTACAGTATACCATTGAAAGTAACTACTTAGTTTTTGTTCGGGTTCATGACTAAAGTCTTCTGAAGATTTGGAACCTGAATAATTACTCTGGAGTTCTGGGCGTATTCAACTGCCAAGGAGCTGGAACATGGCCCTGCATGGATGATTCCACCATCGCTCGAGTGATACTAGTCATGAATTAACAGGGGCAGATCAGTCCCAGTGATGTCGAGTATTTTGAAGATGTTTCTGGGGATTCATGTACAAATTATAGTGCAGTCTTTTCATTCAACACAGGTATATGTAACCTTTGGATTTCTCTGTTGAGCAAACAGGAGTTCTTGGTGACTTGCCTTTGTTGATATAAATGTTGTGCACTCTGCACTCTTCCCTTCATTAATCCATGTCGGTCTAATAAGACTTTTAGCTTTTAGGTATATAAGCACGTTGATATCAAGTCATATATTAGATTTTTTTTCTAACATACTCGTTCTGCCATGCAATTTCAGGATCTCTTTCTAGATTGCCAAGGGAAGGATCTCTGGATGTGACATTGAAGATCTTGCAATGCAATATTTTTACTATATCTCCAATCAAGGTTTTTCTTCTCACAGTTGCATCTGCACAAGTTCTCATAGTAAATTTCTCTATCCATAACATTGCTCTGTCCTGGTTTTTTACAGGTTTACTGTCAAAATTTCGAGTTTGCACCTATTGGGTTAATAGATATGTACAATTCTGGGGGAGCAATTGAAACAATAAATTTCTTCAGTGATCCACCAAATGGTAGTAGAATTAACATTCAAGGGAGAGGTCCCGGTCGTTTTGGAGCGTATGCAAGCGCAAAACCAAAGATATGCACTCTAAACACTGAAGAAGTGGACTTCGAATACAAAGGTGACGATTACTTCTTAACATTATCAGTTCCTCACGGCATCAGTTCCTGGGATATTGCTATTTATTTATGATCGCCTTACACATTCGATAACATGTATAATACGGAAACATTATTTCGCAACTCATAATCAAAATATATGAAAGATGCAACTATAGATGCTCAACTTCAAACCTTGTCATCCATTCTTGTATAGGAAATTGAATTTATGATAGGCATCATAGGAATTCACATAGAAGCTATCAAATTTACGAAAAGTGCAGTTGTGTTACTGTATTTGCTTTAGTTCTATTTAGCTTAGACTCGCATTTGCTTCTGGGTTTTTTGAGCTAGTAAGAATGTGGTGTTGGACGGTGCCTTCTAGATTGTTGGACGGTGCATGTTTGGAAGGTGGCTAGTAGGTAGGTGGGAATAAAACCATGTGGAAAATATTGGTTGGTGGAAGAGTTCCATAGCTTTCCCTTTCACACTTGTAAATTCATGCATTCAAACAAGGTAGGTCTTTGATTCCTAGTTTGAAGGCTAAGGAACTCCAATTGTAGGCTAGTCTTAGTGTGTAGGCTAAGGAAGTGGAACTCAATTTGGAGTTGGTCACTTGGAGGCTAGCTAACTAGTATAAATAAATAGGCCATTAGAGAAAGCAAATGAACACAGCACCAAAAATTCTTCTTTCTCTCTTAGAGTTGATATGTATTCTCCCTTGCGATATTATATGAATCTATCTTCATTGTCCGTGGATGTAGGCAACTTGCCGAACCACATAAATTGCTGTGTACTTCTTCTTTAGTTTGTGTTCTTGGCAATATTTTGAGTACCGTTTGTAGCTATGCAAAATTGCTTCCGCAAGGTTTTAGCGCAACAATTGGTATCAGAGCAAGGTTACGCTCTTGGATACAGGTACTCAGATTGCAATTGAAGTGAAGGTATTTTTTCTGAAGATTGCTTGAGGTAATACTAATCTCAAAGGTTCTGTTTTTTTTATCTATATTTGGTTTTTTGAGAACAATGGTTGACGGAGATAAACTAGTTGATCCGAACGATCCTGAAGGAGAACATTCAGAGTCCACAAATAAAGATAAAGAAACAAAAGAAGAAATACTTCATTCATATAGATCACAACTCAAGGTTGAAAAGTTCACCGGAACCAATAACTTTGGTTTATGGAGAACGGACGTAATGGATGCTCTTGTTCATCTTGACCTAGAAGAAGCTCTAGAAGGTCGGCCAGCGGAGATGTCTGAAAAGCAGTGGAACAAGATAAATAAATTATGTCTTGGTTCGATTCGAGGGTGTTTAGCAACAACAGTAAGAGTTAATTATCAGCACGAGACTTCAACTAAGGATCTCTGGGAAAAGCTAGAGAAGGAATACCTTTTGAAAAACGTGGCTAATAGGATACATCTTAAGAGAAATTTGTATCGCTATAACATGAAGAAGGGTGTCTCTCTAACTGAGCACCTAGATTCATATAATAAACTTCTTGCTCAGCTGGTTAACTACGATGAGAAGATCAACGACGAGGAACAAGCTCGTATCGATAAACTCTCTTCTGAAAGGTATGAACCCGTGATTAAGGCTTTAATGCACGGAAAAGATAAGATGACATACGCCGAGGTCACTACAGCATTGCGTAGTGAGGAATTCAGGAAGATGGACCGTGAAGACCTATCAAGTGAAGCTAACAGTGACTTGCTTCTTGCAAGAGGTTGTTCAGCAGACAGGAGAAAGAAGAATGGTGATCGTGGCAAAGCTAAAGGTCGTTCAAAGTCAAGAGCGCGTCTGCAGAAGGATGAATGTGCATGGTGTCATGACTTTGGCCATTGGGCTAAGGATTGTACCAAGTGTAAGGATCGAGAAAGGGATAACACCGAGGTGAACATTGCTAAGGCAAGTGAAGATTCAGATGAAGCTTCATATTTCTCACTGACTGTGATACCATCAACTTATATCGAATCGACGATGACGTGGGTATTAGATTCTGGTGCTACTTATCATATTTGTCCTCATCGGGAGTGGTTCTCAGACTTTGAAGAGTTTGATGGAGAATTGCGTATGGGGAATAATCACACCTGCAGGGTGATTGGGATTGGTAGTATTCGATTCAAGATGCATAATGGTATGGTTCGGAGTCAAGGAAGTAAGTACGGTTAGGTGTCACTTTGTGAAAAAGAATCTGATTTCGCTCGAAACTTTGGAAGCTAAGGGCTACAAGTTAGTCGCTGAAAATGGCATTCTAAAGGTGATCGCTGGATCGTTGGTAATCACGAAGGGCACAAGGCATCATAACTTGTACTACTTAACTGGGAGTACAGTAATGGGAGATGTGTCAATTTCTGAACACATCGATACTGCAGCGATGAAGACCACGAAGTTATGGCATATGTGGCTTGCACATCCAGGTGAGAAGTCGTTACATTCTTTAATTCGTCAAGAATTATTGAAAGGTGATATTGCCTGCAAATTAGAGTTTTGTGAACATTGTGTGAAAGGAAAGAAGACAAGAACAAGCTTTGACACAACAATACACAACACTAGTGGAGTTCTTGATTATGTTCACTCAGATGTTTGGGGTCCCTCCAAGAATGCATCATTGGGAGGGAAACATTGGTTCGTGTCTTTTATTGATGACTATTCTAGGCGCGTATGGGTGTACACCATGAGGCATAAGGATGAAGTCCTAAAAGTCTTTGTGAGGTGGAAAAACGCAACTGAGACTCAAATTGGCAGAAAGATCAAGGTAATACGTTCGGACAATGGTGGAGAGTACAAAAGTGATCCATTCTTGCAAGTATGTCAGGATGAGGGAATACAGAGGCACTTCACATTTAAGAAGACACTGCAACAAAATGGGGTAGCTAAACGCATGAATCGTACTTTGCTGGATAAGGTACGATGTATGTTATCTAATGCTGGATTAGGTAAAGCGTTTTTGGGCAAGGCGATTACATATGCGTGCTTCCTCATTAATAGGTTTCCATCAGCTGCGTTAGAAGGTAAAACTCCGATGGAGAAGTGGTATGGTAAACCAGCTTATGATTATGACTCAATTCATATCTTTGGTTTCCCTTCTTGGTATCATGTTAATGAAAACAAACTTGATAGCCGTGCTGTTAAAGGGATCTTTATGGGTGTGAAGAAAGGAGTTAAATGGTTCAAAATTTGGAATCCAGTTGAGAAGAAGATAGTCATGAGTAGAGACGTTACATTTGATGAAGCGTCTATGGTAAAGTCTCGGGGTTCTCTGCAGGTGGAGAACAGAAGCACCAGTACCAGTGAGCCTTTGTAGCAGGTGGAGATTGATGCAACTCCACTAATTCCATCTAAGTCTGTATCTGTTACGAATACTTCCGAAGGCGTGGCGTCTACAAGGGAGGTAAATACTGAAGTTCCAAATGCTAGTGACGATGTTAATGAAGAGGAACGTGAAGAAGTGGAAGATACATAAGCTACGGTCATTGAAACCATAACATCCAGCAAACCGAGAAGATCAATCAGGAAACCTGGTTGGATGGATGATTTTATAGCTTATGCATTACCAGTTATTGAAGAAGACATTCCAAATACCTATTTTGAATCTATACACAGTGTAGAGCGTCAATAATGGGAAGCTTCTATGCAGGATGAGATGGAGTCTTTTTACAAGAATGGCACATGGGTTATTACGAAGCTTCTGAACGGTAAGAAGGCCATTGGGTGCAAATGGGTATATGCTAAGAAATAAGGATCTCAGGTGAATCAAGTACGCTACAAGACAAGGTTAGTTGCGAAAGGTTATGCCCAAAGAGAAGGGATTGACTACAATGAGGTGTTCTCTCCAGTTGTGAAACACTCATCAATCCGAATTTTGTTGGCCTTGGTAGCATAGTATGATTTAGACCTAGTTCAGCTAGATGTCAAGAAGGCGTTCTTACATGGTGATCTAGAAAATGAGATCTATATGACTCAGCCGAGTGGGTTCAAAGTTGCTAGAAAAGAAGATTGTGTATGCAAGCTTAAAAAATCGTTGTATGGGCTGAAGCAGTCTCCAAGATAGTGGTACAAGCGTTTTGATCAGTCTCCAAGACAGTGGTACTTCAAGAAGCTACGTGATGGGTCTTTCATATATTTGCTCTTGTATGTCGATGATATGCTGATAGCATCGAATAAAAAGGAAGAGATTGATAGTTTGAAGCTGAAATTGTCAACTGAGTTCGAGATGAAAGATCTAGGAGAAGCTAAGAAGATTATTGGCATGGAGATTCAACGTGACAGAGAGAAGGGTAAAGTTTGTTTGTCTCAGAAGGCATACTTGAAGAAAGTGTTACAAAAAATTTGTAACTGCGAAGGAGCTAAATTTGTAAGTACTCCCCTTGGTCCTCATTTTAAGTTGAGTTCTGATATGTCTCCTACTACTGAAGAAGAGCGTGCGTATATGGCCCAAGTCCCATATGCTAGTGTTGTTGGTAGCTTGATGTATGCGATGGTATGTACAAGGCCGGATATTTCACATACAGTAAGTATGATCAGCCGTTATATGCATAATCCTGGTAAAGGACATTGGCAAGCTGTGAAATGGATTTTGAGGTATCTTTATGGTACTGTTGATGTTGGCTTGGAGTTTTTGAAGGAAGATGGGAACAATCAGTTGTGTGTTGGTTATGTGGATTCTGACTATGCTGGTGATTTGGACAAAAGGCGTTCAACTACAGGGTATGTATTTACCTTGGCTAGATCACCGGTTAGTTGGAGATCGATTTTGCAGTCTACTGTGGCTCTCTCAACTACTGAAGCGGAGTATATGTCAGTGACGGAGGCATTTAAGGAGGCTATATGGTTACAAGGTTTTCTAGATGACTTGGGTGTTGTGCAGGAATAGCTGCCTGTGCATTGTGATAGTCTTAGTGCAATTTACTTGGCTAAGAATCAAGTTCATCATGCCAGAACCAAACATATAAATGTTCGATTTCACTTCGTTAGAGAAATTCTGGAAGAAGAAAACATTCTACTTGTGAAGATCGATACCAAAGACAATCCAGCTGATATGTTAACGAAAGTAGTATTTGGGGTCAAGTTGCGTCATTGCTCGAAATTGATCCACATTCTTCCGGTTTGGTGATACCCTTTGGGGTAGAGGTTCTTAGGAACCTGGTGGAGGCCTTATTGCAAGGCCATTGAGTGAACTACGGTCGGTTTGATTCCTTGCAAAGGATACGTAGGCAGCCTATGGCGCAATCGACGTTGGAAGACGAAGGAGATTTCTTGTATTGATCGTCTCATGCATGAATGCATGATCCGAGGTGGAGAATTGTTTGACGGTGCCTTCTAGATTGTTGGACGGTGCATGTTTGGATGGTGGCTAGTAGGTAGGTGGGAATAAAACCATGTGAAAAATATTGGTTGGTGGAAGAGTTCCATAGCTTTCCCTTTCACACTTGTAAATTCATGCATTCAAACAAGGTAGGTCTTTGATTCCTAGTTTGAAGGCTAAAGAAGTCCAATTGTAGGCTAGTCTTAGTGTGTAGGCTAAGGAAGTGGAACTCAATTTGGAGTTGGTCACTTGGAGGCTAGCTAACTAGTATAAATAGGCCATTAGAAAAAGCAAATGAACACATCACCAAAAATTCTTCTTTCTCTCTTAGAGTTGATATGTATTCTCCCTTGCGATATTATATGAATCTATCTTCATTGTCCATTAATGTAGGCAACTTGCCGAACCACGTAAATTGTTGTGTACTTCTTCTTTAGTTTGTGTTCTTGGCAATATTTTGAGTGCCGTTTGTAGCTGTGCAAAATCGCTTCCGCAAGGTTTTAGCGCAACATGTGGCATGTTAGGATTAGTAGTGAAAGAAATATATATGATATTTATATTTATATATTTACTGAGAAAGTTATCTGATTACATCTCTTTTTCACATAAATCCCTCACTTTTTAGAAATATTACAATAGGAAATCCTCATTCACCGGGAATATCTCTCGAGTCTTCTGCTTGTTTTGAAACTTCTAACTGGCCCTCAGAAGCGAAAAGTATCACAGGGAAGGTCCTTTCTCAAATCAACACGATGCCTATGATAAAATCTGATCCACTTTCAATGGCAAACCATTTTGAAATTCAACGTACGGATATGCCATTGACTGGTCAACACCTTCAGGTTTCCATCTAAAAAAGATTCAAGGAAATTCAAAAACTTCATTAGAGCAAAGCTCATTAAGGTTCATTACCCTTAGAGATGGAATACCTTAAACCCAAGATTACTGAGTTCCCAGCTGAGCGTGTCAAAAAAAAATAAAAATAAAAAATTACCTGAAATTAAGAACAAGATGATGGAGAAAGAATGAAGTTTCAACTTTAGCAAGTTCAGATCCTGGACAGAATCTTGGTCCTCCACCGAATGGAGTGAATTTCTTGCATGTTTGGCTCTGATTCTGAAAATTTTAATATAAAAAGTTAGTCAATTATTAATAGATGATTTACAGGAAAAAAAAATTATAATATTTGAAATGTTCTTTAAAGAGTCCAATAATAATGCAGCAATTTGAGCTGCATATTAAGAAATTTAAACATAAGATCTGATTTGGTTAACAAATTATATGGATTTTTGTTGTTGCAAATGTCATTGATTTATTAATAAATTAACAACTAAAATTTCATCAAAAAAAACTGAATTAACAGATGGTTATGGATTAAAACTGTAATATGTTAATTAGCGAAAATTACCTCCCATCTCCAAGGATGGAACTGAAGAGCATCATCACCGTGAAGAGATGGATCTAGATGGACTGCACTAAAAACTGGTAGGACCTTCCAACCAGATGGAATTATATAATCTGAAAAATAAAATAAAAAAAACAAAATAATTAGAAACCAATAATTATTAAGAAGAAGCTTTAATTATTCTTCTTCTTTTTGAAGCTCATGCATGCATATGCAATATGATTTATTGTAAAGGAAATAGAGTAGCTGTTTAACATGTAAATAGAGATAATGCAAATCCCAGTATACCTTTAAATCTAATGTCTTTGAGAGCTTTTCTATGCACAAATTTGACAATGTTCCCACATCTCAAAGATTCACTAATAACCTACACATTTTCAAAAAAACAAGTACATTTAACACCAACAAAAACAAAAAGCCACATTAGCCATTGTTGACAACAGTCTAGAAAGTTTTGTAAAGCTAGAGAGAGAGATAGATTCTTTTACATTTTGAGTAAATTCCATTTTCTTATAGTCTTCCCAATTCAAGTACTCATTTTCCTCCTTGCCTCTTCTTATGTTTTCATGTTCCACCTGTAAAAAAGACAAAAACAACAAAAGGTAAGGTAAGAATTTTATATAGGATTTGATTATAGGTTGAGGGGAAGAGGGAGAGCAATCAGTCACCAGTCACCTTTAATTGTTGCAATGCAGATGGTGAGTGACCAAGAAACTGGACAGCCATGGCCATCAAGAGAGAAGTAGTTTCATAACCACCAAGTAATGAATCAAGAACAAAACTTACTTTCTCATCCTCAGACAAAGTGTTAACTGATATCAGCATATCAAGAAAATCACCATTATTCATCTTAGAACTATTATTATTATTATCACCCTCAATAATTCTACATTTTCTTCTTTCTTCTACCATTGCTTTGACAGTAGTAGATATCCTAGTTCTAGCTTGAACAGCTCTTGCATATGGGGTTCCAGGAATATACATTGGAAAAGAGATCAATCCTTTCATAAAAGTTAGGAAATCTTCTAATATTTTTGATGTTTGTGGATCATCTGGTGTTAACCCAAGGATCTGCTTTACTATAACATTGAATGTGAACTGCAAACAAAAACAGAAAGATCATAAAGATTAGCAAAGATAAACATCTGAACATTATAATTTTCTTATGATGATTACTCTCTAATCTTCAAGAAAATATAACCTTTTGGTTACCTTTCTAGCTTCTTCACAAAACAAGACTTGTTGCTTTCCTTTCCAAGTATTTAAAATTTGGATAGCTGTTCTCTCAATGTCATTTAAGTATTCTGGCTTTGATTTAGTTGTTCCAACCAGTGTAAGAGCCATATTTCTCAACCTTTTATGCGTTTCTCCCACAACCACAAGCATGGAAGAACTACCAAGTACTCCATGAATGGGTTTTGGATAACTGCATTGGAACAATTTGTCTTCATTTTGAAGTATGAAGTAGTTGAGTTCTTGATCACATGATACAATTGTTGGGGAACAAAACAAATGGGATTTGAACACTTTCCCATACCTGAAAACAGCAAATAATTATGCATTATTTATTATAAAAAAACTAATTAAGATCAGTAATATATGTTACTAAATGAATGATCTATAGTGTAATAATTTCTACCTTGAAATGTGGTTGTGAAGGAAAGAGCCGATAGAATTGGAACAATGAGGTTTTAAAAAAGAGAGGGTTTCACCAAGCAGAGGCCACCCAAAAGTACCCTTTGGAGTGGGAAGACTAAGATTCAACAACAAAGGCAGGAAATGGTTGAAGATGAGACCCAAAACAAATCCAACCAGACTAACTAAGAGAACAAAACAAACACCTCCAACCATTAGTGATATATCTTATCTATCAAGACTATATGCTCACCTCACCGGCCCTCTCACAATCTGTCGGTCTCTTCTCCAGATATATATAGATGTCTCTCGGTTTTAGTTTTTGAGGGGAGTGGGATGAAATGAATAAGGTGGTATGATGACTACTTGAGACTTAATAGAGAGAGCTAAAAAAGAGACTCTCTCTCTCGCTCTGTCTTTATCTATATCTCTCTCAAAGACTTTGCAGCTGATATGAGATTGCAAAATACGATGGTGTGGGTTGGGAACAAGAAGGCAAGAAGCATGCAAAAGCTAGGTATCAAATTCCCATACATAAAAGACAGGACACACAAAGAGAGAGGGAGAGACACTACATTAATTTATTAGTATATATTATGACCTTATTTACACAAAATAAGGGGCTGGAGCTGGAGGAGCCAGGCAGAACAGCAGAAAGCAAATAGGCTTTTATGCAGATGATGGTGATGATGATAAGTTACAGTCTTCGATGGTAAAAATAAAAATAAAAATGCTCAGAAGCCTAGGAAATGAAATCAACCTAGAAGTCTAGTCTTGGATATCTAGATACCCCTACTAAGATGGAGCCAGACACAGTGACAGACTAGAGAGAATGACCCATACTCATATTTTATTTATTATCATATTAATATATTATGAAAAACACTTAATTAATCTCAATCAAAACAGTGGATGGCAAACACAACAAAGAAACTATTCTACTACAGAGGTATTTAACTAGTGATTACGAGTGGTATTCTATGGATAAAAAGTCCAAATTTGCACAACGGATCAAGTTAATGTGCACTTATTCATGTTTCGTGTGAAAACTGAAAAGTATTGTGATGAACGATCGCTACAGTACCCAATTCTAATGGTGCAATATTACAGTACTCAAACGTTGATTAACCTTATTTCTCTGCTTGTTTTATCTGGCAGATGCATGTATCACATGTTAGAATTGGATTTCATTGACATCTCAGTCCCATATCCTCCGTCTGTTTAGAATCTGAGCATAAACTTGTACAGTTAATGCATGGAACACAGAAATGTTTACTATATGCACAGTGAAAATGGGTTCTAAGAGCATCCACAATCATAGGACCATAACTAAAGAGTAAAAACAAAAAAAAACCAAATTTTTTAGTTTATAATCGCTGTTAAACACAGCGGGTGGGAGCAAATTATAGTCAGGCGCACGTATAATCTACGCCTAAAACGGAACAAACGTATAATCTGCGTCTCAATCATAGACGAAGATTATAGTTACGCCCGAATCAGACAAACATTATAACTACGCTTGGAGACTCAAGCTAAGTCTATACATTCGCTTTGCAATGAAACGCATGCAATACGTATGCTGATTAACAAACCAAGTGTATGCCTTCGCCCCACTAAACAAACCAACATTATAACTTGGTTTGATCAACAAACCAACTTTATAACTTGGTTTGATAAACAAACCAAGTTTATACCTTCGCCCCATCCAACGCACTTTTAATCTTCGCCTGGTTTACGCGCGTAGATAATACATTCGTCCCACTCCAAACGAACTTTTAATCTTCGCCTGGTATCAAACGCACTTTTAATCTTCGTTTGACTAAATATAGTTTTGGTCTGGATGTTAGACCAAATATACTCCAGATATTTAGTTTTACTCCATACCACTGTGATTGGTTTTTGGGACTAATTTTGGTTCCATTGTGGATGCTCTAAAGCTTGTTTTCCTCACTAAACTAAACTAAACTAAAATTAAGCTAAAGAGTAACCCTTGTATCTGCATGGTTAAGGCCTTGTTACTTTATAGTGGGATTAAAAATTTACTAAATGTTATTCTCTTTGTGATTAAAGATGTCTGACTATTGAGGTTTCTTAAATGAGCCGCACGAGTTTGCAGTACTACCTTTTGCAGGTATCAGGGTTCAAGACTCAGGACTGTCATCTTCGTCTCAGCTTCGTAAGATTAAACAAATTAATTATTTAGTAGTGATTAATAATAGTTTCTCACTTCTTCTTCTTTCTCTTTTCGAGGTTTCTTCGTTTATACGTTCTATTACGAATATCTGACATACACTAATTAATAGCTCCGTTACAACTTACACGTCCTGAATACTTATTCCAAATTCATTTAATATTTCATTAAAAATTATATTACACCCAACTTTATAATCTTGCCCATGACATTACAATTAGCATTTTCACGATCTCATCACGTGAATCTACGTTTTTCTCTTTGTCAAACTGTGTACGGTAGACGGTTGTAACCAAAGAAATGCATCTGTTGTTGTTGCTGGCTGCTATATGGGCTACTAAATCCCACGAGAAGCACCGGATATGAGTTTTCGTACAGGCAACCTTTCGGTGAACGAAATGTTTTGGTGTAATCATGATAGCTAGCATTGGTAAATGCTGAAAAACCATAATAATTGGTGGGAGTCGTGGGACTTGGGAGTATTAAATTCAATTTTAGTTCATCCGACAACGGCTCTGATTACTTATTTAGTTTCTTTTTCCATACAACCACCAAAACACTCCCTTTATGTACTTTATTTTATTGTATTTTATCTGTTTCTCTGAGTTTGACCAAACTGATAGTCAAATCCCACCATTTTTCCGGCTTCATTTTCATCCAAAGACAGAATACCTTAAAAAACCCAAAAAGAAGAGTTATTCGTGTCGAATTTCTATTGGGTACTTATATATAATTATTATCAGAAAATAATAGGACAAATACTTGTATAGGCATCGAGCATATCCAGATCCAATCTATATTACTTTATAGAGGTTTAGACTGTTCACAGTTCACTTGATATTTACGTAGCATTTTATGTGGAGTTTAACTAGAGCCTAAATACGCGAATCACTATTCTTCGCACGGTCTTAGTCCGGGTGTGTAAGAATATTAGTATATGTTCCGCCTGTGATAATATCATCAGTATCCTGGACCTGGAGGACTGAGGGAAAACCGAGAAAGAGACCATCTGACGGGAAAGATCATCATGTGAACACGTGTTGACAAGTACATGCATGCGTTTGATTTGGAATCCAATGATCTACGACAAAACTCAAGTCAAAACAGGTCATGAGTAATAGTCCGGATGATCAGCTACTGATGAATGGCTAGGGTGTTTCCTGATTACTCAAAATTAGCAAAGAGAAGTCAGGATTTTATGATCATGTGATATATAGGCACCGTGCATGCGCTGAACATACTAAACATAGTAATGGAGCAGAGTCCATAGTCCTACATATAGTCAGAATGATTCATCACGGTCTGATTTCAAGGCATGGGTATGGAAACCTAGGCAGTCTATCCAAAATGAGCTACATTTTTAGAGTTTATTTTCAGCTTATAATTGTCCTTTTCTTTTGTTTTTTACCTTGTGGACTAGGAGGATTCATTCATTTTCAAGAAAATACAATGTGCTTTCAAATTGATGAACCAACAAGACTTACAAAATCTTCAATATAGATATGTAAGTAGATTCTACGATGAGTTGTACGTGTGATGGGATATTGTACTTTAATTTATCTTTTGTATTTAACTTTATCTTTTGCTTAGAATATAATTCATTTTCATTTCATTCATATATGGATTAAATACAGTATAAGGCAGAAGAAATAATACCACTTCTGCTGTCTCTTGTACCATTCTCCAACAGGCATTATTATCGGTTACTATCACTACTTCCATAACAAAAGAAAGAAAAAGATTAACCGATTGCTCATAAAACCAATAATTATGTTTGTGTGGTAGTGCTCCTCTGTTTTGTGACTTTGTCCGTAGTTCAAAAAGAATTATGACTTGCGAGTAGTAGGCTCTACTTCATATATGCTAAATAAAAGGGAAATGTAAGAAAAGGTCCCAGTATTAGCGCCCGATTTACAAAAAGGTCACACTGCTACAAACCATTAACAGATTGATCATATTTCCGTCAAAGACATGGTTATGTCACTGGGCCTCGCAGGTTCAGAGTTAAAAGGGCTCGCCAGTTTACGAGTTTGCCCTTGACCTAATCACAATAGATCTGACACCGTACATCTTATTCTCGTAGCAATCTCGAGATGATACGGACGGACAGAGATTGAAGTAGCAGATGAAATTCTATAACGGTTTAGGGTTAGGGTAAACTCGTATTCTCTTCATCTCCGCCCATCTCTCTCTAAGCTCTGCAAAAATGGCGATTCACTCTAAAACTTGAGTGAATCCCTGGTTTCGATCGCAATAGTTGCTCAGTTCATTACGCTGGTAGTGTATATGGTGTTTAACCTTAAGATGTGAAGATTTTTAACCAAAGAATCATACTGGTTGTAGTTTTTCGTTGGTTTTCTTACAGAATTTCGTCACCATGTACTCGGCGATCATGAGGTTGGTAATCACAACCATATTCAGTCAATTTCCATTAACTAAATCTAATTTGTCATTTTTTTTTTTTTGCAAAACCCTAATTTCTGAATTTCGAAAAATTTTACAGACAATTTTAGTAAACCCTAATTAATGAAATTGGGTATGTTATATGTTACTACTTTCTGGTGTATTGAATTTGATTAATAGTATGTGTAGGAAATATGTGAAGAATCCAGTTAGAAGCTTTAGGGTTGAAGAATCACATACAAATAAGGTTAGGTTTTTTGATAACGTAAGTGTGAATTCTGGTGGATTGGAAGGTTTTATAGCCTGTTTGGATGCAAAAGTAAAAGTCAGAAGTGCTTCTCCAGAAGCAGAAGTCAGAAGTCCAGATTTTTTGCTTCACAAAAAATCGACTTTTCTGCTTCTAGAAGTCATTCTGAAATTCTACACCCAAACTGACTTCTTGCTTTTTGACTTCTAGAAGTCAAAAAGCTACTTCTGGATGTGTATCCAAACGCGCTCTTAGTGATACAGTTCATGTTGCATACCAGTTACCACCTATTAAGAAGGTTAATTTGACATGGTTTAGTGACCCAGACCCTTTCTATATTGGTAGTAATGATGAATTCTTTGAAATGTGAGATAAAGGAGTGGTTGAAGATGATGGGTATATTCATCTTTACATGAATGTTACCAACAGGAGAGTTCCTCTTAGTGATGAATGCCCTTCATCTTCTTGTCTGTCAGTTTCAAAGAGTCTTTTTTCAACACCTGAGAAGGTGCAGAGTACATCAAGAATTCACATTGAGAGAGGTTCAGCACCAGTCTGTATTGACCCATCTCTTTTTTTAACACCTAAGAAGAGAAACATATATAGTAAATTTCATGAGCTACTAAGAAGAAGTCCTAGGCTGGTGCGAAAGTCAATTGCTGCATTCACTGGTAGTGTTGATGGTAAAAAGCTATTTGTTAATGTGGATGATGATGACAATGGAGTTGAAGAAATATCAGTTGCATCAAGACATGCTGAGTTGGAGTATGAAAACATACAACTCACAAATACTGAAGAAGATATGTATCATCCCATTGATGACTGTAGAAGTCCAGTTGCTGATGATGTAGAAATGGGTATAGAAGTGTACACTAAGTTTGTGAACAACTACTTTGGGGGATTAGACTTTTTGATTACTTACATCCACAACTGTATAAGGAAAAGGGAAATGCAGGTATGATTTCAATCTCTCTATTTTTGATTAAACTTGTATGCATTTTAAACTTGTATACATATAAACTTTTCTATGACTTCTTCTTGTATGCATTTTAACTTGTATGCATTTTAACTTGTCTGCATTTAAACATGTATGCATTTTAAGTTGATTGTCTGTATTTTATGTTGTAGATGAAGCCCAAAATGACAAGAGTGGTGGTGTTGGTGAAGAGTGTGACCCAAAAGGAAAATAAATAGTTGTTATACCATCTGATACTGACAGTGGTGATAGTTCTAGTAGCTGTGATTCTGAAGATGAAGATGGTACTTTATCAGTCCAAGGAGTTGTAGAGAATGAGGGGAAACAAACAGTTTGGGTAAGTCAGTATGAGAAAGTTTGGGGGCCACATGTATAAGATGCTGAAAGAACATGTGGTTTTGATGATGACACTGGAGATGCTGAGGAATTTTTGGATGTTGGTACAATGTTTGTGGGGATGGAGTTCATGGACAAGAAAGACTTTAAGAAGCACTTAAGGGCTTATGCAGTGAAGAAGAAGTTTCAGTACAAGTTGAGGCCCAATGACAATGAATGGATCAAGGTTAATTGTAAGAATAACAAGTCTCAAGGATGTAAGTTTTTTATTTATGCAAGTGTGAGAACAGGAGACCTACTTTCATACTCAGAAAAATGAACTTGGAGCATACATGTGTCACTGAAGGTGTAACCATAAACAGTACAGCAAATGCAAAATACGTAGCACAGTTTTTGTATGATAAGCTGAAGAATGGAGACCCAATGCCAAGTCCTTTCAATTTACAAAACCAATTCCACACCACTCATAATACTAGTGTTCCTTATCATGTGGCTTGGAGAGCTAGAACTCTGACACTTGAAAGAGTAAATGGCAGTTATGATGATTCGTACAGAATTGTTCCAGCCTTTTGTGATATGGTGGACAAAACCAACCCTGGTTCTTTGACAAACTACACATTTGGAAGGTGAGTTGCAAATTTACATAGTTTATAGATGTAAAGTTGTATTTATTTTTTCCCTTTATTTTTGCTTATTTTTTACTCTGAAAATGAACATTAATGGAAATACTTGTTTTATTGCAGTGTTGATGGATGCTTTGAGTCAATGACCATTTCCTTTGCAGCACCACTCAAAGGTTTTCATGAAGGTTGCAGAAATGTGATAGGTTTTGATGCTTGCCATTTGACTGGAAAGCATGGTGGTTGTTTGATGGCTGCAACAGCTCTGGATGCAGAGAATATAGTTGTCCCTTTAGCTATAATGGTAACTAGGAATGAAATTGGTGAGAATTGGCACTTGTTTATGAAAGCATTGAAGCCATATATTATCAACCATCCTAGGGGAAAGCTGACTTTTATCTCAGATAGACAAAAAGGGTTGTTAGAAACCATTACTGAGTTGTTTCCAGATCATAACCAAAGATACTATTTCAGGTAAATGTTAGTTTGTAAAATTGAATTTGAATAATTTATTTGGTTAGTTATATTTTCCAGATCATAATCTTGTTGTGTGTTCACCTGCAGGCATATATATGCAAATTTCAAGAAATACTATAAAGGTACAAAGCTACATAACCTGGTTTGTAATGCTGCACTATGTTACAAAAAAAGACATTGGAAGGTTAGTATTATGCTGCACTACTCTTTTTTTTTTGTTCGTTTGTTTGAGAATTGTTTTGGTATGGTTAATAATTTTATCTTTATTTTAATCACCAGGTCCACATGGATGAACTTGTGAAGCTGTCTCCAGCAGCAATAGAATATATGATGAGGGAAACACCACAGCAATGGTCTAGGGACTTCTATGACCAATCTACTTCCTCAGAGCACACCAACATCAACTTTTGTGAGTCCTTCAACAACATGGCTGGCCCAATGAGAGACAAGCCCATTTGTACCCTTGGAATGATGTATGGTCAACTCATTATGGGTATGTTTTACAAGAGAAGAGCTGAGGCTGATAAGTTGGATCTTGG
Organism: Papaver bracteatum; assembly: GCA_023529315.1. Taxonomy (NCBI): domain Eukaryota; kingdom Viridiplantae; phylum Streptophyta; class Magnoliopsida; order Ranunculales; family Papaveraceae; genus Papaver; species Papaver bracteatum. Next base: position 73,593 of record JAJJWX010000850.1, on the reverse strand, counting down.
AACCTTGGTGCCAGAAGTTATGAAGTTGATAAAGAAGATAGAGAAATGCACAGCTCACCTGAGACCAAATGGAGCAGTACTTGGCAAGTTGTATGAGGTGAAGAACATTGAACTAATGCTCTGTTTCAAGTTGATATTGTTGACAAGACTTGCAGTTGCATTCAGTGGCAACTTAGAGGAATCCCTTGCATACATGTTGTATGTGTTTTGATGGATATGAGGATAAATTGGGCTGAGTGAGTTTTCTTGCCTTTTTGCAATTTTTGTGTACTTTGTCATTTATAATGTGGTTTCAATCTAGTTCAACCAAGTCATTAATAACATTGTTATCTTTTGTTGGTGGCAGATATTGTGACCAGTGTTATCTGGTTAATGCTTTAAGAGCAACTTATGCTCCTGAGATGGGTTTATTACTGGGCAGATAAGACTGGGATGAGGTAAGCTCCAACTTTGCCCTTATTTACTCTATTTTTTGTCCTTTGCTTTGTCCTTTTATGTAATTTTTACTGTTACGGAATCTTTCACTTTATGACAAAGTATTTCTTTAATAATTAGGGTTTGCTTCCACTACTTATTGTCCTGTTTCATTTCCTCTTTTCTTATCTCTTTCTCTCTTGTTTCTTTGTGCAGCCACAAAGATTAGTTATGAGACCTCCTATTGATATCATAAAACCAGGGATACCATGTAAGAAAAGAAAGAGATCTTATGATGAAGGTCACACTGAGAAGAAGGTTAGAAGTTGTACAAGGTGTAAGACAATTGGGCACAACAGGAGAACATGTGCTGGTGCACCTGTTGGATCTAATCCAAAATCTAAGAGGCAAAGAACTATGGTTGAAGGAGGATCTCACTCTACTTCTTATCCAGATCCACATGAGCTTAGTACTGGTAGGAGAGGCAGAAAGGCAACAAGAGGAAGAGGAACTGCTTCAACATCTGTTGCTGCTGCATCATCATCTAACCCTACAGATACTTCTACTGCTGGAGCATCATCATCAACAAATGCAGGAGGTAGAGGCTCAAGAGGTGGTAGAGGAAGATCTGGAAGTACAGTACAGGTACAACAAACAGTATCACAAAGCATTTTAGGTGTTGGTGGGTTGAGTCAAACACTAACTCAAACTTTCACAGTGCCAAAGGTTACAGTTCCTGCTGTTGCCACTCAATAAGTTTGGTTCTTGATTATGGTACTTCCATGGACACAATTTATTTTATTAAAACTATCTACTTCTTTTGTTACTGCATCTGTTTGCATAAGTATGACTCTTAGTTTATGTTATGGATTGTTGAACTGACTTATGTTATGTTGTGGTGTTAATCTATGTTAATATTCTAGATTATTTTGGTGCTTTCAGACAACATGAAATTTTATTTTTATTTATACTGTTAGCTCATTACATTTTTAGATCTCCTATTTGTTTGCATAATTCTTCCATTTTCAGGGATGTATGTTTTACATTGTATTTTGCTGCATTGAAGACAGCATCATATAGCCATTGAAAATCAAGACAGTTGGAGCATTTGAGGTAAGCAATGTTGTAGTTGTGTGCATTTTGGCAGAAGCAAAATATCACAGTTCCCTTACACTTATTTTTCTTGCAGGGTTGTTGCTTCCATGGATAGTTGTTGAGCATATGGCTCTTGTCACCACAAGCAAAGCAGGAATGTGGAGTTGGGAGATGCACTTTCATTGCTCTTTTTGGGTTTTTGGCATTTGCAAACCACTCAAAGTATGAGCATACTGAGCAGCTCAAGAACTTATCATCATAATTTTCAGCAGTTTGAGCTTTCAACAACTTTCTCACTCCACTGCAAGGTACATTTTTACACCTTGAATATATCCATGGACAATCAATAGGATCATGCATTCCAATCTCACATAAACAACAAATTACATTGATGTTGCTTGAACCATCAACTATGCTGCTGCTGCTGCTTGCCTCACTTGAATTGTTGCACCATTCACTTATACCTCCACCCATTTTTGGTTTGAACATGTTATCTGTTATGTCTGTTAGTTACAAAGAATTGAAAACAGAGTATAATTGTGTGCAGGTATATAAAGAAGAGTGAAAATCATACCGTTGGGAACGATCTGATTTACCGGACACTTATTTGCTGCCACATCACTGAGTTGCCACGTCACTGAGTTTCCACGTCACTAAGTTGCCACGTCAACTCAGGCTAACTATGGTTAAAATGGGTTGAGTTAGGTTTGAGGGCATTTTGGGAAAACTTGACACCGTTTTTTTCAAATTCTGTTATGTAGCCCCATGTATGATGCATTTGTAACTCATTTATAAAAGTATGATGAATTTGTAAATGAATTACAAAAAGTATGGCCTTTTTGTAAATCGCCCTAAATAAAATTTGCAGTCCTCGACATAATAACAAGGTTGCTAATAAGGGGGACTGGTTTTGTTTTGGGGTGTACCAAAATGTTAATAAGACAAAACATCATTTGCCTTGGGTTGGTAGACCCACAAGGAATTTGGTACCCCCATTAGCAGCCTTGTATAATAAGATAAGATGATTTGGAAGATTTAGAATGTACTTCGTGTTGCATTAAACGATTGTACAAGCATTGGGGAAGAAATTTTGATAATAGTAATTCTACTCGGCCCAAATTTGACATATTAGAGTTTAGATGACCAATTGCTAGCCAAGGAAACATAACTACATGAAGTTTTTCTTTGAGGGTGTTTGTTCGTCTTTGTTCTTCCATCGAAGTTAGGACTCATGAAAAGTGGCTAGATCCTATTATTGTGTTGCGGTTTACCAGAAATAGTTCATTCAATTAATTACCATGAAGAACCACTGTCAAAACGACACAATGCCTTCCCAATCTAATCCTAGATGTTACCTATAATTTAACAATTCCCATAATTTATTTGAGATTCAAGCTCCGTTAAATTGTTTCGGCATAAAACATCAGAAAGATAAAGATTGAGAAAATATAGCTTGGATGGAAGGAGAAAGAGATCGAACGAGAAATAAAATGAAACCTAGGGTATGTTCTAAGATCCAATTAAACACAAGTCAATGCCACACCACTAGTGGGTTTGACTGTGGATTTTAAAAGTGGGCTAAAAAGAATTATTGTTTTGATAACTAGTTTAACGAGAAATTAGGAGTGATTTTATTGCATAATCAGACAAAACATTGTCTTGGTCACTTTGAATCGATCCAAGTGGATCAATCCTCGTACCATTCCTGGCATTCCAATCTATCTACTTGAATTTTTGTAAATTTCGCTAAAGAATATGCAACATCGTTTGCTCTATGGACATAAGAACAAGTATCTAAGTCAAAATGAGTATTATCCTGGATAGGTTTCACCATATTGATACAATCTCTTACGAGATGTACATTCCTGAGTCCTCTTACCTTAACCCACACAATCGCTTCTAAAAGTCCAAAGCCTCGGCATGTTCTGAGTTTATCTCCCATTGAGGGACATCGCACTCCATCATACTCTCCAACAATATTTCTGGGTATTAATTCAACACTAGATAACATTATATTGTATTATTAATAAAGAGGCACGGAGATTCAGTTTTCCACATCAGAAAAAGGTGGTTTCCAATTGCGAGAGTCTTGAATGACAACTCTGATGTTACTTTGATTAGTTATCAAATGAAGTCTCATTCTCTAATTATCTACTAGTGTTTTCAGAGATTAAGTTGATCCATCTGCACATTATCAAATTATTTGAGCATCTATCTTTCCACACATACCAAGTAAGAAAACTGACAATTATGATCATTTTGTGGTCAACCAGGACTCCTGAATTGTTGAGATTATGCCACGTCTTGTCCCAACTCCCGACCCCTTTTATTCCAATTGTAGTCAGGTCAGAATTAAAAAGAGACATGTATAACTTTTTGAGGGCTTCTTGTTAAGCACATTGATATGTAATTAGGAATTTATGTTGTAATTGGTGACATTTAATTTTTTATTGCTTTTGTATTTTTTTTAGGGTTTATTCACTTGGTGAAACTTTTAATAAATTTGCCTTTTCTCTTGTAATAAAAACAAAATAAAATAAATCCCAACCCTCTTTTATAACTTGGCATTTTATATGCAATGTAATTTACTATTACATATTTTCAGGTGGTTTAATAGTAAAATTGATTTTTTTGTCTTAATGATACATAAAAATGAGAAAATAAAAAACAAAACATTTTATCCAAAATTTGATCAACCTACAAGTAGATGGTCGCCCGTTTAATTTGTGCAATTTTTGGATTTTAAATTTCTTTTAAGCTTCAGACTACAATGTACATAATTAAGTAAAATATTATCATACATGTTGGAGAATGGAGATTACCGGATATTTCAATGGATGTGTTAATTCTTATTAATACTAAGAATGAATGATGTCCATCACTAAAATCAAAACAATAAAAACAATGCTTTACTTCATGTTTATTGGCATTATCGGAAATTCAATTTACTAAAGTTCTTGGTTGTAGGTCTAAGAGACTTGATTATATTCTGGAGTTAATAGTTCTGTAATCTTATTTGTACTTGTGTTTAGAATTTAGATGTGTTATTTTACTGTGTAAAAACATGTTACATAAAAGCATTGAAACCATATGTATAACAATCTCTGTTCCGGATAATCTTTTTCTTATAGATAAATGAGAAGAGAACCCCCTTACATAATTAATAGTTTTCTTAATATTTTTTTTGGTGTCACTAACATGGATATCCTTCTGATCAAATAACCCATTAATTATAAGAATATGAGGATCCTTAAGACTATTGTATATCCAACAATTGAAATCTGGGATGCAACTTCCTATAGCAGCTAAGTTAACATATTTGTAAATCTTCCTTTTATAGCTTCAGAATGCAACTCCAATAGCAGATGCAGAGCTTGATGAGAGTCTGATTCGATGTCCAGTTTTTCTCCCAGAGTAGTTGTCCATCAGAAGGATTTTTGTACCATACCCTTCGGACCTTTTTGCGAATCATTGTTAGAATAGCTTCTTGCTCTAGCAACATCAAATATGATTAGGCTTATCCCAGTTTTGCCTGAAAAAAAGTATTGATATAGCTAGCACATTTTATTTTTAAACTAGAAAGTTTGGCTTTATCTAGTCCATTCCGAAATTAATAACTCTTCTTTGAGCTTGTTCAAAGATGTAGGATACATGATGCTGGAAGTAGTTCATATGAAAATTGGTCATAGTGCTGAGAACTGCTTGTATGTGATTGGATCATCCCGCATGATTAATAATTTGGCCATGCCATCCTAATAATTTAGATTGCATCTTCTCAATAATAACAGTAAAGCATTGTGATTTATTTCTGGAAGTGGATAAATATATCCCTAAGTACTTCTCATTGAGTGTCATCTGATGCATATTGAGCATGTGCAATATATTCTCACAAGTTGTTGCAGATAAATTAGAGCTAAAACATACGCTTGATTTTGAGTAATTGACCAGCTGGCCTGAAAGTACACCAATTTTTTGAAAAAATTTCCATTAAATTACGAACATAATTACCTTTATCTAAGCTAAATAAAAATTAGTCGCTAGCGAAAAATAACTGAGTAATTGTTGGTCCTTGGATAGATGGTTTCACTCCTTGAATGAGCCCTTCTGATTCTGCGTGTTGTATTAATATACTAAATCCTCCCAAACAAATAATAAATAAGAAAGGTGATAATGAATCACCTTGTATCACACCACGAGTCAGGAACAAAGTTGGAGTAAGAGAATCATTCACCAAGAGAGATAGATGTTGTACGGATGGATTAGCGAATAATTTGACACCAACGAGAACAACAACTCATTTTCTGCATGATTATCTATAATAAGAATGACCATTCCATACGGTCAAAAGCCTTGGCCATATCTAGTTTGATGCCAAAAACACCCGAAAAACATGTTGTCCGCTTCATATATGCAATAACTTCATGATCAATTATTGTATTATATGCAATATTTCTACCGGGTATAAAGGCGGCTTGCTAAGGTGAAATTATCTTAGCTATTATGGGTTTTTGTCTGTTGGTAAGTAGTTTTGAGATAATTTTCCAAGATATGTTGCATAAACTAGTGGGTCAAAAATCCATAGTGTCTATGAACTGATTTATATTTTGGTATGATAATTTGAAAAGTATGGTTCAATTGTTTTAATAAATGACCATAGTAGAAAAAATATTGTACCATTTTTTGTAACTATATATCCCATTATATGTCAAGATTGTTAATAGAAACCGGTTTAGAAGCCGCCCGGTCCTGGTGTCCCCCGAGGTTTAATTTGAAAGATAGTATCCTTGACTTCTTCTAGTGAAGGAATTGTATCCAGATTGGACTTTCCATCATTTGTAACTCATTTACGTATAAGCGATAAAAACTCTGCATTTTTTAGTGGGTTGGAAGAAGTATAGATTGACTGAAAATTAAATACCTTGAGGAAAAAAACAATATCATGTATATATTGATGCCCAAGCCTATAGTTCAAGCACTTTGTAGAAATCAAAGGCGATGGTGGTGAAACAAGTCGACATCTAAATGTACTTATAAATCCTGAAACTCATATGTTTTCCCAAGAGGCTTGGAGGCTTTGGTTTTAAAAATCCTCACTTATTTAATTTAGCTAGTTAACCAAATTGGCCTGAATATTAGTATATAAATAAGTGCTCCATGGGAGCAAGTTCTAAGAGCTAGATATTTCAAAGATAAAGATGTAATTTTTGATGAGTTACCCACCAATGATACTTGGATATGGCAGAGTCTTCTTAACATGATACAAATTGTTATAAAGCATTATATTTGGATTGTTGGTGAAGGCAGGTTCATTAACCTTTGGAAGCATAAATGGTTACCAAACTCACCTCTTGAACCATCCAACTTGAGCTCTCATCCTTTTCTGACTATACTAAGCCATTTTATTGATCAGGTTTTGAAACTTGATAAACTTCAACACTTTTTCACTCAGGAGCAGCTCAAGCAAATCCAACAAATCAGTTTATTTCCCCACACTAAAGACTTACTTAAGTGGTCTCTCAGAAATCAAAATCATCTTACACCAGCTACTGAAAACTTTTGGCTCAAATAATGGCATTTGAAGCTCCCATATAAATTATTCTTATTTTTTTGGAAAATTTTCCATAATATTCTCTCAGTTACCACACCGTTGTTCAGATATTCCAAGCAAAAAAATTCAATTTTGTCCTCTTTGGCGAAGAAAATTAAACCATTTTACATCTATTTCTACATGCACATTTGCTAGAGCTATGTAGTTTGTTGTTTCTGAGTATGTTCTTCATCACTTAATGACAGTAAGAAACATCCAAGAATGGGTACAATCATGGACGGATGGGCATTATATTATTTCATTCAAGCATCCTTCAATAATTAATTTAGTGGTGGTTACATTCTGGAGGATTTGGAAAACTCGGTGTTCTTTTGTTTTTCAGCACATAAGACCAAATCCCATTAATACAGTTCATTGCATTTATAACTACTGCACTTCATATCATATAGACATTTCCCTAGACCATTTAATTCATAATTCCTCTAGGTCCATTGTTCAACATTTGCATTAGTCACCTCCTCCTGCAGGATGGCTTTCATTCTATGTTGATGCATCAATGGGTCTTAATAATAACTATTCTGGTTTGGGTATTGTTATCTGAAATAATGCTAGAGAGTTCTTAGTGCCCAATGTTATTTCAACTACAAAGAGAGATTAGCCAAGCTGAAGATTTAATTGTTTTGGAAAGTATACAATTGGCTCAACAAATGCAGTGTAATAAAATACTTATACAAACTGATAATAAAGGTGTGGCAGAAGTTGTTTTTAGTTTTATGGTTGTCGAAAAGAAGATATCAATATTTTCTCTCATATTAGAACTATGTTATCTTCTTTTCGTTCTTGTGTGGTTGCTTTTGTGAATAGAGTGAGTAATAAACCAGCTGATACACTGGCTAAATTTGCTCGTAAGCATATGTATACAAGAGTGTGGCGTGTAAATCCTCCTAATATGATTGGGATGAAGCTTCTGCTTGACAGAAGCTAGTTTGGATGTTTCTTTTATGTTAAATAAAGGTTGATTTTTTCTTTCAAAATAAAAAAAGTAATGTTGGAGAGCTATTATGACAACGGTAAGTCAGGCACACCGTTTATTTTACAACACCGAGTGGCATGTGTACCATATAGTTAGATTGGTATGAGATGCTGGATATGAAGTTGACTGCACCCTGAGAGATCTCACAAGAAGGAGTTGTTGTGCTTCTTGCACGTGTTATTGAGATAACTGCGAGATCCTATGTATTTTTCCCTTTTTTATCGGTATTGCTTTAAGATGTTTAAAATTACCATTAAGTCAGGAGAAAAGATTCATACAATTAATAAGGTTATTCAGATTTAAAGGATAGTAATATGGGAGTACAAAACCAAAACTTAAATTTGTTGGAAACTATAAAAAAAACGAAAGAAAAATGTTGGCTTCCTATTGGTCCCTCGGGCCCCTTCGAATTTCGCCTCTTGAATCTTTGTGTATCTTAACTTTGCTGTCAACGAAGAAGGATTATTTATCAAAAGAACAAGGACATATAATTTTATTTACAATGCAAATAATCACTTTCTCTCATATATTTTATTGATTTTTATATTTTTTCATATCTTTTTTTTTTTGAAGGAATGAGGAGCATGAAAGCTCCAAACTTCATTGATTAATAAAATATAATTACATAACATTCAATTACATCCATGAATCGAAATACATGATTAGTACAATAATTTTGAAACGAAGAAAATCGAAAACAAAAATCTGCACCAAATATATGTAAACCGACAGGGGAATTGAAATCTTCTAATGGTTTAAAACCATTTTGTTGGATACACTCCGAGAAGATATGATGCTTCCATAAAAGAAGTAATATGCCCAAATTCAACATCGAATTCTGTAATCCCTGTTCATCATGTCCGTAGATGATCGTAGGAAAGATTGAATGAAATTGAAATCCCTCCAGGAGGTATGAGAAATCGTAATGGCACAGACTTTCCATACGTATCAGAAATAAAAACATACTACAGTATCAATTGCTATAATGAAATTTGTTTTATTTAGGTATATATTACATAAGTAATTCTACCCGGATCTTAAACTAAATTAAAATTCGGGCAGAAAATAAGAAGATGGTTGAGAAAATTCAATGGAGAGGATGAAGATAACTGCTAATGGATGAGGATAACTACTATGGGAAGGAGATAACTGTTTATGTTAAAAGATAAAGTTGCAGAGCAAAATAACGAGAGGTTGGGTGTGTAACAACTCATATTTTTTCATATCAATAAATGGTTTCCATCTCGAGTATCCATGTCCAACATAAAAAAACCAATTTTTTTAAGGGGAAAATTAGGCTAAGGCTCAACCCATGGATAACCCATAATATGAGACCCTTAATTAAAAGAAGTTTAAATCTAAGCCCCAAATTATTAAAAGACTTTGATACCCTTATTCATATTGTCAAGCCCATAATTAAATAAAATTTAAATTTAGGCCCAATATTATTAAAATATTATGTGATGATGTTCCAACTGCCAACCACCTCCGACCACCACTGCCGGCAACCACCTCCGACCACCACCAACCATCTCCGACCACCACCGCGACAACCACCTCCGACGACCACCACCACAGACACCGGCAACCACCTCCGACCACCACTGCAAGCAACCACCTCCGACCACCACTACCGGCAACCACCTCCGACCACCACTGCCACCAACCACCACCACTGCCACCAACTACCACCACTAAAAACAACCACCTCTGACCACCACCGCCTTCGCCGCCGGCCACCACCAATGACCACCGCCTCCTACCAATAAAATATGGAGGTGTAATCTGAAGTTACACATGGGTATGGCATGAAAAGGTTACGCATGCGTATGACATGTGTAAGCAGAAGTTACACATGCATATGGCATGTGTATCCAGAGGTTACACATCCATATGGCATGTGTAAGCATAAGTTACACATGCATATGGCATGTGTATCCAGAGGTTACACATCCATATGGCATGTGTAATAAGAAGTTACACATCAAAAAAATAGACATAAAAAATACATGTATTACACTTTAAGATTTATTTACAATAATTTCTTAGCATGTCTAACTTTTTGTCTAGTGTAACCGGGAGTTACATATGCATCTAAAAGTGAAGTACAAAGAATTTCAGCTAGTACACATAAAAATGCATGTGTAATTTGGAGTTACACATGCATGTGAAAAAGTGTAATAAACAGTTACACATGTCATATAAGGTGTGGTGGTTGGTAGGCACTCTAGCAAATTTAACCATTCTTCAAGATAGCACCAACCATCACTCTCTAAGCACCATCACCTGTACATCCTACCACAACCACCACACCTGCATCATCCTAGCACCAAGAACCAACCAGCTAAAAACTAAGAACCACAAGTACCGCTATTGCACTTCCTCCTAAACATGCATCTAAACCAACGACTCCAACTTCATCTGTACTTCAACAATGTCAAACCTGTCAAATTCTGAACTTAGCACACATATTTAATAATAAAAAATCTAAAATGAGCATGTGTATTTATAAGTTACATAACTAATTAGCATGTGTAACTAGTAGCTACACATCTACTTAGCTTGTGTAACTAGAAGTTACACATCAAATTAGCATCTGTAACTTGTAGATACACATCAACTTAGCTTGTTCATATGCAAAAAGATACTAATATAAGAAGTACAAAATTACTGGAAGTACAATCAGAAGATTTTTTAATGATACTTGAAAGTTGAAAAGAACTTTTCTAGTGTTATTGAAATACTAATTGGTATTATCTACATTTTCTAATGTCGGTGTAAGCATGCATTATACCAATGAAAGAAATGAATGACTACGCAACATATGCCAAAGTAGGTATGCAAGGAGTTTTAGATTGCTTGCCTTTGTAAACAAGAAGTGAGATATGGACACAGAGATCTTGTCTTCGAGAATTGATGCACTCAGAATCGCACATCATGTCCACCAAATAACAGTGCACACCTTCAACAACATTTATCCTACCAGATACAGCTACCACCATGGATCATATCATCATTCTCTACCAAAGATCACTTCCTGTCAAATCCACTGCAACAACAACACACATTGGCAACTCGCACTGTTTTCCTAACATGCATCCAAAGATGCAATATTGAGTACAAATCTCAGCATCCGACTAGTGTAACAATAATTCAATCACTAAAACTAGATGTTACATATTCAATCAGTATGTGTAAGTAAAAGTACATACAATCAGAATGTGTAACTAGAAATTAAACATATATTTAGCCTGTGTAACTAGAAGTTACACATCTAATTATCATATGTAACTAGAAATTATATCACATTAATTTAGCTTGTGTAATTACAAATTACACATCTAATAAAATTAAAGGCATAACAAGTTAATGAAATTGAAGGCATCTAAAGATGAAACATAATGGTTGATTCATTTAGACATACATATAAATTAATATGACACCTCCAGTTATTTCTCCACAACTCACACCACACCTCCAGTAGTACCACCACCTGCACCACCATCGTTTATAACTTTCACCATCACAAAGCTATGAACTGAAAAGTAAAGCACAACTAACAACTAACGATTAGATACACGTTTCATATCATACAATCATTCACATATTATATGCACGTTTAAGAACGAAAAGAATGCAATCTTAATGGAAAGAATGCAACATTTTCAATCAGTAACAAACATTACTATATGCAAGTAAAATCTATGTAACCAGAAGTTACACATTCAATCAGTATGTGTAAGTAAGAGTTGCACATCTAATTAGCATGTGTAACTAGACATTACACATCTATTTAGCTTGTGTAACTTCTAGTTACACATCCACTTATCTTGTGTAACTAGAAGGTAAACAACAATTATCCTATCTATGTAACTAATTTTTGGCCCCGAACCCTCCTATAAATGTAACTACGAAAGAAGCAGGCTTATCATTGTATGATAATAAATAAGAACATATTTATATGTAGTATCCTATAGTGGAGAATATTTATTTAAAAAAAGATAACGACAAGCTTCTGAACCTAGAATTGTAACAAACTTATTCTCCAAAAGCAAAACAAATTAAAAGGTAGATGAAATCTCAGGTACTCTTCATCTCATATACAACCTATAAATTATGATGACATGCCATAAGCAATGAGTTATCTGTGAGGTTTACGCATGACAGGCCATAAGAAATGAGTTATATGTGAGGTTTACGCAATGAGTTATGTATCACCTCATATTGTTTGAGCCAACTCTTTCTGGCCTCAATCTTATTTTTGCTAAAATCCATTTCGATAGCTCGTCATCCGGTTCATCCACCCACATAAAATCCTTCTTATGCTTCCCAAGGTCCGAAAAGTATTCATTCCCTTCCTTGGACATATTGGTTCCCAATCCCTGTAAAAAATGAGCAGAATAGTCATGTAATAATCCAATGGCAACCATAATTCACCAAAATTTATCACTGCAGCCTGAGTCTCTCATCAGGTCATAAATTGTTTCCGAGAGAAACCTAAATCTCATTTCATTGAATTGTTCTTTCTCCTCCTGCACATGTGTGCTTTACAGATGGCATATCTTCCACTGCTAAATTTCATCAAATCGAAGCATCTAGTAAATAACATCAAAAACTTAATCTAAATGTCGTTTCCTAGCATCATTAAAAAAAAACTTCCACTTCATATCTACCAAGAACATATGAAATCGAAAACTAAAAAGCGAATAAAATTCAAATTAAATCTACGGGTAATAGAGATGATGAATCGTTGATATCAAATCTCTAATCAATTTTTAGATCGCAACTTGAAATTGAGAGTTACGATGAATTTAACGAAGAACAGATCTGAAAATTTTATGCAAGATTCTTCAAAAAAAATTACATTGATATAACCAGAGAGAGTATATGAATGCAAATCTAAGATCTAATTTCGATTCACACAAGTTAATTGAAACAACAACTTCAAATCAAAAAAACCTTACATGGAGTAGATTTGAAACAACGAACTAGAATCAATTGAGAGTTCGTAGATTGATGATCTGTTGTTAAATAAATTAGAATTGAATCATTCAGATTTATAAATTGATTAATTTTTCAAATCAACCGAAAAATCTTAAATCATTCAGATCTATAAAATTGAATCAATACCTGAGAAATCTTGAATTAATCGAAAAATACGTACGTGATCAAATCTATTAAGTTCAATCGATTATTTGATTGAGTACATTAAATTGATTAAACATCATCAACAAAGATCCATAAACATCATCTTCTTCTTCGTAAAACAGAGGTGTTAGACCTAAGTTTAACAAATCCATAAACATCATCAATGAATCTTCGATCTTCAATGACGAATGATTTCTGAAATTTCTATTGAATCTAATTGATTAGAAAAGTGAAAAATGAATCAGAAAACCCTAGAAATGGTTTTCGCTACGATACGAGAGAGAGAGAGAGTCGAGAGAGAGAGAGGCAAGAGAGAGAAAGAAAATTGAGAAATGAAAGTGTATCTACGATTTTATTCTTGTATATATAGAAAAGGGTAATCATTCATTACGAAAATGTCACTTTATTATCAAGTCCTGAAAATAAAAGTTCCGGGCCTAGAAATATGAAAATGTGAAAGAATGGAGTTGATAGTGTAGGATCCATTTAGTGGGGCTTGTATATATTGAACCCATATAGTAGGGGGTTCTAGTATTTTTCACTTTTTTAAGCTACACGGCGCCCCGCACTGCGCCCTAGTTACCGCCCATGCTGAGGTGGTCAGCTGACGTGTTAACAAATCACGTGAACTAATTGGGCCGACCGACCGGAGGCCCGTAGGGAAGGAGTCCCTTTTATGACCACTTTTTTATTAAATGAAGAGTAACGTAAATGTTCAATTTCATAAAAAGATTGAGAAATAATATTCTTTGCAGATTCCCGTCACATTTTCACTAGACAAGATTATCCCTCTTTTTTGGTCCAATTACTATAACTTTTTGTGTATCATACTTTTCAGGGGTATAATTGGAAAGCCAACTTTAATATAATATATATAAAAATCCGTGCCTTAGAATTTTACAAATTTTATCTCGTTGGAAAGGTTGTAAAAAAATCTAGGCAACGAGCATAAACAACAATATCAAATTTAAACTCCATCTTCAGATTCTTTTTCGGTCGGCCGTTCCGCCGCGGTTATACCAGTATGTTTTGTGTTTTCTCTCTCCGAGTACTTAAATTCTTTTCTCTCCGGTTTATCTTCTTTCTCAAACCGCCTCACCAAATTTCTTTAATGTTATGAAAAATAAAATCCCAAAATTTAATCTCATCTCAACATGGGGCTTTAATCTTACCTCAATATTAGTCACTTTTAGTCTTTTTTTGATTGCAGAAAAATCGAGACCAAAAACGATTCTGATTTCATTTCAATGCAAAGTAAGATTCAGACTCTTAAAACCCTAAAATCAAGTGCAGAACCGTAGATTCGATAAATTCTTCCCTTCCTTTTTTTGATCTACAACTGAAATCTCTTGTACATAGCTTATCCACTGTAGTCTTAAATTTATCACTTGATAGAATGGACTGATTGAATTTTGTTAGGAAAAAAAGGCTAATTGAGGGATCAAAGATGAGCAGGAGAACTAATGGGGTGAACAAATTTTGGTTTTTGTCTTTTTTTTTAAGCATGTTTCGGGTTTACTAAGGAGGACGAACTTAAATCCAATTTCAATTATGGTTTGTTTATGGAGATGAGAGAGATTATTCGACGATCTTCAAAGATTTTTATAAACCCATATCTTCATTTTCTGATCTGGTTTTCCTTCGCCAAAAAAGATTATGTTAAAGATGAACAGTAACGAAGAACACCTCGAGTTCTTTTTTTAATAAACTAAAAAAAATAAAAATGGAATATTACGTGGTATAGCCTGTTTTTACATTTATGACATCTAAACACTCCACGTCATCTTGGGCGCAGACTAGGGCGTGAAATGGGGTAGAGAAAAGCATTTCCGTTTTTTAAGTTACAAAATATTATCTGGTCACCTTTATGTCGAATCCTACGTCAGAAAATTAAAAAGATTTTGTCATTCTTTCTTGGATACGTGCATATTTCTCCGGAAATTGTTAATGTCAAACGCGATATTAATTTTCGAATGGAACCTTTATATATCAAATGCATGGGTAAACGGTGAAAATAGGGTAAAAAATCGATGAAATCAGGGATATATCTGAAGTACCATTAACAGGATCTGTCTCTCTCGCTCTTTGCTCTGATCTATACTTATTTCTCGTCCATCGAGATGGCACGAGGACATGTCAGTTTCGACACCAACGCTGCCCATTTTGTTTTCTTCCGGTTTGACTTCATTCTCTGTGTCTCTCCCTGACTCTCCTCTTCGTCCGAAGTAATTACATCTTTACTGCACTTTGTTTCCTCGGCTCCTTTGTAATTCCATCTCGGCCCATCTATTTGAGATCTAATAAAAGAATCCTTTTATGTGCACTTTGTTCACAGATCGGTTAGTCACAGAAAATATTTCCCAACCGAACAATAGTTCGGTTATGTTGTAAAAAATATTTCCCAACCGAAAATAGTTTGACTATTTCGCAAAAATAACTCCCAACCGAACATAAGTTCGGTTCGTTGTAAAAAACATTTCCCAACCGAACTGGTTAGTCACATAAAATATTTCCCAACCGAACTGATCAGTTCGGTTAGTCACATAAATCATTTCCCAACTGAACTTGCAAGTTCGGTTACCTCACAGACATTTCCCAACCGAACAATAGTTCGGTTATGTTGCAAAAAGCATTTCCCAACCGAACAATAGTTTGGTTACGTCGCAAAAAATATTTCCTAGCCGAACACGTCGCTATGAAAAAAAACCATGGTCCCCTAAAAAAACCATGGTCCCAAAAAAAGGATTCTAATAAAAAGTGAAGTATAACACTACTTCAGTAGCTATTTAAGGCGATAAATTAATAATCACGATAAATTAATAAATTTTGCCGGTCCTGAGTCGGGACCAACGTGCTAAATTAATAATTCGCTAAATTAATAAAATAATAACTTTTTTTAGCTTTCTATAGGTCCCTTCGAATATACTCCCTCCGTTTCAGGAAAAGTGTTACTTTCACTTTTTCATTTTAGCCTATTTTTAGGCTAAATTGAAAAAGTAAAAGTAACACTTTTCCTGAATATATAAATTAATAACTCTCCAATTTATATAAAATTAGTTTTACATTTATGCTAATTTGGTAAAAAATGATTCAATAGTGACTTGGTTTTTCTTAAAATTGATGTCACATTGAATTTCATCTTGGATTTTTCTTGACATTAAAAGAGTTCTTGGTGTTGTCGTCTCCTGATGCAATAAAAAATATTCAATATCTTTGCAGCTTTGATAGCTTCTTCAAGGAAAGGTGGCTCTGCAACTACAGTTTCATCTTCGACTTCCACATCATCACTTTCATCTTTTCCCATGGCACTCTCAATTATTTCTTCGTCAGTCAACAAATCTGAAATGATATCCTTTTGTGGGCAGTTTAAAAGAAATTCAACATTCATTCCACTGTGATAATTCAATCCATTGATTAAATTTTGCAATTCTCTAGTTCCTTTATTATCTAACGCTTCACTTGGATTCTTTGATACGGTGTCATCCATTGAACGAATCTTATAATGACGAAAACAATTAGCAATGGAATAAGGTGTATTGGTTCATTTTGTTGATTTTTTTTTAGAATTAAAAAATATTTTGATAAACTAATTAATAATTATTAATTTATGCGATTATTTAATATCGCGATAAATTGATAAATTTTTCCGGTCCCGGTGCTATTATTTTATAGCGGTTATACTGTATATAACTTGTTTGGAAGAACTTCTTGAAATTTATAGTCTAAAGTAAGTAGTCCTTAGATACTAATGGGGCTTTCTAATCCTCTTAGGCCTAAACACTATGGTGGCCTTTATCCCTTCCCTATTCCTCGTACGTTGAGAAATATGTAAAAAACCATCTTATATGGTTTCCCATATCCCTACATAAGTAGGAATATTTCTATTTATGTAGGAATATCCCTTCTTTACTATTCAAACTGGATCTGATCCAGGTAGTATGGAAGGGAAATGATACGGAAGCTGAGTATGTGTAAAATCTTGCTTTACGGATGCTCAGTATCCGTGACTTTTTACACGGAAACTAAGTATCCGTGACTTTTTACGTGGAAACTAAGTATTCGTGACATGTATTTTAAGTTTTAACTTAAAACTTTCCTTTTTCACTTTTTTTTTATACTAAAACTCTTTTATTACCTATTATATCTCTTTTTTATTTTTTTTACCTACACAAATATATTCCTAACAGAGAAAAAACAATTGGGAAAAAAAAAACATATACTCAATTTCAGTTTGACATTATTCACACGAAACTGAGTTTTTGTATCATGTACAGAAGGGATAAAAACAAACCATAGTGAAAATGCCTTGTGACCCATATCCCTTCCTTACATATGAGAGGGAAGGAATAACCCCTCCCATAGTGCTTGGCCTTACGGGTTACCAGTGCAACAAAGCAGCCCTATGTTTTCCCATAGTGGCGGAGGCTGCTTAGGGCAACAGAAGGCAGTGAAAGTTACAAATTTTGCTATGTCCTCGAAAAATTATAACCATATCAAAATTGTTCAGCAAAATGAATTAGAAAAAGCCTTTTTTTTCCTGGCTTGATTGGGGTATACCCAGATTAATTGGGGATATACCTAATGACACAAAACCCAGGTCATTTAGAAGTAAAACAGGCCACCCCTTAACCATGTATTTTCAAATGGCTAATATACTCTTGTTTAATTAACCAAAAAAAATATGATTATGTTAATTAATTGAGTAGATTAAAACTTTTGAAACTATGAATATAAGTTATGAAATTTTGTTTTTGATTGAATTTATGTGGGAAGATTTTTGATGATTTTTTTTCCCTCCGAGAATATTTTTTGCAACGGAAATGAAAGCATATTACCCAAACACTTCTAAAAAGGGGATTGCAAAGTTGATGTATGAAATCATACTCAAAATTAAAGAAGAAATCGACATTTTCAGTTCTGAAACTATGAAAAGTCGGCAAGGTCGACAAATGAAGACAATGCCAACTAACATTGGCCGGCAGGGTCTACGAATGAAGAGAATGCCAACCACCTTTGTCCCGCAAGGTCTGAGAATGAAGAAGATGCCGACTTTATTATTTTGGACACACAGGAGGTTGTTGCAAATGCTTCAGTAGTCGACATCTTATTGATTTCTTACCTTGCCGGCTACCTTATAGTCGGCATACAATAAATTTCTTACCTTGCCGACTAATATCGGTCATCTAAATTAAAAAAAAACTGTAGGTTCTATTCATATACATTGCCGACTAATAACAAAATTGAACTCATGAAAATTAAGTTTATGTGACATAATGTCGGGATGGTACAAGTATAGGAAGACGCCAACTAGAGAAAAGTCGGCAAGGTTGGTTATTGAATACCTTGCCGGCCCTGGTTATTGTTTAACAGTCGCCATGGCAGTTATGAAAATTCGGCATGATCTTCATGTTACGACCTTGCCGACTACCATCTAAATGCCATTGGCACATGTGGCATGGCATTCTTTGGCGCGGTTTGGCGTGGCCAATACTAAGGTTTTGGGCCAAAGGTTACCATGCGTTGTTTGGCGACCTTAGACGGCTAGGATTTGCATCTAGGATTGAAGTATGACCGTTGATCGTCGCACGCCTTCGTTTTGGTAGCCACAATAGGGAAGGACGGCATGTCCAAAACTAGGGTTTTGGGGAAAAGGTTACCATACGTTGTTTGGCAACCTTAGAATGCTAGGATTTGCATCTAGGATTGAAGGGTGACCATTGATCGTCGCACACCTTCGTTTTGGTAGCCGCAATAGGGAAGGTCGGCATGGTGGGGCCAAGGCAAAAATGGCGCGGATGGCTTGGCATAATGGGGCCAAGGGTTTGGCACGGACGGATTGGCATGGTGGGGCCAAGGCAAGGTGCGGTTAGCTTGGTATGGTGGGGCCAAGGGTTTGGCATGCTATTGGCGCATGGTGCGGCTATCATGGTTGGGTCCAAGGCAAGGTGCGGTTGGCTTGTCATGGTGGGGCCAAGGTTTTGGCATGTCATTGGCACATGGTGCGGCTAGCATGGTTTGCATGCCTTGGCGCGGTAGACGTGGATGGCATGGTTTTCCATCGTGGTGCGGCTGGCATGGTTGGCATGCCTTGGCGCGGAGATGTGGCTGGCATGGTTTTTCGTTGGCACAGTGGTGCAGCTGGCATGATTGGCTTGCCTTGGCGCGGAGATGTGGCTGGCATGGTTTTCCATTAGCCATTGGGTTAGCGTGCTTTAATGGTTGGCGGTTTGTCATTAGCAGTGAGATGTGGTTGGCATGGTTTGTCATTGGAAGCATGGTTTGCCATTGGCATGGTTGGCATGCCTTGGCATGCCTTGGCGCGGTAGCATGAGAATTGGGGTTTTGAATAAATGATGTCGGTCAATGTTAAAGGTTCTGCCGTGGAACATGACACGTAAAAGAAAAGGTACCGTGGTAATTCTTACGTTGGCATGCTGATCGATTTAATAAATGGTCATAGTGACGTCATGTCAGATGTACGGTTTTACGATTTTAACCCTAAGCTAAAAACCACCATCAACATTAAGTCCCCTGCTTATCTCCGAACGGGAGCATCGTTGCGAGATAAGCATAAGATGGTGACAGGCTAGGACAAAAATCGAAATAACAAGTTGTGAAAAGATGGTCAGGAAGGTCCGACTAACCTTTTTAGAGATGTAAGGAGAGTTCATGATCCCCATGTTTGGCAGCCTTGCATAGATTCTATTTGTGGTGTAGACCGTGAATTGGTGAGATGAAGATCGTCGGCTTAGTCTAGCTATGCATAATCTCGGATGGGTTAGGAAACATCATGACGCTGGCTTGGCGAGTTATTGGTGTTGGCGCGACAAGTCATGACGTGGACGGCTTGGCATGGTGCGGCCATGGCAAGTCGCGGTTTGGTGAGGCAAAGCATGCGCATACGACTTGGCATGGTGATTTGTCTTCGCGGGCCCGGTTTCCTCTTTTCCTTACTTGACTCAAATATGAATTCCTTTCCTTATTCAAACTCCCAAGTATCACGCCTATAAAAGGGGGCCGGATTCTCCTTTTATTTCACACATTTATTATTATTTTTTTTACTCTGGCCGTATGGTAACAGTAAAGTGGACGAGTGAATCCCATGTATGTCTTCCAGCACTTCCTCTTTAACTTGTTTTTTTTTCTTGTTTTCTTGTGTTAGTGCAAACCTTAGCTATAGGCGTACCTTTTCATGATCTTGTAGAAAATATTGTCCTTCTGTGTTGGTATGAATCCTAGTCGTAGGTATGCTTTGCACGAACTTGTAGTAGCATTTAGGCGTGAATACCGTAGTAATGTTGACCGCCTCAATTTACTGTGCAAAGTAGGCATGCATGAGCTGGTAACTGTCATTCCTTTCTCATGAAAACCTAGCTTATAGGGTTTACTCCTTTTCCTGGTATGGCCGTGTGTTTGGTTCCCATGGTGGGGCGTGCCTCCTTGGCCGTGCGAAAATTTCCCGCTGCAGGGTACGGCCTTGGCATGAGGTGGTGATGCAAGGTCTGTCAGTCACCATTTCTTTGACCATACGTATTATGACCTTGAAACAAATTGGCTTGCATCCTGGATGGATCTCTTGTGTCTGATAAAATAATTTCCATGCACTTTCCGTAATAATTTCTCTTCGTATTGTTCCATTGTAGTTGTTTCGAAGGTGGAAGTAGCGTGAGAGAATTTTCGCTAGGATTTCATTTGAGAAAAGTTCTCCCGTACCGAAAGATATTGGAAATTTCAATCCAAACATAGATGATGAGTTCTTTACAACATCCGCTATGATTAGGAGAAACCATCCCAAGTATGTGTCGATTCTTCTGACTGGTCCGGAAAGTGAAGGAGAGGCTCGGTTGGTTCGGCCAGGAGGTGTAATAAGGTTTTGTATTCAGGGGAAAGAGTATCATGCTACTCCTATCGACTTTAAAACACATGTGAGTCCGTTGCGTCCCTTTGAGAAATGGATGTGATTTATGATGAGCCAGAAATGTGTAAAAGCCAGTTTGACCAAGGTGCAAATCATTGATGATGTCGCGGCTTCCGCAGTGCTTCAAATTAGGAAAGATATTCCAAGCTTGGTTGCTTTTATTTCTAGATGGTGTCCAGATACTCACACTTCCATATGCAGATGGGGTGAAATGACTATCTCCTTAGAGAGTGTGGCCGTCTTGCTGAACCTTCCCATAATAGGAAACCTCGATATCAAGTTGTATGAAGATGAAGAAGAAATGCGCGCCATTCTGGTTGCGAAGTCGAAAGGGTTCGTTCGGAAGGAAAATGAGATGAGGTGCTTTTATAGATGGTGGGTGTCTCAATGGTTTCCTGATGAGTTGGAGCCGAATCAAAATAATAGTACGCTTCATGTTGCGGCGTTCTTGGCTCTTTGGTTGTCCAGAGATATTTTCGATGATGGCTCTGGTAAGAAGGAGATAAGACATGAACTTATCAAGTATGCCATAAAATTAGCGAAAGGTGTTGTTCTCCCCATCGGTGGCTTGTTTCTCGGTTCTCTGTACACACATTTAGATCATATGGTTGCGGACATGCGCGCATCAAATGGCTACATGAAAGTGGACTCGTATGTCCATGCTGCTTTTCTCCAAGTGTGGTTATGGGAGCATTTCGATAAATACGCTCCAAAACCACTGGCCTCACTTCTCGAGTCTTGGGGTGGTTCCAGGATACTCCGCTGGGTGAATAGGCGCCCAAGGCTTGGCTCAAACTTGGTTGAATTCCTCGAAAACTCGTACGCGATCAACTTTCATCCATGGGCTCAAGTGCATGTATCCATATTTCAGGTCAACACTTTTGATCCTGCTCTGAACATGTCTTTGCTTTCTAATAAAGAAGATATGAGTGTTGGATAGATTGTATTCATGCAAAGTTGTACGCCTGGTTATATACCGTCTTTCTTTCGAGGATCTTGCAAGGCAGTCTCTTATAATATCGATAGGGTGGCTCGGTATATGGGGTTTGACCAAGGGGTCCCACTCGTTCATCAGCCGGTTGCTCCAAAAAACTCGTTGCCAACTGCTCTCGATGATAATGTTCTCATGTCGGGTAAAAGTCTCCATTTTCTACTCTCGGAACGAAATCCATCAACGACCTCCAAATATAACATGTTCTAGCAGGATGAGTTTCTCGCCATCCATGGGTTTGTGAACGATTTGGTAGAAAATTATCTTGGTAAGCCATCCCTTGCGATTATAGTTGAGCATATATTGTTGAGGGATCCCTCTTTGACCAAGCGAAAGTCCGCTAGACCGGATGTGGACAGTCCCTAAGCGAAGGAGCGAATGTCTAAAAGCCGTGATGGTGGTTTTCAGTCGAGTTCGATGGATCTTTCGATTTTTAGTTCTTTCAATATGCGAGTACGTATAATTTTCTTCCAAATTTAGTTGGATTACGTATATCTTCGTCTCATTTCTGAGCGTATGTCCTTGCGTCTTGCCCAGGGTCTTAGTAGTGTGAATGCCTTTACCAAACTTGCATGTAGTCTGAAGACATCGTCTCTTGAGACGGAAGGCGGCGATGCTGAACCTACCCATGGTGAAAGGGGATCCGATAAGGAAGAAAGTTCGGAGTCCAATGACGGGGAGGATAGTTTTTATGGTATCATCGTTGAATCTTCCTACAACAAGTCCGAAAGTGAATCGATGAGCATTCCATTTTCTTTCATTCCTCTTCCTCTCTCCCCTTCCTTTTTTTTTTTTGAAGTAAAACCAAATCTTGATATCCCAGGAGGAAACCGTTCCCGGGTATGGCCTTGAAGTAGAAACCCGCCACAGTGAAGACGTAGCCATACATCCAATTACGGAAACTGTGCCGGCTAGTGACTTGGACATTGAAGTTCATCACCATGAAGACGTTGCCACGACTCAAGTGGTGGAGAGTACTCCAGGGGTTGCTGGCGCAATTGTAGTTAGGGGTTCCTTGCCGGTTGCTGATTCAGTTGCGGGCGCCACCTTCGCTCCTCCATACCTGGTTCCTTATCCGGATCACGTGCTGATCGGGGGATTTAGTATGCCATCCAAGTATGCGGCCCTATACACTAAGATATGGGAAAGATACAGACATATCGCCACAACCAATAAAAATTTTAGTCGATTTGCGTTGGTTAAGCGGGTGGAGGAAGCTTTGTCTTCGATTGACGACATGTGCAACGTGACCGGTCATACTTTTTCTGAGGATGTAATATCGAGCTGGAGGTTCCATTGTGACATGTGTGTAAACTTCGAATTCAATGTTCCTTGGTTCGTTGAAGGTTTCCCTGAGGTTAAAAAGTTGTTGGTCGAAACAGTCGAAGGCCCTTCTGCGGATATGGTGAAGAAGCAGGAAGCAGAAGTTGAAAAATTATCCAGGAAGCTGAAGTTTAAAAGGGCGGCTCTCCAAAGAACGAAGGAGGCTCTTGCTAAGAAGAGCAAGCCATTGTTGAAAAACTTTCCTTGAATGCATTTCTGTCTTCTGAACTTCTTATTTTTAGTTTTTTTTTTTAAAGGAAAATGGAACGCCTAGTTTATGGTTTTGATTTCCTGGATTTCTTGGGTTGATAGACAAATGTTACCTTGAGGGTTTTGGATTATTCTTTTGGAATGAATTGTTTTGGAATGGATTGTTTTGGGAATGATGTTGTCTTGGTTACGATTGCAAGTGACGCAAACATCCCAGGAAAACCATGGAACCGTGTGTTGGTAGATGACATGGGGTGAAACATAACATGGCTATCGGTTTTATCATTCCCGTGAAAACTTGAAATAGCAAACCATGTATCTTTTCTAGGTAAGACTTACTCGGTTTTTCAGGTCTCCTTATGAAAATGGAACTTTCCGGGTGTACGACCGAGTTTTATGGGAAGCACCGCCATGATTGTGGAAAGTCCCTAGTTGTCTCATCTGATAATCGAGTCGTCGATCCCTGGTTGGATCATTCGCTTTTAATCGCTAGGCAGTCCCCAGTCATTCCTCACCGTGTCAAGACTGATAATCGGGTCGTCTGGTAACTGAGTCGTTGATCCCTGAGAGGGTCGTCTGCTTATACCATCTTGATGTTTGAGTCAAAGCATGAGATCGATGGTCAAAAATTGACATTGTAACCGAAAGATCAATCTCCCACTGTGGTCGCCAATTATTTGAGGGTAAAAACTGTTTCTGCTGATTTCGGTAATTTCGGGTGTGTGGGTGAGAAATGAATTTAAACCCTAAACAATATACTGCAAGGAAGTACTTTAGATTCGAGAGATCAATCTGTACAATCCGGCTTAAACCAAGAAATGGCCGTTCCAGACTTGCTTCGGTCACAAAGTGAAGGAGAAGGGTTGGTTTTGGGGAGGGAAACGAAGAAAGTGTTGAGACCAGAATAGTTGATTCCGGAAGAGTAGTTGTTTTACGACTTGTATCAGAAAGTGGGAAGCTAACAGATGGAGAGCTAGCAAATGTTTTCTGAGTGTTGTATGTTCCTGACCTGAACTTGTTGTTCGGTGGAAATAGGTAATGCCTATTTATACAAGTCAAAGTGATATGTACTCTGGTCTCATTAAGAAATGGAAAACTGGTGAATAAATTGGAGGAGGTGGTAACCGGTAACGCCTGGAATTGATGTTCCATAAAGAAAGCATTTCACCATTAATCCTTTTTATTTATTAACCGCTTTATCCTTATGACACTTTCTTATAACGAGCGTAGTGTACGCCGCACGCTGTAAACCGCCAAACCAATACCCAATGAGCATCCCCCAGTTTGTGACATGCGTTGATGTCTCGAGTGTTTTCATGGAAAACATGTAGCACGTTGTTGTTGTATGGAAAGTTTAGCTTGGGAGACTTGCCGACTCGGTGGTGACCTTCGACGGTCGAGATTTTTCATCTTAAGAGGAAAGGTAGCCATTGATTATTTCAACCCTTCGTTTGGTAGACAGTGGCGTGAAAGCATGATCAGTATGGCTTTAATATGTCCTAGTTTGGGAGCAGCTAGAAGTTAGGGTTTTGGCTTTATTTAGGCGTGACTAAACTAGGGCCAAAGGTTTCCACGCGTTGGCTGGTAACCTTGGACGGCTAAGATCTTCACCTTAGATAAAAAAGTGTTCGTTGATTGTTGCAGGCCTTCGTTTTGGTAGCCGCATAGGGAGGGCCAGCATGGTATGGCGCGAAAAGGTGGTTGGCATGCCATTGGCACATGTGGCATGGCATGCTTTGGCGTGGCCAAAACTAGGGTTTTGGGCCAAAGGTTACCACACGTTGTTTGGCGACCTTGGACGGCTAGGATTTACATCTAGGATTGAAGGGTGACCGTTGATTGTCACATGCCTTCATTTCGGAAGCCGCAATAGGGAAGGCCGGCATGGTATGGCACGGAAAGGCGGTTGGCCTGCCATTGGCACACGTGGCATGACATGCTTTGGCGCGGTTTGGCATGGCCAAAACTAGGGTTTTGGGGCAAAGGTTACCATGCGTTGTTTGGAGACCGTGGACGGCTAGGATTTGCATCTAGGATTGAAGGGTGGCCGTTGATCCTCGCGCGCCTTCGTTTTGGTAGCCGCAATAGGGAAAGCCGGTATGGTATGGCGCGACAAGGCGGTTGGCATTCCATTGGCACATGTGGCATATCATGCTTTGGCGCGGTTTGGCGTGGCCAAAACTATGGTTTTGGGCCAAAGGTTACCATGCGTTGTTTGATGACCTTGGACGACTAGGATTTGCATCTAGGATTGAAGGGTGACCTTTGATCATCGCATGCCTTCGTTTTGGTAGCCGCAATAGGGAAGGCCGGTATGGTATGGCGCGGCAAGGAAGTTGGCCTGCCATTGGCACATGTGGCATGACATGCTTTGGCGCGGTTTGGCGTATCCAAAACTAGGGTTTTGGGGCAAAGGTTACCATATGTTGTTTGGCGACCTTGGACGGCTAGGATTGAAGGGTGACCATTGATCGTCGCACACCTTCGTTTTGGTAGCCGCAATAGGGAAGGCCGGCATGGTGGGGACAAGCAAAATGGCGTGGATGGCTTGGCATAGTGGGGCCAAGGGTTTGGAACAAACGACTTTGCATGGTGGGGCCAAGGCAAGGTGCGGTTGGCTTGGTATGGTGGGGCCAAGGGTTTGGCATGCTATTGGCGCATGGTGTGGCTAGCATGGTTGGGGCCAAGGCAAGGTGCGGTTGGCTTGGCATGGTGGGTCCAAGGGTTTGGCATGCCATTAGCGCATGGTGCGTCTAGCATGGTTGGCATGCCTTGGCGCGGTAGACGTGGATGACATGGTTTTCCATTGGCATAGTGGTGCGGTTGGCATGGTTGGCATGCCTTGGAGTGGAGATGTGGCTGCCATGGTTTGCCATTGGCACAGTGGTGCGGCTGGCATGATTGGCATGCCTTGGCGCAGAGATGTGGCTGGCATGGTTTTCCATTGGAACTGTGGTGCGGCTGGCATGCCTTGGTGCGGAGATGTGGCTGGCATGGTTTGCCATTGGCACAGTGGTGCGACTGGCATGGTTGGCATGCCTTGGCGCGGTAGCTTGAGAATTAGGGTTTGGAATAGATGATATCGATCAATGTTAAGGGTTCTGCCGTGGAATACGACACGTAAAAAAAACGGTACCATGGTAATTCTTACGTAGGCATGCTGATCGATTCAATAAATGGTCATAGTGATGTCATGTCACATGTGCGGTTTTACGATTTTAACCCTAAGTTAAAAACCATCATCAACAACTGCATAGTTATTTTGGTATCTTTCTGTAAGCGGATGAGATACTTATATAGACGCCTTCAGGAAGTTTTGGTGCAAGTGCTCCCCTTGATTACTCTCAGAGCAAAAAAACTGCACGTACCCCCAGGTAAATGAGAGTGAAAAGGCGAGGGTACCCAAATATACCTCAATCTAAGGCTTAGTCTGGTATTGCTGCAGCTTTTGTAAAAGCACTTTCCTGCTGTGCGTTGCTGTGAGAAAAAAACAGTTAAACGTTTGGTAAAATATTAATTAAAGTTAAAGCTAATTAAAAAAAGCAATCAAAGTGTGTTTGGTAAAATACTAGATTCAACCATTGGTGTTGTGGCAAATGACAAAAACAGACATATCTCTAAAAATAGTTTTATTCAATTTCATTGGGGTTAAAATAATTAATTTTTTACTATTAAATATTAGATTTACTAATTATTACTATTATTATGATTGTTAAAAAAAATATTTTTATTTAACCACTTTTTAATATATATAGTTTTCAAACAAAAAATAAACTAAAATTAAGTAATTATTAAAAAAAATATTTTTTATTTTTGACAAATTAAAAGAAATGGTATCGTACAATAGTTTGAAAATAAAATATAATAATATTTGAAGAATAAAATATAAGAAATAAAAATTGATTGTATATATATTTAAGGGTAATTTTTGTCATTTACAAAATAAAAAAGGGACAAAAAAGGTAAATCAAGCATTAAATTTTTGTGGGATCAAAGCTTATGCTTTTGTAGCTTTTAAAAGCTCCTCCTCCCCAGCTTTTAAAAAATTATTGACATATATAGGTTTTGAAAGTGCTTTTGGAAAAATAAAAGCATTACCAAACCTAGCCTAATACTTTTTCATCTATAAGTCCATTCTCCGAAAGTGATTGTCTATAGACCGAGTCGAGACAATACAACAAATCGGTTCACACTTCATGTGATCGTCTATGGATACGAGATCGAGACAATACGACAA
This sequence comes from Papaver bracteatum, assembly GCA_023529315.1. Taxonomy (NCBI): domain Eukaryota; kingdom Viridiplantae; phylum Streptophyta; class Magnoliopsida; order Ranunculales; family Papaveraceae; genus Papaver; species Papaver bracteatum. Next base: position 45,676 of record JAJJWX010000850.1, on the reverse strand, counting down.
CAAGATAACTTGAGTGATTGACTATGGATAAAAGATCCTAACAATACAACAACGAAGTATGTTTACTTGATAAATGGTTCGGACATAACCAAACATAATAGGATTATTATCAAGTAAATACGAATTAACGTTTGTGTATTTTACTTCTAATTATAATAAAAACAATTATAATTGTGGAAATAGAAAAGTAAAAGACACATCAAGATTTTGTTAACGAGGAATGCAGAAAAACCCCGTGACCTTGTCCAGAATTGAATACTCTCAGGATTAAGCCGCTATACAAAATCAAACCAACTTCGTATAATTGAGACCAAGCAACTAAACCTATAGTTCACATAGTTTTGTATGTATTCCCATGCCTCCGACCTGTAATAAGTCACGTACTTGGAATAATTCCTTAATTTGGTTCGTATTTCAAACAAATCTGTTTGGTATCAACTCTTTTCAACCAAGTGATATAAGTTCGACAAAAGGCTCTTTTGTTTATCTCAAATAAACTCCTTTGTCAGGTTCTTAGATCTATCTTATCAACAACTACCAAAGTAATTGTTAGGATTTTGCAATCAATTCTTTTAATCACAAAGAATTGTATTGATGCCGATATACACAACTAATCAATCCAATCTACCACAAGGATAAACCGATTGTAGTTGGATCCTCTTTTACCGAAATAAGTATTGTGCACACCAAAGATTATGAACCCAAATTAGAAATATTCAAAGTCTTCTTTGTCTTCAAATCTTCTTTAATCTTCAATCATCACATGCACACAATCAACTTGAATCTCTTGTGATCAATCACGCATAGAACGGAGTCTGTTAATAATAGATTATCACAATACGTCTTTAAATCTACAAACAGTCTAAAGATCCTCGTCGAAAATTCGATCTAGTTTGAGTGAATCTTATATCAGAAGAGAAAATTATCAAGCATAAACAAACTAGGTGCAATCAAAGTTCAACCACCGTTAGTCAATCAAATCAATCAAAAACAAAAGATAAACCGCAATTATCTAGTTTCCCACCAACGGTACTAATAGAGCTTCTCAATCCCAAAGAAGTCTTTAAACTGGGAGGCCATAAGAGATTTCGCCTAATTAGGTTACTTTCCTCTCCGAATAGGCGGCTCACCAGTAACAACACAACTGAGGTAGTTTTGCTGGCTCTGAGGATTAGTTTGCTCGAAATGCAAACTTTGATATTTATAGACAAGGAAGATTGGACACCAAGGAATTTCCAAAACCGAAAATATTCTCAAGATATGCAATATATTCCAAATTCGGTTTCCATAATTCCTAGAAATGCTTTGTCCAAATATTGACCGAAAATTTCTTAGAAAATTTCCAACTAGTAAATGCACATTACTAATTTTCATTTTTCCAAAAATAAAATTAACAACCTTAATTAAAAGATTCTCAATTTATTTTTCGATCTGGGATTTTTCCTTTAGCTATTAAAGAATATCTTTGAACAATAAAAGATAAGCGTTACTGCACATGTTCAAAGTATGTCGATATCTTCACTTTGTAAGTCCTCTTTCATACTTACAATCTTGAAACTGATTTTCCACACTTCCAAACAAGTTTAGAATTGGTTCATCTGACTTTCAAGAACTACGTGATTGATCAAGAACACTCAATCACCAAACATGGGTTTCACAGTTCTACCAAAAACAAGTTTCGGTTCCACCTCTATGTGGGTACTGGATTTAGTCACACTAGCTTTCCAAAAATTCGGTTGACTAGGTACCAGGATCGGTTCCCACATATATATGGTATCTAACTTGTACTTGTTGCACATGTCCATAGGATCGGTTCCCCTTTCTACTAAAAACTTGCCGCACCTCATACAAGGATCGATTCCACCTTTGTGATAGGTTGCACCTCTTACTAGGATCGGTTCTCCTCTACATAGAGTTGGTCATACCAATAACACTAAATCGATTATACCATCTCAGATGATTACTTAAGATCAGTTTTACTAATAAAAGTCATACCAATACAAAAGTCATGCCTTTGTGAATAGTTTTACCAAGAACATAAACAAGTCATGAGCGGTTATACTAATCACACATATTGGTAGTTCAAAAGATATGCAATGAATAACAATACCAATAAAGCCTAGCGATTTCCCTTTCGATTCACAAAACAAGTTCATAAATTTACTTCCTTTAAACAAATGTAAAACATTGTTTCCTAGGATGAAATCTTCACCTTTTACCCATACATAATCACAATAGCATTCAAAAAATTATGTCAATGTCTTATATACAAAGTTTAATGGTTAAGCAATAAACATCGTATTGTACTCCTTAATACTACATATAACTAGAGTGTAATCATTCATGCTTCACAGTTATGTTTTCAATATGCATGACTTGAAAGATACAATAGGGAATGAAACAGTTCAAGTCAAATATCACTAACCTCAAGTGGAAGGATGATGTTGTCGTTGTAGCTCCTTACTTCTTTACTTCTTCAAGTCTTCGCAATACTCGTAATGTCTCATATCCTAATACTTTCAAGCTAACATATACGAAGTTGACTCTAGTACATAATCAAGCGACTCTTTAAATGAGTTTTGGCTCACTAAAATATGACAACCAAACTTGACATACCAACGCTTGGTGGGTTCAACCGAGCTATGCTCTAACATAGAGGACTTTTTATTTCTCGTCTCTTCTAAAAGCGAGCGAAAGATCTGCATTTCCTATCAAATAAAAAATGAAAAGAAGAAAAAAGATGTTGATTCACCCCCCTCCCCCCCTTTTAATGCCAATAAGAAAACAGAAAAGCGCAATGGTTTTTTTTGCCTCCCACACATATTTTTCGTGTACCGGCGTATTTTTGGTGCACCAAACGTATCTTTCAACAAAGATGGTTTCTATGTTTGCCATTGGATTGTCTTCATCTCAAATCACAACTGTTCGATACGACTACTCTATAAACATAAACCACCTCCTTAAAACAATCTTCTATTTCATCCTCCTCCACTTTTTTCTCTCATTGATCTTCTTCCGGCCTGCAGTATCGAGTGATTAATTCAACCCGATTTTGGTCTCATCTTCTCCCCTAAATCGAGTTCCGATTGATTTGACATTCTCTCCCCAAACTTTTTCTAGGGGAACAACAAATCAATTCATCATTGTGATCACCACCCAAATCGAGGTACAATTCATCACCATTATCATCAGGCTATCGAGGTCAGAATTCAGCTATAATTCGTACTCTTGCTTTGTTTATCGGGGTCAGAATTCAACTATAAATCAACTTAGGTTTGCCCACGTGGAACGCACATGCTCACTACTTGTTTTGTTTAAATTCAATCAAGATGCTCCATTCGAATTTTGTTGGTTTAAAGGGTAAGAGGTGTAGAACTACTGGATAGGTAGGCTATTAGAGTATTGAGCTAGATTATTAGTATCATATTGAATGAAATAGAAATTTTGTGTATTATTTACCCCCGGCGTCGGAACTAGCGGGTGGCTGTGGGGTACTCCAGCCACCGGCCACCCCAAATATCTAAATCTAAAAGACTTAAAGTCCTAGATAAATAAAGCTCCCACGTTGAATGGTGAGGAAACCCTCGCTTTCTATTGGTCGAAATAGGCCTTTTTTGAGTTTTGTGAAACAAGCATTTTGGTGATGACACTTGGCAACGTATGATTGGTTTAAAAAGAATAGGAAAAGATTAAAAAAAAGGAAACCAAATTCAATTTGGAACTCGAGAGGACACTTGGCAACGTATGATTGGTTTAAAAAGAATCGAAAAAGATTAAAAAAAAACAAATTCAATTTGGAATTCGTGAGGACACTTGGCAACGTATGATTGGTTTAAAAATTACAAACTCAAAAGGAAAACCTAACTTGATGGAAGTCCAAATTCAATTTGGAAATCGAGTATGTACCGTATAAAGACCTTTTTTCCAAATTAATATCTAAAGGGAAAAAAATCCACATATTTTCTGCGAAAATAAAATGAATAAATAAATAAAATATACACATATTCTCCACCTATTTAATATGTTTGCCCGCCACACCAAATAAAAAAAAACATCGCCACGGGAAGGGGCGAAGCCCCGCGCACACCAAATAAAAAATGCATCGCTACAGGACGGGGCAAAGCCCCACGCACACCAAATCAAAAATGCATCCCACGAGGCTGGGCGGGGCGAATCCCCACGCAAACCAAATTAAAAGAAATAAAATACCATGTACGTAGCACGGGCACAAATCTAATATCACTCAAAAGTCATTCTTTTATGTGTATGTTATTTTTGAAAAAAAAAATACTAAATAATAACCCCGTAGAAATTTAATGTTTAGCCCATCCCACCTAGACTTTCAATCCCGCTCCCCCCTGCTCACTACTCTTCTGGTTGCTAGTTGCGTAGTCGCGATTCATGCTTACTACTCATTTAGCTGCTAGTTGTATGGTCGCGATTCATAAGTGTGTAAACGTGTGATGAACCTAGCCCAACATTAATCTGCTAGTTTCCCAGACGTAGCCAGTAGCTCCAAATCCATCATAGATTACCCGTCTAGATAGCTATACTACTATTTCCCTTTTCTAGTCTGTACTGTGTAACATGTGCGCATGTCCGTGTGATTGCCAACTAATCAGGGCACGCAAGTTTAGGAGGAAGTAACAAACACAAACACAAGGATATGGTGTCTATAACCGGAATTCCAGAACTCCTCACTTAAAGAATTCATGATCAGGAGAGAGTGGTTTTCGAACCACCCTGAAGTGATATGTGTATGTTTAAGAACTTTTTTGTTTGGTACTATGCCGGTTGATGTAGTTTTCAGTTTTTTTTTGAGTGAATTTTGTATCCCTTTCTGGTCGGAAATATGTAGTTGTATTTACCTGCAGATGGTTTCTGCCCTTTTCAATAAAACCCTTATTTACCGATAAAAAAAAAAAGGAGATGTGTCTATATCGATATATCACTTGCATTATACCATGATCATCATATAATTAAGTGATTAGTAGATGGACTGTCAATTATGTTCCTTAGCTAGGGATCGTGTTAAATTGCCGGGAATCATGGTTTTATCGTAAAGGAAGAGTAATTCTAGGTTCGCCCTTGCAAGTTCACACCGTGCACCTTTAATCGAACTAAATATCCCCACAGCTAGCAAGCTTGATATGAATGACCTTACATGTACTTCAAAAGGTACTCAGGATGAACAGAATGGCGATCAAAGTAATTAATACAGTATATGGTGAAGGGGACCAGGAATTGACGAACTAATTAATAATGAAATAAATGAACCACAAAAATTACACGATCTCTCTCTTCTCTCCACTAACGGACTTGTGTGCACGATGACCAGCTAAAAAAGAAACACTTCGTTACATGCCATAGTGGCAAACGAACGTAACAGGATAGTTGCCGACTTGCCGCTTGGGAAAATGTCAACTTTTTGATAATTAGCAATCAATATCTATTAAGAAAACGGTTGAGACTTGAGGGTATCAAAAAGTTGCTATAACCGGTAAAATCAAGCTAGCAACTATACACTGTAGTTACCACAAGGTCTGTTACAATGGTCTGTTGGACGTTGTGTTTTGATCAACTGCCAAAAAATAAATGCATTTAACTACTGGAAAAAGTGAAAGTAGGATGGTAGGCATTTCTCACCTTATAGAGTAGCTATTGTCAAAAGATAAAATAAAATAAGGAATCCACGATTGCACGTGCAAACATGTGGTCCCCTCAGGGGTACAGACTACAGAGGGAGAATCATAAAGACAAGATTTATTTTCGGTGGGGTTCTCCATTAAACCGTACTGTATACAACCGCGCGTGTGTGTTGTCATAAAATTAAAGTCAGTTCGGTGTAATAAAGTATATACTGTAGTTTGGTTGGTGAACTCTTTAATTGGTAAACTTTTCCCGTCTTTGAAGCTTATTGGTTGGATTTTGTTGTTTGATCATCATTCATTAATTTGAGTTCCCTGTGAGAAAAAAAACAGAAAAAATGTTGGTCGTTTTTCATTTTCATGCTTCCGTGGGAATATCCCAATTGGTTAAACCCGATCTCAGCCTTGGTGATGAAGTATATCAATTATATGCATTTATTTGTCAGAATATTGTAAATTGAATTGTAGTGTGTTTGCTTTCCCTTTTATATACTCTTTCCGTTTCTTTTTAATAAGCTGGTTTCTATAAATAAATGTTTCAAAAAAATAAGCTGGTTTCAAAATTTGAAAAGTCAAATGTTACTTTAATTTTTGGGATCATTTTTCTCTAAACTTTTTTTAAAAGTGTCATGTGGACCATTTAACTTTACTTCTTTTGCTGACAAGTGTCATGGGAACCATTTCACTTCACCTCTTTTATTGACAAGTGTCATGATGACTACTTTTAATGATTAATGTTCTTAATTTTCTTAATTTTCTCTAAAAACAAAACTGGCCTATTAAAAAGAAACGGAGGGAGTACATGTCTTGCAATAGGCTAAGTCACTAGAGTGGAATCAAATGGTTCTAAAATTGCTTAACAAATGAAGTAATACAAGTGTGGAAGGACCTCAGACCAACTGAAGAAAGAGGAACCGGAGAAATGCAAAAAAAAAAAGAAAAAAAAAAAAGAAAAAGAAGAAGTACTGATCTCGTTCTGATCGAGAGTATTTAAAGATGCTTGTTGTGAAAAGGTTACTGAAGGGCCTTGATTGTTTCGTGCAGATTGTATTGTCAGATGACCGGGAACCAACTGGTATCCTTTCTTCGAGTTAGCTCAATGGATGAAGTTTAGGTTATCAGTTCTGGAGGTCTGGTGGGCTAGGAGACACAACTGGGCTGGTTTCTTCATCGCTGCGTAATTAACGACTATACGACAAGACGTGGGCTTGTTTCTTCTCCTTGAGCAACCCATCAATAGTTTGGTGTCGGTCGTGAAACTGGCAGTTATAGTATTCAAGTTTTACGCTACTTTCGGGTATTTTCACACTTGTGTATTAAATAAAGGGTGCTCCTTTATATACCCCCTAAAAACACTAGAGATACCCCTTTATCTACCTACCCTCTGAGGTAATCTTTCTACCCCATCATTTTTGTTTTTTTTGCATACCCCTAATATACTACGGATTAATAGTACGACCTTTTTAAAAAGAAAACTATTGCCCCGGTCATTTGATGAGCTTATAAAGAAGGAAAAAAACTTGTTTGTGAATAATTATGATATACACGATAGTTTAGTAGTCATTCTGTTGCTAATTATTGCTAATAAGGTAGCAAGACATGAGGTCTTCTTTTACTCTTTCTTCTCCTCTGCTGCTCGTATCTCTGTGTATTTACTTTTTTCTATTTTTCAACAATTGGCGATCAAAACCATTATGCTATCTTAATCAGAACGAGAAGATGGAGTGGGATTTACTCCAACGTGACTTAGGATTTGTTCCTGTTCTTATGGAAGGCGATGATGAGGTTAATTTTGTGGAGAACTTCTCTCCAAAAACTTGTTATGATGCTCTAGCAGGTAATGAGGAAGAATGTAGTTTCAAGAACCTTCTTTGGTTGAAAGGGATTCCTAACAAAGTAAGTTTCTTACTATGGGCAGCTTTTAACGATTCTATTCCTACTCGGACTATGCTTACTCACCGAGGTGTTCAATTGGAGTCCGATTTGTGTGTTTTATGCAACTGCATTCGCGAGACATCAGATCACATGTTGATCCATTGTGATTTCTCTTTTAAGGTTTGGGATTTCTTTATTAAATCCTTTCACATTTCTTGGCCCCTGCCATCTTCTATTCTGCAACTTTTTATCGCGTGGGAGTGGAACGTCCTAAAGGGAAGATGTAAAGCATTATGGGATATGATTCATTATGCCATTGTTTGGAATTTATGGAAAGAACGTAACAATAGAGTGTTCGGACATAGGAAGAGATCGGTGGAAGAGATTATCATTTTGATTAAGCAGACTCTAGTGTTATGGAATAGTGATACAGATGTTTTTAATTTTGTCGATATAAACTCTGTGCTTCATAACTGGGAAGCTGTATTGCACATGTAAGCATTTTGCTGCTCTTCTTCTCTAGCTTTCAAGGTTAGTTTTCTATAACTCTTGAACACACATGCTTTGCCTGTTCTTTCTTCTTAATATAACCTTTTCCATTTCTAAAAAAGGTAAGTCATCCCCAGTTCTGATTATACACAGTACGCAGTATTTTCTATCTTCTATACTAAGATTTTTGGTGAAAACCATATCCTGATGCTCATAGTGGTTTGGTTTGTGCATCGAATATCTAATCAGTTGATGTGAGGTTAAACAAAAGGAATTTAAACTCAATGGGATTACTACCAGTTACCTTTCTATATGATCAGATTCATACAAACAAACCTTAAGTAGTCATCTCAGTCAAAAGAGAAAGTATAAGAGCAGTTCATCTCCAATAATCCAAAAATAAGGAAGAAAAGTAGAAGGAATGCAACAAAGACCAACATGAACGAACATGAAAGAACAAGTTTTCTGAAAATTTTAGCGCAAGACCAACTTCAACTCCATCAATTCAATTCATCTCTGTCTTAGCTAAATGCAAAGCTCCACCAAGATTTCATGCTTATTTCATAGCTTCGTGTGTCTCATGACAAAGTAATAAATATATAATGAAGTCATTGTTAAAAGAAATATAAACCCCGCAAATATGAAATGTAGCATCAAAAAGTAAGAAAAAACATAAGTTCACTTACAATATTCAAGGCTCTTCGAGGTCTATGTCCTCTATAACCTGCAACGGATCGTCGAGGTCTATGTCCTCTATAACCTGCAAACGCTGCCCAGGTTGTTTTTGTTCGATATTTTCCCATCCTCGATGCAACATTTCCATGTGTGGAGTCCACAATAGCACCTCTTCGGTACATATAGAATTCCATCCGTTGAGAACCGGTGGTATGGGAGCACCCGGTTTCAATATTGCCTTAACAAAGTGTTCGTTGTCGAGATTGAAAATCGTCACAACCTTGAAATCTTCTAGAGGTGCAGTCCTCAACGGTAACCATGTTGTGCATCCCATATTCGAATACGATGAAAAGATACATTTGAATACAGAGGCAAATATATATCCCATGCCGGGCAAAACCATCCAGTATCTACGGGTTGCAATGGGTTGTTTATATCGGAGAGTTCGGAGTATAATGTTGTATTCTGTCATTCCACCAATTATAGGTATGTACATGTCTGGATACATGGTCAGTTCTCTCTCTATTTCCATCTTGATTTTCTTTCTTTAGTCTTCCATCCATCATCAGAAGAAAAATGGAAAACACTCAACCTCTTTTGCTCTAAATCGACATTTCGGCACAAGATCTTTTATAGAAATCCACAATACCCATTTCTTAATCTTAGACTTCCTTTTAACATTTTTTTTTGTTTACTAAAAAATCCTCTCCACAACATTGTGTCTTCCTTTTTTTTTGGATTTTAACCAAATCGGAATCTTTGGATTATAAAACGTTATCCCTCTAACCATATGTTGCAAGTACTCCTCGTTCTTCCTCCATTGATGTAATAATAATGGTTCAATTAGGATCTTTGAGATTTGTTTGTCTTGATCTTTTTGTGTACTTCCTGTTGGTGGTTGTTTAGGTTCGTTTGTAGATGAATTCAGGTTGACTTTCTTCCTTTTCGATATTAATTTTGACTTGGGAAAAATATCATTTTCTTCTATTTCGTTCAAATTCCACCAATTATAGGTATGTACATGTGGTGCATTCGGATCCAAGATCGTCAAATACCCATCAGGTCAATAATATTGATTATAAAACGTTATCTTATCCGCTAGATGAGATTTTACTCCCTTCTTTTTTGGACGCCCCTTCTTTGATATTGGTTGCACTCTCTTTGATGTTGTTGGCTTCACTTTCTTTGATGCTATTGCAGAATTATTTCCTGTAGGTGGTCTTTCCCAACTCGATAGATCTCTCTTTGTAGATTTATCTATCTTCTTTTGTGCTTCTGTTTGTGCAAGGGTTGGGCGACCTTTGCTTGCAAATTTGCCTTTGGGTTCTTGCATATTTGTTTTACTCGGATCTGCAATCTCTATCAACATTTCCAACATAAAATGCTTTTGCAACTCGGTGCAAGCTTCATATTTCATTCTGATCTTCCCAAACAAATCTTCCCAGTCAAAAATTGCTGCCACCTTTTCATGTGCAGGATCCATAGAAAGCTGCTTCCAGTGGTCATGTATATTATTGAGAGAAATATGATTACCGTTCTTGTGGCTGTTGACGATTTCACAAGCACATGGTAACCCAGGAGTTTTCCGGATGATACACAAACACTTTCCCCCAAAACGACTTTTACCCATATTTGTTAGTTCCACAGTAATCAATTTCAAGGCAGCATGAGACACTTTATACACCAATCCCCTCGTAACCAGGCTTTGGTAATATTCGTGTATTGCAATAGTTTTACTTTTCTCTAATGAAGCTTCGATATTGATAACTCTTGTTATCCATTGGTTGTCCATATCCTGCCAACATTTGAGAAAATCACCAGTGGAGCATTGAAGAAACTTTTTTAATGCTGCATGTTCACTTTCAGCACGGTTCGTTGTCGTAACACCCAAGTGTAAAATATCATTTGTCCATGCATGAACGAATTGTTCTTTACGATCCAACCATTGTTTACGCAAATAACTTACTGCGGTAGGATAACGCGTGCTCCAAGTCTTGAGAAAGTAAGACAAATTAATCTCATACATTGCATGGTTTGCAGACCTCCAGACATTCTCCCAATCTTTTTTTATGTTTTCTAGATCCTCTGTTTCCTCGCTAGGTATATCCTTGTTGAAATGTTTTGAGACGTTACAAGAGATGTGGAATGTGCATAAAAGACGTGTAGCTTCAGGGAAGATTAAACTTACAACATTTTTTAGTTGTAAATCATCATCTGTGACAATCACCGATGGAAGATGGTTGGGAGAGTACAACTGCCTTAACCGCTCTAGAGCCAAAATATAATTTTCCGCCTTCTCCGCAGACATAAAGCAGTATGCAATGGTGAAGCTCTGTGTGTTAGATGTCATACCCACAACATGAAACAATGGCATACCCCACCGATTTGTTTTATAAGTACAATCCAGTAACAATATCGTGGGGAAACATTGTGCAAGTCTTGCACCATCCGGATGTGACCAAAATAACTGCAACACTCTTCCTGAGGCGGCTTCTCTCTGGTTGTATGTTACATAATGATGTTCATCTAACAATTGCAACAATTTTTGCATATTTGTTCGCCCTTCCATTACTTTCGTCCTAAATTTGGACTTGGTATTGTATATTGTCCGTGCTGTTGAAAAAATTCTCTTATTTTGTCTCTTTAGGGTAGATAAAATTAGAGCAGGTTTTACCCCATTAACAGACAAAGAAATGCACAAATCTTTTTCGGCCGGATTTAACCTACCCGAAAAAGAATGTCCGGTCAGTGTTCCATAAGACTGATGATTGTGTTCGCCATTAAAAACCCGTAAGCGCCAATTTGTTCCATCAAAGCATGTAGCCCTCAGCCGAAAAGGAAAGTTACATTTCTTTGTTCCCGTGGTTCTCGGTTTTTTCCTTAGACGTCTTGTTACTGCAGTTTTTTGAACATTTATATCAACACTTTTATACTGCCCAAATCTTTCGCACGCCATTACTACGAAAGATCCTTGTACTTTAGGTTTTGTCTCGGATTTCCTGATAATCACCACTGTTTTTGTCTCGGCTGCCTTGTCGTGGCACCATTTAATAACTTCATCACGGCTCGCAAATACCTGCAACATCATATTGAGCTTATTTATTAACTAAGAATTATATTTATTATGGTAATATGAAATCCAATAAATTATTTAAATTATATATACCTCATCAGTAGAGAATTCAGCCATCAAATCATAACTCTCTTGTGATGGGGGAGAGATTGGTTGAGGCTTTTCAAGATCGTCATCCGCTGGAGCAACAGATTCAGAATGCTTTTCGATATAGGGTAATAATTCACCCCGTGCATCATTTACCTGGAGTTCATCACAGTATTGCTTGATATCCAAACCTTCCAAATGGGATTCTAACGATTCCAAGTTATATAGGGTTTCTGTATCTTCTTCCATGAGATTTTATCTTTTCTATATTGTCTAACGATTAACAAAATTGGATTTTATAATTATTTTGGAACAAAGATTTTGTGTGGATTTTGTTACGCATATATAGGGATTCATTTAATTTTTCCTATTTCATACTTTATATATTGGATAGATAACAAATATTCTTAGGGGGTATGGATATAATTTTTTTTAATAAATTTAAAGATTTTCATGTCAACTAAATTCTAACTAACATAACTAACTGTTGGGGGTATCGCTAGTGTTTTTAGGGGGTATATAAAGGAGTACCCTAAATAAAGAACCAACTTTTGGGGACTACCCAAAAAATGTGGGGGACTACCCATAAGTTTTTGGGGAGGATATTAGAAGTAATATTTGGTCACCCCTTATAAAAAAATAATTTAATACCAACTTTACCCTTGATGATAAACTTAGTTAGTGTGATGATTAATTAGTGTTAGTGTAATGATTAATAACTGATTAGTTAGTGATTAATGATTAGTGAGTTTAGTAATATGAATAAGAGGGAAATATGAAGAAGAAGATGGGTGAACCCAAAAAATCTTTTTTTGAGTTTAGTAATTATGATTTGGGTGATTCATGTGATGATACCTCATCCTCAGTATCAGAACCCCCTTCACCTGATAGTGTATTTGTCAATACTTCTAATGATCCGGAAATGAGTTATTTGTTAGATGATGAAAGCTTTTTACCCCAAACTCAAGCTAACCAAACAAATGATGAATTTTATCAGCCACAACCTGAAGATGAAGCTATGCATACTCAGGTATGCCTCAAATTTAGTTAATGTAGCTTGAATTGTGCAAAAATTTGGCCAAACTAAAAATTTCTGGAAAAAATTCGGTTAGGTCAACCTAGTTCAGTTACCAAATTTAGCTTGCGAGGTAACCGAACCATTCTGAATGTGTAGTTCGGTTACTAAACTTAGCACACGCAGGTAACCGAACTACATGTTAATGGTGGTTTTTTAGAGTTCGGTTATGTTTTTCCAGAACATGTAACCGAACTATTTTTATAGAGTTTACAATGCATAGTTCGGTTTAGCCGATATCAATACTTTTGTTACCGAACTTTTTGTTCGGTAGTGTCGCAGAATATATGTATACATCGTTTCTAGCCGAACCCATGAGTTCGGTTTAGTCGAGTTTTCAGTTTCATGGCCGAACTTTTACTTAGAAAATCTAAAGATCGAGTTCGGTAAGGCCCAAATTTATTTCTGGAAACTACATAACCGAACTTGTTGTTCGGTGGAGTCGAGAAAAATTTTACATTATCGACAAAACCGAACTCATTTTTTCAACGGAAAAATTGAGTTCGGTTACGAGAGTTTTTTTGCGAGCACGCCGAACTAAATATTTGAAAGGTTCAGTTAGAAAAAGAAGTTATCGACAAAACCGAACTCGTACTGTCAAAGGAAAAATTGAGTTCGGTTACAAAGGTTTTTTTTTCGAGCACACCGAACTATGTAGTTCGGTCAACAAATATTTGTATACTTAACCGAACTGTTCTTATTTTTGGAAGTTCGGTTAGCAAATCTAGGGTTACACAAAAAATTATCCTAGCCGAAATATCTACTGTAACTACCATTTTCAATTGGTTTTGATGATTTCTAATCGATTTCTTCAAGTAATAACGAATTCAAAAGAATAGGTATGAAGGAAATTACCCACGGATTTGCATTTCACTTGAATCAGACTGATTTTTTTTTTGAAGAAGAGGAAAAGAGGAGAAGAAGAAGAATATGAAGAAGAAAAGAAAATGAAACTGATTTTTTTTCTTAGAATAAGATTAATTTAGGTTTTAATTAGTGAGCTAAATTAGTGGTTAGTGGGTTGGATTTGGATTAGTTATAACCTTAATTAGAATAAGGGCATATTAGTCTTTCCTAATCTTTTAGGACACCCCTTATAATGTAGGGTGGACATTTATATCACTGGGTAGTCCCCCACATTTTTTGGGTAGTCCCCAAAAGATGGTTCTAAATAAAGAATAAAAAGTAGCTAAAGGCTTGCTTTGGGAGATTCTCTACATTGCACTAAAAGATTGGACTATTTATATTTGTATGGTTTTCCATGTGTTCCGACAAATACATCAATAACCTAAACACCCAACCACATCTCTCACACCACGTCGAGAGTTGCGGTAACCTCCTCTCCCATTGGACGGTCAACGAAACCCTCGCTCCTGATTGGCCGAAATCAAAGTTAGCACCTTACATTTCGTGACCGTTAATTTTTAATAGAATATGAAATATTGGCCTTCGGATCAATAACCTAAACACCCAACCACATCTCTCACACCACGTCGAGAGTTGCGGTAACCTCCTCTCCCATTGGCCGGTCAACGAAACCCTCACTCCTGATTGGCCAAAATCAAAGTTAGCCCCTTACATTTCGTGACCGTTAATTTTTAATTGAATATGAAATCTTGGGATTAGCGGTAAAATCTAAAAAATATCTTTCGGAAAGGGCCCACATTTATTTATTTTTTGGGAAAAATAACAAAAATTTCCATGTAAAAGGAAAATCAACGTGTATAATTTTTTTTATGAGATTTACATACCAAAGAAAAATAAAAAATTTACAGGATTCTTTCATGAGCAATTAATGAAAAAAAAAATCAGGGCCCACACGTTTTTTTTAATTGGGAAAAAAGACAAAAAGTTCCATGTAAAAGAAAAATCAACATGTATAATTTTTTTTACGAGATTTACACATCAAAAATAAAATAAAAAAATTAATGGAAAAGAAATGAAATCTTGGCCTTCGGATTAGCGGTAAAATCTACAAATATCTTTCGGGGAGTTCCACATGTTTTTTTTTTCCGGGAAAAAAATAAAAAAATAATTATTTTTTTTAACTACGGGAAAGATAGCTTCTCTGCAAGTATAGATATTTTGTTATATTTATGGAAACAAATCCTAAAACAGCTACAGATTTAAACCAAATCTTTTAACTTTCCCATATATTATTAGGGCTAAGAATATATACTGTATATTTTTATTTCCGCTCATTTCCGTATATTAGGGCGAAGAATATACACCGTATATTTTTCTTTCCGTTCCTATCCGTATATGTTAAGAATTCTTTCAGAAACAAATCAAGGATCTACTAAACAACATCTTTCACCAAATTTGCGATTACATCCGAGGCTCTCATATGCAAGGAAATACGTGGAGGAAAAGAAAAATGGAATTTAACATAAATAGATTTATTCTTTCTTAACGAGACTGCATTGACGAATTTTATTCTAATCCGTAACCTTTCTTACATCATACTCTTAGCTTTAATTTTTCTACCTTCTTCTTATGGAACCCTAATTTTTCTTATTTCTTTCAATCGTTCTTATATGATTTTCATCACAGTTATCATGTCTATTTAATGTATTTTATTACTTTTTTTTACTGATTTAGAAGCTTTTATTTGTTTTCTGCAGAAAGACTAAACTGTGGCGATTTGATAAACATGGAAATCAGTTGAAAGATAGATGAGTTGAAACTGTAAAGCTTCTTAAACATAAAGAGACTGAATTAGAATCTGTTGATAATCATCTAGGTATGTTTTTTTTTTGCTTCCCTTTTGGATCTTCTAAATTGATTTCTTGGTTATTTATTTTTTAGGTTTCCATATGTAAAATTTAATTTAGTTTTTTTTTTTTGTCATTTTCATTTATAATGCTGTCAACAATTTCTGATGGTGTATTGCACGGCAATTAGATTTGCATCCATCGACAAGTTTGTGTTTTTCCTCCATGAGATTTAGTATCCATTGTGTTCCTTATTACCAGGTCAATTTGTATCTTTGAGTTTAATGTATTTTGTTCTCTTTGATGGCACACATATCTTGAAACTATGGGCATGAAGATAGTTTGTTAAAGGACCCTGGAGTCTCATGACTAGACTTCCCTTTGCGAACTATTGTTGAAAACCCCTTTCTTTTGTATTATTGAGTTTATCCGTCAACATTAATTGGTCTTAATAGTTTGTGTCTCCTTCTGTAGCTAAAGAGCATTAAATTTTGTTGTGGCCTTGACTTGGGTGCCCGGAGATTTTAACAAAATGCAATTTACTTCTCTTGATGTGACAGCTTATAAGAATTCCTCGGTTGTACTTCATGTCGTTAAGTATTTTTACTCGGTTCATTTTTTTGCATTACTCAATATTACTACTCATATATTATAATATTAGTGGTTCTAAATGAATGAACCGTGAAAACAAACCACGCCAAAACCGTATTCAAATTTTGTCTCACAGTTTTTTTTTTGTGGTCCGGTAGACCCGCGAAGGACAGCTGGGGCAGGGTTTGTTAGTGCTTTTGTTGAACGGTTTTTTTCTCGGTCTGTACATCTTTTTCAATATTATATATACAAGTGATGTTCGGGGAGGGTTAAAGTGGGCCTTTAATTTGGAACAATGTATGTTCAAAAGAAGGTGCTAATAAGGTACTACGTGCTGTTAGCTACGTTTTAAGTCTGAATGATCATCATGAAATTAATTGACTTTGTTAGTTTCTGTTTTCTTTTCTTATAATTAAAACTATCCCAAGTTATTAGCATTGGTGTAGCAATTGTGGATATTCATTATTCTGAAAAAACAAAGATTTTATGTACTATTAACATTATATATACTATTGTCCTATTCTTTCACGACTGTTATTCAGTACGTAGCTTATAAGAACCGTCGTATGTTCTTATTATCGAAGGAAATAGTACAACATCTTGACTTAGCCTAAGATAAGTGTGGTCGGTGCATGCAAGGTATAGGTTTAACGGCTTGATATAATCGCTCAATTTGGATGTGGCCCGTGTATTCGACAGGTATAGATGTTATTGCTTTGGATCATTTTAATTTGTTTTCTAATTATTTCCTGTTTTTCTTTAGACTGAGCAGATCCAATGCGATTGTGTTTCCTATGGAGGTTCTTTGAATGCTTTTTGTTGGATATTTTATCATTAATCTTGGTTACCATTGTACCGTTCAAAATGTACTATTAACTTAGTACCAAAATTTGTCTCAATTTTACCACTGTTCTTTGAGACAAAAACCAAGCACTTAAAGCGCCAAACAGACTTTAAAGATTGAACACAATCTTGTTACTGTCTGTCTTACCCTACGTATACCAGTACCCTTGTACTAATATTTCCATTGAACACCAATCCTACTACATACATACAGGTCTACATAAATCATATAAATATCAGACAGATAGAAAGTAAGAGATGGAATGTAAACAATGAAAACAAAGCAGAAAACGAAACAAACTCTTTGTGTATTGACGCGAGTAATCTCTTTACTTAAGACATTTGATGCCCTGTATATAATGTTGTTACATTTTAATGGCATATGTCTCCAACATTCAACAATACCTTGATGTGTTTTCGCATCACTTCGAATCACACCAAACAGCTAACGCAAACTTGTAGCACAAAACTCTCTGACTCTAGAAGGTTTCAATGAGATTTTCAAAAACTAAAACTTGATTTTTCTCTGTGTGTTTTTCCTTCTCGGGAAGAAGGGTTTTTATAGCATTGAAAAGACACGACGGTTGAAGCAAAACAGTTTCCTTTTCAAATTGGGATGTAACTGTTGAGATATATCTTAACAGACATATCTCTTGGGAACAGACAATTTCTATTCACCACTTCAATATGGATATGGGGGCCCATCCAATATCCATATTTCCTACAATCCCCCACATGAATGAAATTGTCTTTAAAAAATACTTGAAAAAATAAATTTTAATCCTATACTCTAATGCAGACACTAGAGAGTTGTGCGTGGAACATCACTACATAAGGCGAGATAGCTTTTGGCTTTGAATCTTCCATAGCGAACAAATACCTGGTTTACTACTTGCTCAGTGAACGCGATGTCTTGAACTGCTCAACTTTATAATGTAAACCGATGCAGTAGATGTCGCATAGTTTATTTCCTTACAAATTTGGTTCTCGGTTGTGTTCATTTCGGCCCTGAACGATGCTGGTATTTCATGAGTGCTCTAGAGTAACTTAGCCTTATAGTTATCATAGAAAGCGGGACCACTTCTCACTCATATAGGTGATCTCCTATTTAAAAAATATCCTGCCATATTTTCTTAGTAAAACTAAGCCATAAGAATCACTAAGAGAAAAATCTCAACCTCTTACTTGACAGGAAACACTGTTTCATCATAGAAATGGGAAGAGAGTAATCTCTGACAGTGTTTCCGGCGAGCCTAAATTTATAACTTGGTTGTCCCTTTTGAACCTAGATAATCATGGGATCTCCAATCGCTAGGTTGGGTGTCCGCTATAAAACGACTCATTTGTAGGCTAACCCATTTCCATCGATGATGTAATTTTTTAACCTCTCTAGATAATCCCTTTCTTATGGATCCACTAGATTATCCTTGGAACCTATATAATTTACCTGTATCGTTCCATTAGAGAGAAATTGCTTAATGGTGTTATGTCTTCGAAGACTGTGTCGAGACTTACCATTTTATATTTTGGTACAGTAAAGAATGTTAAGTATCTTAGAACTCTAATCTATACTTTCCTAGTATAGTTTCCAGACACTCATATATGGCTGCACTTGTTGCTACCTTAGGAAAACCCCCACATTTCACCGAATATATGGTTCTTTTCTTGTTTCTAAGATATTGTACCAATGGCAGCAGTAATTGCTGACCCTGCACGAGAATCATTCCAACATCAATAGGTGTATACAGGATACCATTTAAGTACAATACATTGGTTTTTAATTATTAACTAAGCACTAATTAGTAAAAGATCATTGATCAAATAATTAATTTCCAACCTTGCTAATAATTTGCACTTTTCAAATGGTTTACATTATGCTACTGTAGTTACATCAGCAACAATACAAAATGTTCTCGTCATTTATCTTTGCACTGAAATTAAACCATTCAGAAAAAATTCAACTGAGATTACCCCCACAGTTGATGGTCACACAAGAAAAATCGTATTGCAGGCATTCTGGAAAAACTGGATAGAAATGTATTTAGATCAGTATGAACACAGGCACATGAAGGGGAGTGCCTTTTGAACATAATTACATTAATATCAAACAAAACCATTCCAAGGTCTTGAAGGACTAAATTTACTACACTAGTCATCCATATACTAGTACTGCAAACATTTTGCAACCTGTACTTAATCCATAGATTAAAACTAATATACATTCATTGTTGTATTGGGTCATTCCCATACCTTAACAATGATCCATTGCCTGTACTTTTGATCCTGCTCTATCATTCTGGCGCGAAAAGACGGAGGAAAAATTACTTATTAGTTTTCTGTCCTTCCATTTATCTTTCTGTCATCGTTAAATACTTTCAGAAATACATTGAATACTTTCTGTCATCTTCTTAGCAGATCAATAAGAAACTAATTCAGGATTCATTGTACACAGAGCTTCATATTTCAGTTTCAGAGATAAAATATTAAGTCACTTATATGAATGAATAAACACAAAGTAACAGCAAAATATTAATCTTTATTTGAATCAATTGAACTGACACAGAGTCACAATACAACAATACTAAAATCAGTACCACTGTTACTACTGTACAGTGGGATGCTTATTCTAATAACATCTTATTTATTACGACGTAATCGTCGCTACAATCATCTAACTTATTTATTTACGACTTAACAGTCGTGACATTCGCCTTAAAGATACCTCTAGTGAGATATCCTTTGCCTACGTAAACATCACTCTTAGAGAGAACAAACTGATTTGCCACAAACACCAACTTAAACCCATTCTTAACAAGAACAGGACCAGAAATCAGGTTTTTGCGCATTTCAGGAGCATGAAGTACATTTGTGAGAGTTACCTTCTTTCCGTAAGTGAACTTGAGAATCACATTTCCTTTTCCTTGAATCTGTGCAGTGGCTGCATTTCCCATGTATAGAGGCTCGCTGTTCTCAACTTTCTCATAAGTAGCAAACATACTAAGATCAGCGCATACATGATGAGTAGCACCGATATCAACCCACCAATCGTTTGTGTTTCTTGATAGAAATGGAAATGCATCGAAGCTCTGATACCATGTTAGAAATTGAGATGAAACTTCGGAGATCTGATACCATATTAGATTTATGATAAGAGTAAGGATCAGATGAAATAGAGAACACACAGGAGATTAAAGTGGTTCGGCACTAACGCCTACGTCCACGTTGAAAACCCCATAGAGGTGAATGATATTTCTGCTCAATACTAGAGATGATTTACAAACCCCACACACATAAACTCACATAAGGAGAGCTCCCAACTCTCACTTACTAAGGACCCAATCTCACTCATTTTGGGTGACTACAAATGATACTACAAATGCCTATTTATACTAGTTAGCTAAGCCTCCAAGTGAGCAACTCCAAATTGAGTTCTACTTCCTTAGCCTACAAACTATACTAACATTTTTATCACATGTTTTACATTATGGTATTTGACCAACCTCTCTTGATCATTCTAGATACTTTGAACTCTACCTAACTCTAGACTTCTTTAAACCTTGTTCATATTAGTTCATATTAGACATTACAAATTAGGTAATTCCAACACTTATCTAGAATATCTTTGACTATATCTTCATGGTTGCCTTGTATATGGTGGATATATTCTAACACCCCCCCTCAAGTTGAGCACGGAAATGTTTTGAAGTGATCAACTTGAACTGTTGTTGAAAAAGATGGTTTATCTTGGAAGGAGAACGGATGGCATGATTACAATTGGAAGAGCTCGAAATGGAAGGAAGTAAAGAAAACATGGCGATAATGATGATGTTGTTTGGATGGAAGTTGTTGTGATGGGACGATGACGAACTCGGTCATTGGGTTCGGAGAGTACGATGATGTTCATGGCGAGGAAGAGCTCGAGATGCTGGTGGGTGAACTACAAATGCAAAATTTGTTGGTGGTACTACCTAGTTCAACTGGTGGCTCAACTATGGGTGAAACTGTTGGTGCAGCTGTTGGTGTATCTACTTCTTCAACTGGTGGCGCACCTATGGGTGCACTGTTGGTGAAATATTGGCGCGCCTCTTGGCGGAATACTGGTTGGATATTGGTGAAACTATAGGTGGAAGTCTTGGTGCAACGGAGAACTTGTTGTATGATAAGTTGAGATGATTGAGAGTTGAAGCCAAACGATGTGCAATATTACAAACGAGTATTGCAAGTGGATCGACACCCCCCTCAAACTCGAAATGGTCGAGTTTGAATACACCTGCACTGAAGCATGGCAGGCGGATTGTAGCACACGGATTGCATCCGCAATCGTGGCTACACGCGGATTGTGGACTACGGATTGTTGCCCATGCGAAAGGGTTACACTAAATGAGTGGCACTAAGCCACGGATGCACACTCGGCGGATCTGATTGGTACGGAAACCACGGACATACTGACCGGAATCGTTTAACAAGACACTGATCGAGTGGCACGGAAGCCACGGATGCACACTGGACGATCTCGAGTGGTACGGAAACCACGGACATACCGATCACCGAGTGGTACGGAAACCACGGACGCGACACCAAGCGAGGATACTTGAGTGGTTACGAAAACCACAGACGCACACACCAAGGATACTTGAGTGGTACGGAAACCACAGATACACCGATAACCTGATCTGAGTGGTATGGAAACTACTGACACACGGATGGACACGAGTAGCATTGAGTGGGGTCTGGCTCTGATAGGAATGGAAACTTAAACTTCATCTTGTAGCGGAAACTTAAACGCCCATTTGGATCGAACTTGGCTCTGATACCATGATAGAAATGGAAATGCATCGAAGCTCTGATACCATGTTAGAAATTGAGATGAAACTTCGGAGATCTGATACCATATTAGATTTATGATAAGAGTAAGGATCAGATGAAATAGAGAACACACATGAGATTAAAGTGGTTCGGCACTAACGCCTACGTCCACGTTGAAAACCCCATAGAGGTGAATGATATTTCTGCTCAATACTAGAGATGATTTACAAACCCCACACACATAAACTCACATAAGGAGACCTCCCAACTCTCACTTACTAAGGACCCAATCTCACTCATTTTGGGTGACTACAAATGATACTACAAATGCCTATTTATACTAGTTAGCTAAGCCTCCAAGTGAGCAACTCCAAATTGAGTTCTACTTCCTTAGCCTACAAACTATACTAACATTTTTATCACATGTTTTACATTATGGTATTTGACCAACCTCTCTTGATCACATGTTTGAACTCTACCTAACTCTAGACTTCTTTAAACCTTGTTCATATTAGTTCATATTAGACATTACAAATTAGGTAATTCCAACACTTATCTAGAATATCTTTGACTATATCTTCATGGTTGCCTTGTATATGGTGGATATATTCTAACATTTCTTACCATGTTCACTTCAGAGATAACGGAGCATCTATATTTGTGAGTTTCCATAGAACATGACCCAATGTTCAAGTTCTGCAAGACATCACTAATTAAAGCAACGAGATTCAATTCTGGTATATCTTCGACAAATGATGCCTCTGACTTGTTCTTTTTTTTTTTGATTTTCCTTTCCATTCTTGGTGCGACAGTCTCTGGCGAGATGTCCCGGCTTACCACAGTTGTAGCAATCCCCATCGAACTTCCTTTTCTTTCCTTTCTTCTTCTTCTTGGAAGAGTCGTTGTGCTTACGCTTTCCCTGGCTGTTGTTGGTTCCTTCCTCAACCATGTGCACCTTGGATGTTTCAGAAGTAACTTCATTTTTCTTCTCAGCGTTGTGGCTTTCTTCCTCCACTTGAATATGAAAGATAAAATCTTCCAACTTCATTTCCTTTGTCTTGTGTTTAAGATAATTCTTAAAATCTTTCCAGGAGGGTGGAAGCTTTTCAATCAGCGCTGCGACTTGAAATGAGTCACCTAAAATCATCTTCTTTGCCTTTAATTCATGTAATATAATTTGGAATTTCTGCACTTGGTTCATGACGGAAGTACCATCTACCATTTTAAAGTCCAAAAACCTTGCTGTGATGAACTTCTTAACCCCTGCAGATTCAGTCTTATACTTTTTCTCAAGAGAGTCTCAAACTTCCTTCGCAGTCTTCAATGGTTGATAAACTCCATAGAGAGAATCCTCCAAAGAATTGAGTATGTAGTTCTTACAGAGGAAGTCTGAATATTTCCAAGCCTCCACAATGGCTACATGATGGGCATCTCCATTCTCTTGAAGTACAGGAGGATCGTTATCCAAGTATTTGGCCAATCCCAAAGTGGTGAGGAAGAATAACATCTTTGCTTGCCAACGCTTAAAGTCCACACCACAGAATTTTTCTGGATTTTCGGCAAAATGAGAAGAGCATTTGTTGGATGTAGCAGATCCAACATTGTTACTAGAGGAACCATTCACATTGTTTGTTTCGTTCGCCATTGTCTGCAACGAACCAATACTGTCGATTAGTTCTTGCCCTTATACAATACCATATAACAATAATCATTTCAAACTGATTTACATCCTGGACCAAACAATGACGTCCATTAGTTTGTAAAGTTGAGACACTGCAGTATATAATGGCATTCATAAACACAACTCTAAGTCTCTAAAGTATGTATATACAGTAACCACAAATAATTAATTCATGATCACTATATTTTGTACTGAACAATCAACAACCAAGTTATTCAGTTTTACACTACCACCGTAATCAATGATCTATAGTTTTAGTTTTCGAAAATTAAGATTGTTGGATATTTTATCATTAATCTTGGTTACCACTGTACCGTTCAAAATGTACTATTAACTTAGTACCAAAATTTGTCTCAATTTTACCACTGTTCTTTGAGACAAAAACCAAGCACTTAAAGCGCCAAACAGACTTTAAAGATTGAACACAATCTTGTTACTGTTTGTCTTACCCTACGTATACCAGTACCCTTGTACTGATATTTCCATTGAACACCAATCCTACTACATACATACAGGTTTACAGAAATCATATAAATATCAGACAGATAGAAAGTAAAAGATGGAATGTAAACAATGAAAACAAAGCAGAAAACAAAACAAACTCTTTGTGTATTGAGGTGAGTAATCTCTTTACTTAAGACATTTTATGCCCTGTATATAATGCTGTTACAGTTTAATGGCATATGTCTCCAGCATTCAACAATACCTTGATGTGTTTTCTCAGCACTTCGAATCACACCAAACAACGAACGCAAACTTGTAGCACAAAAACTCTCTGACTCTAGAAGGTTTCAATGAGATTTTCAAAAACTAAAACTTGATTTTTCTCTGTGTGTGTTTTTCCTTCTCGGGAAGAAGGGTTTTTATAGCATTGAAACGACACGACGGTTGAAGCAAAACAATTTCCTTTTAAAATTGGGACGTAACTGTTGAGATATATCTTAACAGACATATCTCTTGGGAACAGACAATTTCTATTCACCACTTCAATATGGATATGGGGGCCCATCCAATATCCATATTTCCTACAATCCCCCACATGAATGAAATTGTCTTTAAAAAATACTTGAAAAAATAAATTTTAATCCTATACTCTAATGCAGACACTAGAGAGTTGTGCGTGGAACATCACTACACTTTTGTAGGGGGGTCATTCCCAAGACAGAGTTGTATGAACTCTTAATTGTTATTATTTCTTTGTTTATTTCGTTTTTTTTTCTTTTGCAACAAAGAATAAGGTTATAGAATATCAAAACAAGATGCCTAGACAATTTTGTGGCAGTTTGTGTTGCTAGGTTACATTTGATATTGCAATGCAACCTATGTAGTGTACTTCTCGCAATACATGGAGTGAATGCATTTTTGTTGTTGTGCCATTACAGTCCAGCAAAATAATTATGCTCATTGGATGCTTTGATTGCTTTGGTTATGATAGATTAGAAAGCTTTCATTGTATATAAAATAGTCCATTTTTATATGTTTTTATAGGAAAAACGTGGTATCGAGGAACACCTTTTCAACTCCCTGAAAAATAGGATAGATGTACAAGATGCTTAGGTTAGGTTTTTGGAAAATGATTTGGTTGTTCCGTTCCGAGACATGCGTCCCCGACCATTATGTTATCAAATAAATATTTTCTTAAAACACCAGCGTATTGGAAGAATGTTTTGGACAGTTAAAAATCTTTGACCTTCTTTTGGAAAATAGTTACATCATTGTTGTTCTCTTTTTGGTGTAGACAGATAAAGATGCTTTCATTCCTGTGTTTATATTCTCTCGGTTTTCACATTATTTATTAATGATTTCGATGATGTAATATGTAGGCATAAGGCATACATTGAGAAAGGTTTTGGATCTCTAAAGGTGTCCGTAGACTTTTTGTTAGGATCAGATTGATTTTTATATTTGTGTGATTGTGTTCGCTGAATTTTGGTGAATCTGTATTTACTGTCGAATGTAGTCCATCAACCACGTGATCTTGGTACATCTATAATGTCATCATATAGAGTGTGGGCTGGGTGGTGCATTAAGAAACTTTTTATATGAATTTACTAGCTATACTTTGTCGTATGATTTTAGGATCATTTTACTAGCTTTACTTCTTTACAAAATCTCTAGACAAGTGGACTTATATTCTATTTTCTGGATTATTCTGGATTATTTACAGTGTAGTCGTGATGGGATATGGTCTTGACTCCTAAATATATAAGCACATATCATGAAATACAACTACGGTGGTGTTACTGATGTTGTAAACCGATTATATTACAGGTAATCCTCCCATTATACAATTTTAAATTTCTTGCACTGCTAACCAATAAGGTGTTCTTTAAATATATTTAATTGTCGTCTTCATAAAAGTTAGTATTTATATGTTTCGTGATTTCCAGGTATCGTACAGGAGGGCGGTATGTGCAATCTTACTTAGTGGGTGTTTAGCTATCATAAGTCAAATTTAATTTACGTATGTAGTCCCTACCAAAATCCCAACCCTCACTAAGTGGAATGGTTTGAAGCATATGGGTTTTCCACTTCTAACCTGGATTTCCCTTTTTTAACTCAAAATTAATTCAAAATTTAACTAACTACAGCTCAACTGAAGTTGAATGCATTAATTACTCATTAGGTTGTCCTTTTTTAACTCAAAATTACCCAGTCGAAATTTAGTAATGCGTTGAAAGTTGGGAAGTTGAGTACATGAATTTTGTAGTCATTTTTTGTCAGGGCGAGTTTTTGAGATTTTTGGGTTGGTTGTCATTTGAAACCATTTTTTCTTACTTGAGTTTTTAAAAATGTAGGCTTTTCATTTTTCTTACTTTCTATTTAAATGTAGGTAGCTAAAAATCTGGGAAATACTTTGACTGCTTTCCAGCTGGCGATTAGAGGACTTCAGGTAGGTGGTGTAGTACATTCTTAATTCATACATTTCTTACACTTGAGAAGAATTATACTATATGATATTGATGTTACCCTCTTCCTTTTCTAGGAATTTCGTGGGAGTTGAAGAGTATGCTAGACAATTACAATGGGAGCTTGGACATGATAATCTTCCATCTTCATTCTTGAACAATAGATCCACAACTACCAGTTTGCCACTATCACTCCTAACGTATTGGTTACTTTATTGCTTGATCCAAGTAAGTCATTAATAGCTTAGCACCTTGCTCTCATATTATAAATCATAAAATGTGCACATGTAGGTTCTAATCATATGCACGGTTTTGCAATTCTAATCATGCAAAAAACAAACCACCGTCTGGGTAGCCTAACCCAGTAACCATCTTTGGCAATAATAAATGCATACATATCTCAGTGTTCTCTTTTGGTGAATAAAGAAATTTCAATCTTACCAATGGTATCGGGTATATACCTTATGTAAACATACTGAGCAGGTCATATATGCCGGGCTTACAAATCTTTTTGTACGGAAACATCCTTGGGTGTCTTTCAAGGGACAAAAAAATTGGTTTTGAAGATTTGATAAATCCTGATTACTCAAAAATAGATTGTATCATCCTGTACTTTCCATCTTTCTCTTTAAGAAAGGAAAAAGGAACATGCATTAATTTCTTAAAATCAGCTAACTTAGTGCTTACTCAGTTTTACTCATATTCTTGCCTTTAATTATGTATCTTTCGGAACTGTAACTGTAATTAGGATCAGCTAACTATGCTTACTCTAGAGTTGTAAAGGTGTCAGAAATGAAACACCAATGCCTTTAAGGTAATTTAAATATTATAATGATTTGTACTTTTATGCTTTAGAAATATTCCCAATGCTATGCACAAGGTAATGGTTTATAAGACGGAGTCCGTGGTTTCGCAACGGTCACAAGAGGTAAATGAGTATACTGGTGTGGACTCTCAATGGGAGTGGGAGGCACATGAGTTTACGAGTCAGAGGTAAATGAGTATGTTAATCATATAAATGTTCTGATGTAGTTTATATCAAAATTTAATGAATGATCTTTTGAAAAAAGGTAATTTTAGTAATTGCATATAGGTCATTGTATGGCTACAACAATTTAGTTCAAGCACGTGGAATAATGTTTAAGTTGATAAGTTATGTGCATCGGTTTTGTTATATACTTGAGAAGGAGATGAATGCCGTGATCCATTGATAAGGTGCAGTCTTGATATTATAGACATGTTTTTTCCTGGTCAAATGTGGAGATGGATGCTATGATAATGATGGAGATAGCTTATTACAGACATGTTTTTTTCCTGGTCAAAGGTTAATACAGCTTTTTATGACATTTTGTTATGTTAAGAGTATATGTGTTGCACAAAAAAGTAAAATTAACTCCATAGCCTATTCATGTGTGGTGAAGTGTGACCATACCATATACCCCAAATTACATTACTGACCAGGACCTGTACTCATAATTTTTTTTTGTCTTTCCCAATTGTTTTTTGTGCTGGAATAAGTATTTTTGAGGGTTTTGGCATGACTGTTACTGTGGATATCTTAGCAGAAGCTATTGTTTCATCTTTAACAAAATTAACAAAAAAAGGATGATATAATTGATTCGTAAAGGAAAGATGATAAAATCAAGGCCATGTTTGAAAAAAAAATGGGTATGAGGATCTACACTTATTGTGATTAGTATCCGAGCTGGTCATTTTATTGTTCATTCCAAGAAAAGGTAACTAAGAATGGTGTTATCACATATGGACATATAAGATACATAATAAAAATCTAGCCTATGAATTGTGCGAATTAATTAACCATTATTAACTTGGGTGGAGAGAACTTATACTGAATTTGTAATTGCATTGGAATTTGAAGACTTTCGGTACTTTATATGGGTACACTTTGAGATGCACAAGAGATAGTTGTTAAAGAGGCTTTCTAGAATTTTATGTCAAGGCGGAGAAGAAATATATCCCAAACTAAATCCTTGACAAATTGATATTTCGTTTTTGTCTTGTATTCTCTGAATTAGCGCATACAATTAATGATGTGATTGTGGAGGACTCTGTGATCATACAGATAGAGTAATTACTAGAACATACATATGAAAGATCACTTGGGTGATAAGTTTTTTCCTTTTGACTTGAGAGTTACTGTCCATGAATACTCATTATTCTTATGCTTTTATTAGCTTTGTCTTTACCTATCCTATGTGCTTCAACATATTTTCCGAGTTCCTCTAATATCAAAGTTAGATAACCCTTCCTGACCTACCAACTTCTGCAAAGAGTGCCTTTGTCTCTCTTTGTTTGACTAGAATAGTGCCACTTAATTTCTCATCACTTGCATGTCGAATGGTCAGTATGGATGCAACTGGATTTGATATAGAACTTGGTTTTAAAAATATAATTTCTTTTCTTGGCACCTAACTAATGCTTGAGGAGGAATTTATTACCAGAAAAGAAGTAGGCAAACTTTGATATGTTTCATTTTTTGTCCCAGGCATACTGATTTGGAGTGTTTGACTTAGTTGTTTTGTATTTTTGTGTCGTTGAGTGTAAAATTGATATTTTCTATACGAAATATTTTCCTTTTATACGATATTTTTTTTAACGAAACAATGTTATTATTTCCATATTTTGATATATTTTCGATAACAAATCTTGGAATTTGGCGAGTTTAGACAAAGCTTATATTTATGAACGTGTATATTTTTATTTCGAGAAACAAATCAAAAAGTCCTAAGTGGAGGTGCTTATTATTCGTGTCGAATCAAATCTGAGAAACTAAATTAATTTAAGATTTACAAGCTAAGGAAAATACTTACCACTCCTACTAACTCATTCTAATTAAGTGTCCATGATCTACGGTTGAAGATCCTATACAAAAAATATCTAACCCAAGGGTTGTACTTTCTCTCTTCTTGAGTAATTGCTTATGCATGTTTGGATGGACAGATCTGCATTTGAATATGAGAAGAAATAACATGCACATAAGTTCGAGCATGGGCAGGAAAAGAATTTGTATGCAGTGGCTCACGAGGTAGAAAAGGCAAGAGAGGAGATGGCTAATTCCAAAAAGAGAGCACGATCTTCGGCTGATGTTGGTAATGCAGCTTTCTTTTGCATCAAACTTAAGAATATCTAACTAAAACATTCCATTGAACTCATGGCTTTGTTTTTTTATGGGTGTGTAGTTTTTTTTTTTTTTTGGGAAAGGAGAGGGGGTTATTCTCATATGGAAAAGATCGTGCTCTCTAGACCCCACTGCTAGACTTACGCTCATATGGGTGTGTTGTTGTACAAGTATCTAAGCAGGCGTCTTGGTATTTTCATTGTTGAAATATTCTAGTTCTGCTTCCTTTGCATGGTATACACTTGCAATACATGGCGATCTACCCTACCACTTCTTTATGTAAGATGAAAGATTTATAAAATTCTGAAGACTTCGGAGTTAATCATGGTAGCCAGACAGCTATCTAGGTTGTTGTTCTCTAGGGATAATCGGAATGATGCATGTAAGCGTCTTAGCATAAAAATTGTCTCGATGGTATTAAAAAATGTGTATACAGGGAACAATTGACTTTGCAGGAAAATTTACTACATAATAGGATGTTTTGTCGAGGAAAAATATATCACGAAGTAGGAATATTGCAGGGAATATCTAATCATATTGGTAAATGATGATATGGTATGGTTCCACTGAATCACTTTGGAGGTGCGATACAACTATCCAAGCTTAAGATTTTACTTTTGCTTGAAATTTTTAAGAAAAACCAACTCGATTCCCCTGTTAAAAAATTTGTAAAATAAATAACGGAAAGATACAAAGATCCACATATATACCTTTCCTATTGGGCTAATTATTATTGGACTCTTTTATGAAAAATGTACGTGTATAAAACTTTAAGTTCTACTTCTTTGGATAAATATGGGAACCCTAATTGCTAAGAAAATTTAAAGAAAATATACATGTAAACTGATAAAGCTGTGACCGATCAAGTGGAATAAAATACGGACTCTTCAATAGAAAATAATGTTGCTAGAGATGGTGGCAGAGGTATGTATCATTTGTCAATCTCATCTTAGGTCACAGTCGTATTGTTAATCATTATATATAAGATTTGAGCTGTTATTGGTAAAACATGATGGGATGTGGACAAACTCAATGCCACTGATAATGTCTCTTTTACCGAAAAACGAACACACATATGTGGATTTAGATGTTAACGAACCGAACCTAAATCGAAATACAAAAACAATTTTGTTTGATCAATATTCAGTTTTATGGACGAAGGAACGTAGATTTACCTCATGGTTGCAAAACTAAACTTGCAAAACAATAGGCTTTAAATGGATACTTCAAAGGAATCTGATGAAGGTTATGTAGACAACTACAAACTATGTTGGTAGTTAGGGCTTTAGACAAAAAAAAAAAAAAAAAACATAAATTTCTCTGATAATGAATTTATATCTAACGTTTCTGGTTTTCTATCTAAAGAAATCTTACCATCTAGCCACAGCTAAAGCAGACGATGACACCATACATTTGGACGATAATTGGAAAAGAGATGAGTAAGAAAAACCAAAAAAGGAAGAACCGTAGAAATATTATTGTATTTTTGGGAGATGCAGAGATGCTGTATAAAGAACGAGCGGGTGTTCCTACTGGTGGGACTCAACAAGAAATTTTCAAGTGCACGTTGCACATGCTATAAGACATCATAAAACATCTAGGACAACATCTAGACTCTGCGGAGGATACAACTATGTAAAGAAATTGAATAACATCTGGACTCCGCTGGAGTGTTAGTGAATAACATCTGGACTCCGCGGAGGATACAACTATGTAAAGAAAGTGGAATACCCAGAGAGAGGATATTCAAATTCGTTAACAGGTCAAAACCTATACATTCAGTTTTGGAGGTCAGAATACTATAATCCTTGGTAATCTACATGATAGATTGATAATAAGCTTCTTTTTCAAATGAAACAATTTTGTTCATCAATCTCTTGAAGCATGTTGTTATTTCTGGTTTTGGAAGAGATATGTGGGTTTAAATTCAATGCTACAAGGTTATTATGCGATTTTAAAGATGTGATAATAAATGTAACGAAGAATCATCCATCTTCAATTGATATGTTTGGATACAACCCACTTTTGAGTAATATTCCTTCTCTGAATCGCTTCATCGACACAGTCCAGAAGGTTTTTAGACTGTAATGTTGGAGAATGCCACTACTAAACTAATCAATAAAATCAAATCAAATACTAAGCAGGGTGTGTAATGCTAAGTAAAATAATTCGCAACGATTCGATAAATCATTGACAATTCACTTTTTTTTTTATCAGATAGCACGGGAATCAGACCCCTAACCTATAACCAGGGAGTTCAAACCCCGACCAACTGGGCTTATCTCCTTTGTTCACGTCGACAATTCATAATGCTCGAATTAATCATTGGAAAGACTGGGCTGTAATTTGAATGTTTTATATTGCTCATCAAGTGAGTTACATGGTGCATGTTGTGGGATTTGCAGCGATAACTTGGTATATCTACTATATGGCCATTAACTAATTGTTGAGCTCCAAGAATGGTCGAAGTCATACCGAATCGAAAAAGTATGGTATCCAAAAACAATTTAAGTCATTGTGGTCAAACTTGATCAACTGACCCTTTGGATTTTTCCATAACGAATCATTTCATTGGTTTATCTTGATATTTGCCTGTAAAACTAATACATGAATTTAGGTTTATCATACCAAATTTAAATTGTTAATTCATTAGATACCTAAAGAGTATCAAAGGTTCCTTTCCTTTTAAAAATAAAACTAATATACTGCAGCAACAAAACTGTCCATCCTATTATGATTTATGTTAGAGAAATAAAATTGTCCACTTATACCATTGAATAATAAGACACCTAATGGGTATCAAAGTTTCCTATTTCTTTAAAAATAAAACTAATCACAAAATTTTTTTAAAAAAATATATTAATGCATTTGTCTACGGGTGTGGGGCGAAGCCCCGCCACGCTAAATTAGCCGATCCCACCGACCCCGGTGCGTAGAATGGGTTAGACACTAGTGAGGAACTAATTTTCTTATATAAGTTATTACACGAGGAACTAATTTTTTTAATTGATTTTGCACTTTCCCAATGCAATGATTGTGTGTTATCTTGTGCATGGGTGCACAAGTTAACAAAACCCATTACATATATTATAATCCAGAATCCTAAATATGTGAATCAATCTGTATGATTAGTTTTGATATTTATAATTATTGATAGGGAAAATTAGGAGGAGACCCAAAAAAAAAAAATTCTCATTATCAGGACCACAATTAATTTTGGATACCGTGACACCCATAAATATTTTTGTGACACCCATAATTATCCGAAATTATTAAAACCTGTCTGCATGATGATTTATGCATCCGCATTACGTGTTATGCATGCTATTTTTTCAGGGATAACTCGTTATGCATCTTAATTTTTCAGGGGTATAATTGGCAACGCAACTTGGATATAACATATCTAAAAATCCGCGCCTTGGAATTTTACAAATTTTATATAGTTGGAAATCTTTTTAAGAGAGCTACGCAATGAGTACAAACAACAACATCAAATTTTGTTTTTCACGAAAATATTGGAGGTGATCTTCATTTTAGGCAAAATTTCGAAAACTGACTACATAACCATTATGCATCCACCAAAAACGATGCATAACACATTATGAAGACGCATAACGAATTATGCAACCATTTTCTTGATTGCATAACAAATTATGCATCTATAACAAGTTATGTGACCATTGTTTTGGTTGATTTTAGTGCGTACATAAAAAATTGATGCATAATGCAGTATGCATCCATATTTACGGATGCATATCAGGTTATGCATCTATTTTCTCGATGCATAACAGATTGTGCAACAATTTTCTCGATGCATAATGCACTATGCAGTCATATTTTCGGATGCATAACCATTTTCACGACTGCATAACATGTTATGTAGCTATTATTGTGGGTGCATGACAATTTATGCAACCTTATTTTTTGTTGGTTTCAATACTAAGAAAAAAATAGCTGCATAACGTGTTATGCAACTATTTTCTGGACTGCATAACAAGTTATGCAAAAGAAAAAAAACTGCAGAACGTGTTATGCAATCAATTTCGGGAATGCATAACAAGTTATGCAACAAATTTTATAGATGCATAACCTGTTATGCATCATCATTCACACCTCCATTTTCTTTCAAATGCACGTCACACGCACACCAAACCCAGTTTTCGAATTGGAAGATAACATATTAACGTCACTATCTAACAGTTTTAACGTATCATATTCTCCTACCTCACTCTAACAATACATGCTTGAAAAGATAATGGTTACGGGACATTTGAAATGCATTTAGTAGTGTTAGTATATAATTTATTACACACAATTTCTAGCTAGATTGCAAGTGGTGATCAACGTGACTAAAATGCCATGTCTGTGTGCTCTGGATAGTATGCGTGGTTGGTAGAAAGTTTATTGTTTTTGTTTATTCTTTTGGAAACTGTAAATACTTTGTTGTATTCAGAAAAAAATCTAGCCTTTTCCCCAAAATGGTAGGATAATAACTAGGAAAATCCAATGAAATGTTCCTAGAAAAGAAATTAGTCAACTCGACCACTTAGCTGCTGCAACAGTCAGTAATACCCTCAATATTGTCACCAAAACCATCTCGCAATACTGTCATCTTTCTTCCATTCAACATGCATCCAACTGCCAACAGTTTAAGAAACTGATTCCATCTTCTTTCAGGCAATTCTGCGAGCAACTGAAGTGCAGTTTCTGTGAGTCCCAAGGTTGTCTTCAACTGGCTCACATATCCTCCTCTTTTGTACAAACCGCTCGATCCAACACCATCAATTCCCGTCTCAATGGATGAAATCCATTACCACTATCACCATTTATACTTTCTGTCCATCCAAATCCAGGTCACAGCATCAACTATCTTCATCTTCTCCGATGTATTGCAATGCCAAACACAGACAACCATTTTCCATTCGACTACAACACCCAATTTTGGCCAAGCAATTTCTCCAATTTTGCTCGCTGATAATTGCTCAATCGAACACCAAGAATTTACGGTACAAATTGGAATCACCATCCATTCTCCTGCGAGTGCCATCTTCTGTTCATGTATAAATCTGCTACATCCACATCATTAACCAACACCAATAACCAAATCCACTTGAGACCAATTCATGTGTAGAAGTTTGGAACAAGTTTGAAGGCGAGAAACCAGCTGAAGAAGAACAATCTTGCTTCCGTGAAAAATAGAGATAAATCTGAGAAGATATAGCTGCATCAAGTTTGTGTTTTGGCATCCAAAATCAAATTAGGTTGTAGAGAAAGAGCAATTAGGGTTTAAATCTATTTTGTGAGGAAAGTGCTGAGCTGATGCCGTAGTGGTTTCGGTGATTGATATGGTAGGATTAACAATAGAAATTGCATCTCTGATAAAAAAAAGAAAAAAAAAAGACG
This sequence comes from Papaver bracteatum, assembly GCA_023529315.1. NCBI lineage: Eukaryota > Viridiplantae > Streptophyta > Magnoliopsida > Ranunculales > Papaveraceae > Papaver > Papaver bracteatum. The sequence continues at coordinate 10,668 of JAJJWX010000850.1, read as the reverse complement.
AAAGCATGATTTTATAATTATGGGTTTGGGAGAAATTTTCTTCTATAGAATGGGTGCGCCCAAGAACTTCTGCGCTCGTGGGTTTCAGGGTGGAAAGAATCTGAAAAATGGGTTTGAGCGTAGTTTTCACTTATTGATACACGAAGATAATTACACGTTGATAGGGCCTAGAAGTTCCCAAAGAGAAGGCAATCCCATTAGGGAAATGGGGACTAGATCCCATGTCCAATAAGGTATTTCTATGAAATGGAAGAGGATATGAGAGGGGCTAATTAGAAGTTGGAGGTTAATAAGAGGAGTTTAATGACATGTAGCATAATATCATGAAAGGAGGAAATTTTGGGAAAGGTCTATAAAAGGGGGAATATAGTACAATGGAAAACAAGCTCTCTCTCTTACTATTCTCATAAAATATGTAGTCATTGTTGTGACTATGACGTGTAAGACCAATAGCATCTTTACCCTTCAACATTTGGCGACCACACCCGAAGGCTCGTATCTTATCCATCATGACACACCTAGCAAGCACCAACACGGTCGCACTAGGGGATTAATTAATCGACCAGCCGCTCAACCTCGAGGATGAGGGAGCACAAGTTGCGCGTGGAGGCATAGTAAAGATTCTGATTATATAAGTAAGAAGAGTGAAGACTTCGCAAGGAAAAGAAACAACAAGCGCCCGAGGACACACCACCTGCGCGGACAACTTTACAAGATATGCAAAAAGAGTTGGAAGATCATGTTAGGAGAGAGCAAGAACTAAGGAACTTAATGAAGCTGTCGGTTGAAGCAGAACAAAGCGCTATTAAAGAAGCGGTAAAAAACGATGGAAATGGAGGAGAAACGCCTGCAGTCATGTCACATGAGGAGATAGCAAAGTACCTGGAAACAAACTACCAAGTGGTGAAACAAGACAATTATGACTTCATGAACAGTCCATATTCCTCTGAAGTCGCGGAGTACCAGTACCTGGAGGATTATATCTCACCTAAGTTCAAAGAATATAACGGGTAGGGGAACATGCACGAACATCTCAGCCGGTTCCTATAAACCATGAATGACCGAGCATATGATTGAAAAATTATGTTTAAGACAATATCCTAAGTCACTCACAGACACGACATTTACCTGGTACGATAATCTGAATTCGGCAAGAATAGACTCATGGGTATCCATGTCCGCCATTTTCCTCAAGAAGTTTTACTTAGCCAAAAGAAAGTTACATCATTAGACTTGAGTAGATGCAACCAGCGAATATGAAAAGAGATAAGAAAAAATATCACTAGCACTAGTGGAAAATGGGTGTTTAGCAACCCACATCAGAGACCCTCGTTGACTGTAGTCAGACCGTTGACCAAACAAAGCCGTCTCTGATATGATAAAAAAACGGAAAATATCCAAGAGACTAATAAACCGTCTCTGAATAGAAAAATTTATTTACCATCTTATCCCCATAGAACCACCGATTCAACGACCACTGATCATAGTCTAGGGATTGAAACTAAAATTGATCTAACGATTGGGATTAAGATATCCCATATCTCTATTAAAATCTCAAAAACCCATCTATTATGTTATCTTCTCCACTCACACCACAGAACCCATCTCCTCTCTCTCCGCTCCCTCCGACCTTCACCTCACCACTTCCATCACCATTCACCACCACATACAACGGAATCTCCATACACTACTTTCATCACCACAACAACACCTTTTTCTTTATCTTCTCCACTGATTTAATTCGTTTCCTCAAAATCAACGAAACCCACAAGAACCCTAAAATACAAATATGCATCGTTTCTCACTTCACAAATTCAAAGTTACTGTAGAAATAAAAGCTTTATCCTAACCCATATCTCAAAATCAAAACCCATGTATCAGAAGAAATCAAGAGGAAACTATGTAACACTAGATCTAGTTATTTTACACCTGAAATTAGCAGGGTAATATCAATCTTGTTATTGTTTCATAAATTGATAAATTTTTGGTATTGTAAATAATTTAATTTCTTTTGATGTTCTATCGTTTTTTCAGTTAGGTGTTTCCTTTTTCTATTTTTCCTTGCAAGAGTGCTAATCCAGGGCTAGAAGATCTCCTCTCCTAGTGTAAGAATCAAAACCCCTAACTCTAATTCTGAATATAAGTTTAATTTTACTTTGATCTTTAATCCTAGCTAACAATTCCTCTTTTTTTTTTTATTTGGTCGAGTCTTACCAGAACATCGCAAAAGAAGGATTTAACCCCATCATAGAATGGTATAAATTTCATGATTCCATATTGGTATTACTGGTTTGATGATTGCTTATGATTTTTTTTAATATTTGATGGATGTCCTTTTTTTTTTTTTTTTTTTTTGTTACAGGGTATCCTACACCAGCAGGTTAGATAATCCAAATTCATATTCAAGGCTTATAATTGTCATCATATTACAATGACACTCTCAGAAAAGCAAGGTTTGTTTGTTTTGATCCGATTTCTCTTTTTCAATAGATTTCGGTTATTCAATTTTTTTAAAACTGTGAAAGTGTGTGTTGGAAAAGTTCACTTACTGTTATTCAATATTTTAGAATGTGCTTCCAAAATATTAATTCCTGTAGTTGGGATTTTGTTTGCAGCTTAAGGCTAGAGCAGTTGTAGTTTTGCAAACTTGCCTCAGGCTATTGGTTATGATTTTAAATAAGTACATGTACATCAGTATTGCCAAATTTGATTATTTTGCTTCTGTCGATACTTTTTAAAATCTATTGATTCATCTTTGCAACTTAACATTCCATGCTTTGAAAGAACATTTTGATTTTGATGCCAGCATACTAGTATAGTCTGTGCTTAACTTTTGGGTTGAATACATATTCCGTATAATGTATGTTAAGATTGAATTGTTACGAGGTTTTGTCGGATTTGAAAACTAAAGACTCAATTAGTGATTTGTTTCAGAGTTGGTTTGTGCACGCAATTTAATATATGTTTGGTGGTAACAATGAGAACGCGTGATGCTAAAAATGAGAAATGTAATTTTGAGCGCTTGTTTTCACTAAGGAGCTCAAGGTGCTTGCAGAAATGATAGTTAGAACCTTAGTTCCTCTATCTCAATGTTTGTAGAATTTGTTGTTAACACCTTACTTTCCTTTATTGTTTTATTTTGATGAATAACTCAATTATTTCAGGTTCATAAATACTGACTTCAAGCATTAGCCCTTGTTGATATTGGATTAAGTTAGCTACTGGTTGGAGGCCATGTGCATTTTAGGAGGAAATAAATGATTTTTATTTTTCCATTTTCGGCATGAGTTAAGAGCATGGACCTGTTATGTAGTTTTGAATTTCATGAATGGCACTAGTATATGTGGGGAATTGCAATTTGTATAAATTATTTAGCATTTAGAAGTTTTATGCAGATGATTGTCTAAAAAGAAAATAGTAGTGAAGTGAAAGTAAGGATAGGGAATTTGATAATTTCTTCGGATCGACGTACTTTTATAATCACTAATCCATTGCTACAATCGTTTGGCGTAAGCTAACAAATGTTTATTATTGTTATGCGAGTTTATTTTAATTTTGTTACAAGGGGATTTACGTGCTTAGAATATAGTATATGTTTTGTGTGCTAGAAGAGCATTTCTTATGGGATTTTGTTAGCATTTCTTATGGGATTTTGTTAGCTGTGTTAGGTTTTTGGTTTGAACAGCTATATATATGTGAGCCCGGCTATCACAACACATAGTAAAGATTTGTGTATTGACATTAAACTTCGTAAAACTGCATATGTGAAATTATTAAAGTTTCTGGTTGTTAGATCACTGCTCGGTCAAACTCGCATGCATTTCTATCTCAAGCATGTTTGTCAATCTTAGTGATCAAAACTATATAGTCTTGATTTCTAGTCTACTATAGATAAGGTCTCGGACTAGGATAGAAAGTATAGTTAAGCTCAAGAACTCCATGACTATCATCATACAAGACGAAGGACTACTCAAGGAACCAATGGATCTTCATCGACTAAAAGGTATGTGGAGACTTGAACTTATCTATTACTCAAAAGTCTATCTACTTTATCTCCTATCTTGAGACAAAAGTCGTTTTACTATATAGACTAAGAATATGCACATGTGACATTTCAAGCTGAGTATATCTCGCTCATCTATTTTTAGAAATGTGTGTTGGTAAATCTTTCGATTTATCCAAGTTCATATTTTCCTAGTGACGAAAGTCATGTTATGTTTCAATCACTTTGAAAATCACTCTGACGAAAACTAGTTCGTGAAAACAACTATATGACGTCATCTGAGAATGTTTCAATGATTGAAATGAGAGTTTAGACTATATAACCATTGGGGGATAAAAACATTGTTGTGGAAACACATATATGTATAAGTCCTTAACACTTGAACCGAAGTTTGCGAACTTTGTTGATCAAGTGGAACCGGAACGTGAGCAACAACTCAGTCCGCTAACTGGCGTAAGTTCTCGAACCCGAGAATATCTGCTGAAGTTGAAGCTCAAGTGCAGTCCGCGAACCCAGTCCGCGAACTGATGGAAGTTCTCATCCCGAGAAATTCTGCTGGAGTTTATTAACTTCAACCGGTTAGCTTGAGTCCGCGAACTCAAGAGGTTATGTCTGAAAACGTTGTTCATGAACTTATTCTTAAATTACTAAGGGATGCTTTTGCAAACCGTGGCTTTATAGTTCATGATTAATGATTCGAGTGAATCACATCATTTTTGATTCAATTGTGTCTCTTGTAGTACTTGATATCTCATACCAATTGAACAACTCTCTAACTAGTTCATTTGAGTCATTTGGACTAGTTATGGTGAAGAAGAATATGGTTGATATGAAAGTTATCATTTGGATAACCAATTGGTTGACTAATATTGAACCAACTATTGTACACGTTTGGGTACGGTTACACAAACCCAAAAACGTCAAGTACATGTGTATGGAAAGCTAAGTTTTCGATCTAACGGTTGAGAAATATTAGCTTGTATCTAATCAGGTTTTTATCTAACGGTGAATATTGAATGCTTTTTTACTAAGCTAACATTGATTGCAAACCCTGATTTGAAAGACTATATAAGGGGAACTCTAGCCATTGGAAAAACTAATCCCCACACACCTTTCTTGTGTGATACTAGTTTTTTCTAAGATAGAGTCGATCTTCATTAACCCTTGAGTTTTCTCTCTAAATTCGGGTTAACGACTTAAAGACTTCATTGGGATTGTGAAGCCAGACCGATACTACTTTTCTTGTAGTTGTGTGATCTAATCTTGCTCTTTCTATCGTACGAGTACAATTGTAATAATTGGCTTGAGGTTTATATCTCCGATAGGCAAGATAAAAGTAGTCACAAAGATCATCGTCTCATTGTTTGTGATTCCTCAATAATCTTCTTCGCTGCGTCGATTAAGTTTATTGTGAGGTGATTGATGAAACTGAGTTGTTCTTCGGGAATATAAGTCTGGTTTTATCGATTGGTTCATGTTCACCTTGATTTATCAAAAGACGGAACAAAACTCATAGGTTTATTCGTGGGAGACGAATTTATCTATTACATGTATACTTTTCTTTGTGAGACAGATTTCTTTGCTAAAGTTTCGACTTTTGGTCGTAGCAACTCTTGGTTGTGGGTGAGATCAGCTAAGGGAATCAAGTGTGCAGTATCCTGCTGGGATCAGAGGCGTAGGAGCATAACTGTACCTTGGATCAGTGTGAGATTGGTTGGGGTTCAACTACAGTCCAAACCGAAGTTAATTTGGAGTAGGCTAGTGTCTTTAGCGGCTTAATACAGTATATGTTTAATCTGGACTAGGTCCCGGTGTTTTTATGTATTTCCAGTTTCCTCATTAACAAAATTCTGGTTTCTGTGTTATTTCTATTCCGCATTATATTTTGTTATATAATTGAAATAATATATGTTATGCGTTGTTCAATCGATTAGAATATCTGACCTTATTGGTTGTTGATTTAAATAGATTGACACTTGGATATTGGTCTTTGGTACCATCCAAGTTATCTCTCTTTGATTAGGCTCGCGAATCTTATTTGCTTGAGTAAATCAAATCGAGAGATTGAGATAATAACTCCTTGAGATATTTTCTATTGTTTGAGTCTTGTTGATTCTCTAGAAAACAACTCGGAATTGTCTATACAGATTGCTAATCGAAATATTGGGTGAGGTTGTTAGACCCCCGCATTTTCAATTGGTATCAGAGCATGCAAACACGTTCAAGACCTTACAAGTATGTGTTTGTAGCGATCTGACTCTATGGACAGAGGTGTTATCTCAATAAATGTACCACCAGTCTTCGATGGTGAAAACTACCCATGGTAAAAAATTGCTATGAGATCGTATCTTCAAGCTCGTGATTTTCAAGTATGGGTACAAGTTGTTAATGGCTATGATCCTCCAGTAAATACAGAATACGATGTTTATTTACCAAAGGATGTTGATAGTTATAGTCCTGAAGAAATTCTTGTTGCAAAGCTTAATTCTGAAGGTCTATACGCTATCAGACATTCCATTACCCCAGACCTTCAACACTATGTGTATTCTTTCACTAAGTTTAAAGATGCCTGGGATATCTTAGAAACTATATTCGAAGTCAACAAACATGTTTCTAAGAAATGTACCATCGATGGAGGAAATAACCTCACCACTCTTTCTGAAAATTCATCTTTAGGAAAGATAAGATTCTCTGATCAAGACCCTGCTCAAATCGTTGCATTCAATGGTGTGTCATCCACAAGAAAAACCTCTATCGTGTCTTGGGGTGATGAATGTTGTATGGATGATGTCTGGTTTAAAAATCCATTGATGGCAGAAAAGATCAAAGAATTCATAAAAAGGAGCATTAGACATGATAAACGTCCCTTGTCTGTCCTCACCACCAATGATTCTGTGAAACAAAAACCTTTAAGTGTCAACGGATTAAATATGTCCAATAGATGCCATGAAGTCTCAGCCTTTACAGCAGAAACATCTACATGCTCAAGTTCTGATTCAGAATATGAGACAGACACATAGGTTTTCAATTTCTTGAATAAGGAGGTCCTTCAAGAAAAACTTCAATTAAAGACTTCATTGAATAAACTAGAATCATTAATCCAGGTGAAAAATCTTGAGATAGACTGTCTTAACGATAAACTCACCAGAACCACTGTTTTAAAGGAAAAAGAGATTATTACTCTTAAGGATGATCTACAAAGATTATCTGGAAGTTCTGATAAAATTTCAGCTATGTTATTTGGTCAGAAGCCCTTTGGAAATACTAGTGGTTTAGGATACAAAAGCAAGTGTGCATACGTTGTGAATCCCGTTGCTTCTATTGATCAGGGAAAGATGAAAAGTAGTATCCACAATAAGCAGAAGATACCTCAACAAAATCAGGAATCTTTGGGTTGTTCATTTTGTGGAAATGCAAGGCATGTTCAGAGTATGTGTTGGAGATTCAAGAAGAAAATGGAAATAATTGCCAAACTACAGAAGAACATGCAAAAGATGAATCTGGATAATCCGTGCAGTCCTCCTAAAAATAATGCTTCCAGAATCAGAAGAGGTAGGAAACTTGCTTACACAAAAAACCTTGAAAAATCACTATGTGATAAACAAGGAGAGTTTCCGGCTCATAAAGTTCATATCTAACATTAGGAGCGTTCGCATCCTCATTTTAACTTGGGAAAGTGAGGTTATGCGTATTTGTATGGCTCAAGTTTGTATCTGTTTCTGTTAAGAAAATATTCTCCTAACAATATAAATATGGATCATTAACTTCAGAAGACTTTTTCTTCTAAGGTCTTTGATGGTCATAAGTCTATTTAAGTCATTGATAGACTTCCTCCTTCCTTGAAAAGATACAATCTTATGGCACCTGTAACCAGAAGCATCACAAGCAAGGATGCAGTTGAAGCAGCAAACGTGTATCTGTGTAAAGGTATTCCTTCTTCAAGGGTGAAAAAAGTGAAGTCTGCATGTAATAGAGAAGGTTCTTCCTCTAAATGTCTCTTTTCTATTTGCCCCTTTGATTTTAGAGGCATGGTGAAAGAGTTTATCAATAAGAGAAATGGTTTAAAATCTCAAATCATTCTCTCTCTGGAAAAGATAACTCACTGTGAACAATTGTTGTCTCCATCTAAGAACGCTCTGCGTAATTTGAGAAGAGAACTCAGTGAGTTAACTGATATTTCTGAATATTTGGGGGAATTAAAAGATCCCGTAATCAATGGGTTTTTCAATAATGAGAAGGAATTCTCAGTAGATGCTCTGAGAAATATCTACGACAACTAGTAAGTCTTCTGATAATAAATCTTCTATGTTTTATGTTTTATTTAGAAGAATAACTAGTGTTTTGGAATAGCAATGATTGTGATTACACATAGCTATATCCAATGATTTCATCTTCTTGTTTTTAGATTTATTGGTTTAAATTCTAAAGTTATTTGGAAGATGATGGTTGCAGTATTAATCTTTTTGATTTTATATATTGCAATACTTTGATGGGATTTGTATGTTCGTCCGTGAACTTGATTATCCCATATTTTGTCAAAAGTAAAGTCGTTCGTGAATTGATATGCAAATATTGATGAAGGAATGAATGGACTTTTGGCAAAACTCAAAAGTTAAGCCTATATTGTCAATCTTTGATGTAAGATAGGTTAAAATCTTTTGTGATTCAAGGATAAAGTCTATTATGTCACTTTGTGATGGAAAAATAGAATAGGTCCTTTTTTTTTTGTTATCCACGGTATAGAGCTTAATTGTTCCATTATATTATGTATTACCGTGAAGTCTCCATTGTGTATCTTATGTTGAGCACGATACGACTAAGTCCATTTCTTATTGGCATGGTTGGTTGTTCCATGAGATGCTATATGTTGAGCATTAAGAACTAAATTAATCAACTTGCGTGGTTATTTAGTTTGTATTCCATGAGTTCTCTCATGTTGAGTACATGAACGGTTAAGATTGTCATTTTCTATGATAATCTTAGTTGGGGTTCCATAATCTCTTATGTTGAGCCCAAATGAACTAAATCTATCATCTTGTGTGATTATTTAGTTAGCACTCCATAGATTTTTCTCGTGTCGAGTGTGTACAATTGAATTGATTACTTTGTGATTAGTTTAATTGTGTAATCCGGTTAGAATATTTATGGGTTTACTTGTGAATAATCTAATCGATGAATTAAGTCTCCATAAGTTTACTTGTGTTGAGCATATTTAGTCAAATTAATCATGGTTCGCTTTGGTTAATATGATTGAATATTTAGGATTCCAAATTCATACTTGTATGCAATTCTTGAGTCTAAAGAAATCCTTCTTTTCTCTTGAAATTAAGGTCGCTCTTGTTGTTCCTTAGGGAATGACATCTTATGGGGGAGAGTTCTTTTGAACTTGCGCTTAATTTCCAAATCTTTGTGGGGAGTGCGGCTGTGGAATTTTTAGGGGTTATCTTGTATCTTTATAAACTCCTTGATGAATGCATTTATCCTCAGCTTTATGATTGCATCTAAACAAAATGATAGAACATTTACCTTTGGTCATGAAATGTCTCTTACGGAAATTTCATTAGGATCCCATTCTTGTACCTTTGCCAATTTTATTGACAAAAATGGGGAGAATTAACTGTAGTTCACACTACAAATACATATGGTTTTCAGATCATTATGTAAGGGGGAGTGGTTTCCATGTGAGATGGAGTATTGACTAAGGGGGAGTGAAGTATCACCATAGTATTGTTGTTGAAGTTGTGATGCAATTGGATTTTACGTTGTGTAATAATACTACGACACTGTATAACAATGATTGAGAACCAATGCTTTTCTCATTGTTATAGCTACGGATTTTCAACAACGATGATACTAAACTTACAACCTTTGGGATCATTGGACTACTTGGAAGTGACGAAGATTTCGAGTATTTTTGAAGATTAGGCATGTGGAATAGGAGTTACAAAGTTTATTTATATAATTTTTGTATTCCATATGTATTAATAGTTTTGTCACTAAAATTGACAAAGGGGGAGATTGTTAGAGCACTGCTCGGTCAAACTCGCATGCGTTGCTATCTCAAGCATGTTTGTAAATCTTAGTGATCAAAACTATATACTCTTGATTTCTAGTCTACTATAGCTAAGGTCTCGGACTAGGATAGAAAGTGTAGTTGAGCTCAAGAACTCCATGGCAATCATCATACAAGACGAAGGACTACTCAAGGAACCAGTGGATCTTCATCGACTAAAAGGCATGTGAAGACTTGAACTTATCTATCACTCAAAAGTCTATCTACTTTATCTCCTATCTTGAGACAAAAGTCGTTTTACTATATAGACTAAGAATACGCACATGTGACATTTTGAGCTGAGTATATCTCGCTTATCTATTTCTCGAAATGTGTGTTGGTAAATCTTTCGCTTTAGCCAAGTTCATCTTTGCCTAGTGACGAAAGTCATGTTATGTTTCAATCACTTTGAAAATCGCTCTGACGAAAACTAGTTCGTGAAAACAACTATATGACGTCCTCTGAGAATGTTTCAATGATTGAAATGAGAGTTTAGACTATATAACCATTGGGGATATAAACATTGTTTTGGCGACACATATATGTATAAGTCCTTAACACTTTAACCGAAGTTTGCGAACTTTGTTGATCAAGTGGAATCGGAACGTGAGCA